>AP028432.1:9086692-9295692 GCA_036509395.1 Antheraea yamamai
ATGTTTCGATTTACTGTTCACAGCTATGTCAAAGTATCTTGACTAACTTTTCTTATCGTTCAATTTCCCTATAGACGTCTTTCCTTCCTTATGAATCAATAGCCTATCTATCTTTATATATAAAAATCAATCTTTGTCCGCTATGCATGCCGGAACTACTGAACAGATTGTGATAATCATTTAGGGGGGGCATTCTGAGGACGCTCGAGAGTGGTCCTGTATCAAAAATCTATATATATGTAAGCGTGTTTTTAATATATTAATGAAATTGTTTTCCTTAAAGAAAGAAAGGGTTTTTTGTTCTTATTGGAACTTTTTGGAACTCTACATTTCAATATTATTTTGACATAGTTCAATTGAATATAATTAGCTATTTATTATCCCATCGTCTTCCGAATTAGCCACAATAGGTCAAAATGGTATACGCTAAGTTTTTAATTACTTTTTTAAATTTGGCGTCATTCGGCAATGACATTTATGTACTCGTATGCTTGCAATAATACATTTATTTATATAAAAACTAGCGGACCGGGCGGACGTTGTCCTGCCTTGAAAACAAAAAAAATCCTAAAAGTCGACCGCAGCGCCACCTACCGGGTCCAATTGTGAATCTAAACCATTCTCGGATCCACTCGAACACGCACACAAAATTTCATCAAAATCGGTCCAGTCGTTTAGGAGGAGTTCAGTCACATACACACACACACAAGAAATATATATATTAAGATGTGATAAATTACATATGAATATCATTTTTATGGACAGTAATATTATTGAACGTAATAAATAAATACCCTTCTTTATCCTCCATCTACACAGGTGAAGTAGTTGCTATATCAGACACTATCAGATTTGTACTATTACATAAATTAGACCAAACTATCATATTGACAGATTCTCTGAGTAGCTTACAAACTATTCAGCATAGTCCGATTTTTTCTAAAGTCCCCAGTTATCGTAATTATTAAACTCCATTTGTATCAACGTCATTGTTTAGGAATTTATGTAGTTCTGGCATGGATATCAGGACGCAGTGGGAACCAGGGTAATGAAGCTGTTGCTCTTCTTGCTAAAGAAGCTATCCATACTGGATATTTTGATCACTATAATACCTATGTTCAGGATTTACCCTCTCCAAAAAAGACTGATTTGTTTGCATCATGGAACTCAAGCTGGTATGCATCCAACCAAATTAAACTACTGATCTGATTTTGAAAATTCTTTCACTGTTAGAAAAGTATATTAGACCCCTTTTTTGCTACATATATATTTTCAATAATTGATCACGATAAATGTAATTAAAATTAGCAAAATTCTATACGACGTGTGCTGCTTGAACGGTTTGAAATAAAACAATAAATTCTATGGCAAAAATTTTCATTACTTTTACAAAGAAGTCCGCGGCACCATATATATAAGTTTAATATCTCAGTCAACAAGAAGATGGGCTATGTATCAAAAGTAAAATAAATTTGACAAGATTTAGTTTGGATGCAGATTTCACATATACATACTAATTCTTATACAACAGACAACTAAATTGGACCAGATTGGTGATGCTGCAAACGGATGCTAGGCTTATTTTAAAAGATTTCTCACAAACCAGCTGGTTATAGTGAGTTCCTGAATAGTTTGGATTCACAATTGTGAACTGCAGGTGTTGCTGTAATCGGGTATTACGTTTTTAAGATTTTTTGCTTTTAAAAATATAAATGAAACCACCAGTAACCTACTTGGTGCAGACAAAGTTGCACTGGTTAGCTAGTAGACTATATAATTCATTATGTACTTTTTGATAATTTAGAAATTATAGGTAATTAAATATATAACACTACTTTATTTACATTATATTCAAAATTCCTTCCCCTATTTTTAATACATGCTCTTAATCGAGTGGTCAGTCATTGATCACAGCATGCACCATATCATATCTATTTCTGCCGCTATTTTAACCAGAGATGATCTGCGACTGAAAGTTCTCACGAGGTTTAACACAGACTTGCACCTCCAAAAAAAAGTCATGTCTTGGAATCCAGTGGGTTTAAATCTAGACTAGAAGAGGTCCAGTCTTCATGCCCGATGAAGCCAATTCCACCAGCGGTCAGCCAGTTCTACGTTTTTCGTACCTTATGAGCTAACATTTACCTTTAGAGAACTATTCACAGATTTTGTTTTAGTAAGTAGGTAACTAAAACAAAATGTAATAAATAAACGACTAAAATTTATTTGATCCATAATTAGGCCAGAATAACCCCCTTATCACTTTCTTTTATCATTTTTAGCGGGAGGTTACCTACACCTACCTAGACGACAATCCTACATTACACATACTTGCAGCCTTTCAAACTCGATCGATCATAGTCTAACAATATTGAAATGGATCGCAAGCGGTTCAAGTTTGAGCACTCCAATAATATTGGTATATTGTTGGGGATGACAAAGAGAGACATAAAATATATGTATATACCTATAATACCTAATTTATATGTAATTTAGGTTTAAGTTAAACTAGGAAGGAATTATTAGAAAAATTTCAAGGTAAGTATGCTAAAGTTAAAAAAATATGGTACTCTTTAAAGTCTTTTAATAATTTTTGAAATATTTCAATCTGTACAAGTATGCATGCCCTTTGTTATTGCCCATTGCCATATAACCACTGTTTGGTGAGAAATTGATTGTCTCCATATGATGATAATTCACAGAGTGTTGTGGAAAGTTAGCAAAAACATTGTAAGATGGAATATGAACTAGCTTCACTGCATTTGGATAATATGATGATACTGCACCTAATATTTCAGATGATGAATTGAACTTAATTTTTGTAATCTTTGTTGTCAAATTTGTGACTGTTTTTAATGGTACTGGTTGTGAAGTATTCAAGTCAGATGTCTGATAAATATTAACAATACCTTCTCCACTTCCAGTTGCGAGTAATTTATCACAATAACTTGTTGTTATGCATGATGCTGTCACACAACCATTGTCATGAAACTTTTTCAAAGGTTTGTATGTAGACAAATCCCACACAATAATTTCACCTTCAGCTCCATAAGAATACAAAAGACTTGCATCTTGATTAAATGCTACCGCTGCTACATTCATATTGTGTTTTAAAACTCTTAGTAATTCTTTAGACGCTGCATTGATTAAATATACCTCATCGAAACAATCTGAAGTAGCAATGTATCTACTATTTGGTGACAATTGAAATATGTGTGGTCTCTTTGAAGTCTGTGGCAACTGTATCAATTCAGGTGTAGCTTTAGCTAAATTGTAAACACAATAATTATGATTGTATTTTGATGCAATGTAAGCTTCTGTACCATCACTTGTAAAATGTGCTGCAGTTATTTTCCAGTTTTTTAATTTGAAGCTATGAAGTTTCTCATTCTTGTCACGGCCAATTGAAAACAATGAAACAATGCCAGACTGTCCAGCAATTAGTGATACACTCATCTTAGGATGAAACTCAATACAATTTATAATTGGTCCTTCATTATGTGTATCTTCATTTATTTTTGGTAGAACCTTTACCTCTATGAAGTTTTTACTAAGACCATTAGATTTTGATTTCTTTAAATGACCGACAGTTCTAAGAATTTCGTCATCTTGCTGTATGTCAGCCTTACTTAAACTTGCCCAACTGGGTGTACCCATTAATGTTGCATGTTTTTGTTTAAGCTTTTCTGTATATAATAGTTTGCTTTTTGTGTTCGGTATAACACTGGCATCAAAGTTTTGATCGTCGTCATCTGTCCATACTGGCTTTCTTTCTTCATCGAACTCATTTTTTTCAAGTGGTTTTAATTTTTCATTAAGATTTTGTTTTGAATTAAATAACAACTTTGATAACCTGAAAAATGTATAATAGATAAAAAATGATTTTCTTATATATTTTCAATCACTACCAAAGGATTATTTTACATAAACTGTAATAATTTGTAGAAAAAAATTGTTAGTATTATAGTCTACAATTTGTTACCTGGTTTCGTTTTACAAAGTACGTACAAATATTAAGAATAACTTACCTGGATTCCTCATCATCCAACTTTGAAAACTTTCTTTTCATTATTGATAATATAAAATCTAATTTCTGTATACAAAACACTGTTTATAACCTCAACAAGGTAGCACACGCAGAGATGATGAGTGCTAAGGGTGTTCGACATATATCGATATTCCAATGAATAACAATATTTGACTTTGATATATTGTTTACCAGATATATCCGAACAGTCAATATCGGTATATATGATATTAAATTATTGAACATCTGACGTTTACTCACTAATGTCACTTTAAACTTGCTATTTTCATTGTAATTGTAACTATTTTATTAAAAGTTACTGGTGTAAACACCTCAGCGACATAGATACATATAAATTAGTCAGAGTATGAACAAAATGAGAAAACGTATGTACGAAAGTAAAGATTTAAAATTAAATGGAAGGGGTATACTGAGTGTCACGTAAAACATCACACAAGGAATATGCTAAATTAGGGCAGAGGCAATTAAAAATGATTTTAACAAATTATTTTTGTTAAAATCGACAAAAACTGGCAGAACTTCATACACATATGATAAAAAAAACAAATGATAGTCGTAAATAAAACTCTATTCATAATCTTCTTTTGTCAAATTAGTATTGGTATATGTGGCCTGCACCTCATTTATCGAGTACAGAGCATGCAGACGATTTTCAAAGGAACTTTTTGGCTTTCAATATAACAAAATTATGAAAAAAAATTTGAATAAGGAGAAAAAGAACAATTTAAAAGTCGACTGAGTTGTTGAGTTGAGAGTGCTGAGTTACAAGTTAGTCCACGCGTTTATTTGGGGTTCTTGTTACTTTATTTATTTATAGGCAAGGCCACCAACCACTCCATGCTTTCTTTATTATTAAGCGCATCATCATGTTGGGACCTATTTATACGGTCCCATCAGCCCCTTCACTACCTTTCTTTTGCGTTCCTCTAAATAAGTCTATAAGTGTAATATTTATGAAAGTTTAGCTAGATGTGGCAGCGTGACTACCATAGTGACAATACTAATGTCAGAAAGTTTAAGAGGTAAAATGAAAAGCCCTGACTCTGTTTGTGTAGACAGGTCACCCCTTGTAAGACGCGGGAAAGCTATCGCGTCACCACTTTAGCTGTAGACAACAGCGTGACTATCACAAGGTGCGGAGGGAAATAAATGAACGATCTCCGATTTGTACAGACTTGTAAATACTTTGGTAGCACGTTTACGAATCCCTGTTTATTCGATGAAGCAGGCGTATTTAAAAGTGATAAAAGAGAACACGTGCAAAAATTATAGAGAAAAATATACAAGCTTAAAAATACTAACTATATTACAATAATAAAAGAATCGAAACAATAAGTAGTGTACAATGAAAACTACTAATAAAATAAATGTTAAAGCAATAATGAACAGCGACGGCCAGTAATTGTTTCTTTGTTTTTGTAGCTTGCACGTCGCAGGCGTGCACTTAACCTTAATAATCCATAGGCATCTGGTTTATTCCTAGAACGCTTAATCTTTTCAGAGTGCCGCTTTTGGTTTTCTCACGAAGTTTGTTGTAGTGCATACAGTAACGTTGATGTCAGCTGTGTCCGGCTACAGAAGATTTAAGTTCAAAATATTGAGTATTATATAAAATAAACAGTACTTGTCCTAATACTGATTACATTTTTAATTCTTAATAGAGGCTAGTCATTTTTGCTATCTCTTAGTATCGAGTAATGAAATATGTTATTTTATCGATATATTGAAAGTATTTATATTTTTGTTCGATATATCGTTTAACATCGATATAACAGCATCCCTAAGGGGTACATGTACTTTTTGTCCATAGCTATTGTCTGTGGGTACACAGAACTACAAAATAATTTCGCATAGTACTGTCTGTACTTGTAATTTTATGTGCATGTAATAAATTCAGAGAGAGTGTTTTCAGGTAGAGTTTATAAATTTCCCACAATAGACAAAAGTATTTCCCTAAATGATATTCCTTCAAATTTTACTTATATTTCTTAAACCTACTTAAATATTATTCTAAGTATTGGTGTACCTAAAGTTATGAAAGCTTATGTAATATGTGAATGCTGTACGATGCGATGATGCATACATTAGGTGACAGTAACAATGTCGAGAAATATACTGAGTGCAATGCATTTGTCTTAAACACTTAACTTTAACTGTACATACTGCAAGAAGTAATATTACATATTTGAATGAATGACATTTCTAGCGTTGCATACGTATTGCCTATAAAATTAACAATTTCAAAAACATATTTTATATAATATATGCTCTTAAGGGTCCCAAATTGTGGATTAAATAGTTTTCATTGTTTCGCTATGTTTGTTTGCTCATATACATATCTACAATAGCAAGAATATAAAATCTTAAATGTAGGAAATAAACTTATTATGGAAAAAAACTGAACATAACGATATTTTTTTAAGAATTGAGAACTGTAGAATATGTACAATACTTCCATTAAAAAATATATAATCTGTAATAATAACGATATTGTCAACTTTACTGAGCTTAACTTTATAAATGTAGATGTCGCTACGATTTCATTCATTTCTATGGATTCGATAGGTACGCCCGTTCCGAATCAGTTGAAATGTAGTTTTCAATGCAGAGAACGACGCTAGGTGTCACTACTTAACTCAGAATCTGTCTAATATATCCATCTCATTTATTCATAGCAATAGCTGCCGTGGAGTGTAAAGGATAAACAAATGAAATGAATGTGTATATGTATACGTTGTGTGGCATGTGTACGCTGTGCATTGTACACTAATAATTTTTCTCATACGTTCGTAATCGCAGTTTTTCATTTTATGAATCGACATATAAGTGTGTTTGGTTTTTTTTTTCTTTTGCTAATCATGACAAAGTAATTGAGGAATAATAACAAGTTTTCCTAACATTGTATTTGAAAAGTGTCAATATTGCGAAGCTGTGATAAAAGTGTGTGTACGACGATGTTGAAACGGACACATCTCATTCTGTGACCTTTTTACACATTCTGGACAACGAAGTGTTTCAATATGTGGTTTTATCACTTGTCATAAATATACAAAAAACAACCGCTACTCGTTTTCTGAAGAGGTGTAGTAAGTTTTACAATGGGGCCAAAAAGGGCTCCACCATAAAATTATCAGTAGCTCGTTCGTTCATTGTAAAGTCATAAAACTACAATTCATGATTTCGGCACAAAAAAAGTTTACAGCCGACGATGGTGAAGCGGCTCCGCATCGAGAGGAGGCCGAGCAGCGATGATTGGAGGGCCCAGAGCCATGCCGGGAATGGTTCGAGTCTGCACGACAGAGGATCTGGTCGCGGCGCGCTCAGCTAATGAGCGGCGAAGTGAGGCGACGTGTGATGTGCGTGCGCGATGTCGGGCAAGCCCGCGAGTGTGGGCGCATCGCGAGCGGGCGTGGCGGGTGCGCCGCGCGTGCTGCTCTACGTGGCGGAGCCGCGCCAGCTAGAGCCTGGCGCCACGGGCCCCGACCCCCATCCGCCGCTCGACGCGCTCTATATCTCCGATAACTTGCAGCCTCAGCTCGCGTTGCCGCCTCCTCCGCCTTATAGGGCACACCTGGAACTTCCAGACCACAGAAATATTTCTAGTGCTGTTATTTACAAGTCATTGCCTGACGGCGAGAGTAACCTCAATAACTGTAGAGAAGACGACGATGTCACTCAGAGAGAAGAGCTCTACCAGGCTTCACAACACTGTGTGAAGGAAACCTGCTTGAAAACAGTTGATAGGACAGTGGGTCCTGGTGGTTCCGGTATCAAACATAATTGTGCTGAGCAACGGGGTACAGAGTATTGTGCTGTAGAAACTTTCAATGCCAATATTCCAGTGGAAACTTTAGACACAACATATCAAAGATGTTCTATCGTGGGAGACACTGACAGTAGAATGCCCACAGTGCCACAAGTATCTGTACATAATGGGCAGAATCAGTTCAGTGAGAGTGTTACAGTAGGCAGTGGTGAAATAGTAAACTACAATAATAGGGAATTGTCATTAGGAAAGAGTTATATGAATTACCAATTTTTGGAACAGAGTGTATCTCATCAGTCAATAGTGAATCAGAGTATAAGTATATTGAATCAGCAAGTAGGTGTAAGTAGAGGTACTGTTAGTGAGAGTGACAGTGGCAGTGCTCCGCAGCTTGTGCGCACTGCGGATGGTGTAGTGTTAGCTGTGTTGCCTGCTCCTGTGATATCTCAACCTACTGACACTACAGAGCTTAGCTCCAAGAGTGTGCAGAGTGACTCTACACAGACTATAGTAGTGCATCTAGGCTGGAGGAGAATTGTTAATGGACCATCTGTTCTTTACATAAGGTGAGTTAGAATATATTATATATTATGTGAGTATGTTTTGAAGGATATTCATTGAAACAATGTGTACCTGGTCTTCATGAACTTTAATGAATAACTCAATTTCAAAGTCTATTGAATTGTCTAGATCTACTGCTGAGTTGATTGTGTGTATCTGCTTTTGGTTTGAGCTTACCATTCTAATTTTATGAGAAACTGATTTAAAGTTCTATGATAAGTTTTTAAGTTATGATATTCCATCTTAAATACTACACATTTGTTATTTTATCTTCTACGTTTTCAATTATCACAATCATATTCTATATTAAAGTTTTCTAATAATAAGTGATTTTTAAATCAAAATTCGTTGTTTCTTTTCCTACTATTTATGCCAATTCAACATAGATGTAATGTATGCTTTAAGGTTTACTACAAAACTGTAATAATATGATTTATATCATGAATATTTCGAGAATTAAGCAGATAGTGGAATATTTGCATAACTTTTTTTTTTCTTACTGACTTACTTATTGGCCTGACACGCGTTTACAGCTTCACTGGACTACAAATTTGCATTAAAGACAAATCATGTCTTAATACATGTATGGGAATACTCACATGTATGAAGAGGGCATTATTGCATGTAAATTGTTTTTTTTTACATATTAAAGCATTCATTATACCATTATTAGATATAATTGTTTACAATAGCTGTGATATAGGCAGTGCAATGTTCAAGTTTAGTATCACTATTACTACACCTATTTAAATTACAAAGCAGCAATGCTTTTATTATTTTGTCGTGTTACATTTACCAGCGTCCAAAGAGTTCCAAATTTCATTCTCAAAAAAGTAACTTATAATAGGTGAACTTGATTCCTATTTGCTACTTGCTTCTAAGTGTTTGGAAGTCTGGTGGTATGAAGTGTTATATAAAAGTGGTTATTCATTTATATTGATTACTTTCCTGCAAGTGATAAGTAGCTACACTAATATGGAATTGATGATACTCATTTTTTTCTAGACAAAACAACACACACCTAGCTCTGATAGACTATTTATCCATAAAATAAGATAATTGATTTCTCAAACTATTATTTTTTCAAATAATTATGGTTGAACCTTGTTCTAGGCACTATGCTTAGTCTTGTGTTTTAGGTGGTAATTTCTTTAATATTACAGTTAGGTCTTGAGACTTCAGTTACAAATTATAATAAAGGTTAATAAAATAACAATTTTTTATAACATAACTCATACAGGATGTTAGGTATTTATGATTCTCTTCTGTATTTATTTATTTTTGAAGTGCTTAAGTGCTTACATATATTCAAAATTGTACTAAAGTAGAATTTGATTAAGAAATTTTTTATTGGTTTAATGCTTTTCATACCTAAATAAAGAGCTATCTATAGCAGACTTGACTTAAGTCAAATATATGCTGCTATTTATTTTCGTAATAAGCTGACATTAGTATAGCTTAAGTCAAATATGTGCTGCTATTCATTTTCGTAATAAGCTGACATTAGTATAGCTTAAGTCAAATATGTGCTGCTATTCATTTTCGTAATAAGCTGACATTAGTATAGCTTAAGTCAAATATGTGCTGCTATTCATTTTCGTAATAAGCTGATATTGTATAGCTTAAGTCAAATATGTGCTGCTATTCATTTTCGTAATAAGCTGATATTAGTATAGCTTAAGTCAAATATGTGCTGCTATTCATTTTCGTAATAAGCTGATATTAGTATAGCTTAAGTCAAATATGTGCTGCTATTCATTTTCGTAATAAGCTGATATTAGTATAGCTTAAGTCAAATATGTGCTGCTATTCATTTTCGTAATAAGCTGATATTAGTATAGCTTAAGTCAAATATGTGCTGCTATTCATTTTCGTAATAAGCTGACATTAGTATAGCTTAAGTCAAATATGCGCTGCTATTCATTTTCGTAATAAGCTGACATTAGTATAGCTTAAGTCAAATATGTGCTGCTATTCATTTTCGTAATAAGCTGATATTAGTATAGCTTAAGTCAAATATGTGCTGCTATTTATTTTCGGAATAAGCTGACATTAGTATAGCTTAACAATCAATTAAATATTTTTGGATGATACGCACAATATGTATGTAATATGGTATTGTTCTGATCAATAAAACTTTTAATCATCTGCTAATAATAACATGAAATGAATAATTATATTTAACTAAACTACTTATGAAATAACAGATTTCTTATAATTAGTACACTCAGTATTCATAAGTATAAATGTTTACGTTACACATGTCTGTACACTAAGTATGTCATTTGATATGATCTCTGAATAATCTTGTGTTTAGTCCGAGTTTTTTAAATTAAGTACCTGGACGACCGAGCGTCGCTCTGTGTTTTTCCACAAAAAAAACATTCAGAGATGACACCTATTTTGAATAAATTTGGGTAGTAAGACATTAATTAAATACAATAAGAATTATTAATTATAAAAACATTATACCTTACATACTTATTTATACATTATACTTCTTTTTATGGTTCAGATATCAAATATAAATATATAACCTAAGTTAATGACATCATTAACTTGAATTTGACGACACTTCAGTAGTTAAACCCATAAAGTGGTTTTCTTTTCCTATTTTTGAACAATCTTTCAAGCCTTTCATCCAAATCATTAAAGACGTTTCCAAGAAACCAAGTACATATAGAAAATTGTATTATATATCTAAATATTATAAAACAAAGTCCTCTGCCACGTCTGTCTGTCTGTCTGTTCGCGATAAACTCAAAAACTACTGAACGAAATTTCATGCGGTTTTCATTTACTCATTTTTTATTTTCATTTTACACATTTCACTTTAATTTGTCATTTACTCGGTGTCGAAATTTAACTATTGATTTTTTTTAGTTTCAGTATTATTATCTTTTTTTTGTCTAAGAGTGTACATGTACTGTAGATTAGGAGATGCAAGGATCTTGAAGTATGACCAAAAGGGATATAAACGAAGGCTTAAAATACTCGTTGGTACGAAAAAAAAAAATCCATTTTTCTTATCGATAATGTGAGAACTTGTCAATAACTGCTAAACAAAAATAAAGAAAATCGGTTGACAAACAGCAGATAAAGGTACTGAATTGTTCTATCTTCGCTTATTTATATATAGATTAGGTATAATAAAACCATCATAGTCGTGAAAATAGTTGATTAATTATTATTTTTTTCTTATAAAAAAGTACAAAACAACAAATATATAGGCATTTTTTTAAAGTCTATTTATTATATAACAAGCAATTTTCAAGAGAGTTTATCGGTAATGAAGTATGTACGAGATGAACACGGTATTAAACGAGCGCCGCGGATCGTGCGTTAAGCTAAATCAATCTGGCACAAGTGGACAAACCAGTCCGGCAGCTGTACGGACGTCAGATACGGTGTTACTGACGGAAAATACACTGTGCACTTGCGTTTAAAACTATAATATTGGATAATCAAATATTACACTCACTCTGTGTGTGTCAGATAAATATATTTAAACTACATAGTTTTGGTTAATATCGTAAAATTGGGGAATGTATTAATTTATATGTATTCTATATTGTATTTTTTAAACATATTTAAGACTAGCTTCTGCCCGCGTGGAATAGTTACTTTGGGCTAATGCTAACACGTAGCGGAAGCTCTCAAAAGGCTAAAAACTGTGATTTTGAAATATTCTTCATTGGTGTTCCGCTCCTATTGATCTTAGCGTGATGATATATAGTCTCTCTCGATAAATGAGCTATCTAACACTTAAATAATTTTTCAAATCGGACAAGAAGTTCCTGACATTAACGCAACTAAACAAAGACACAAACCCTCCAGCTTTATAATATTAGTTTAAGATATACATTTTAAACCGATATCGAAACTATATTATACATAAACTAATTTACATGTATCTCTTTAAACATATTTAAGATATATACATTTAAAATCAATATCGAAGCTATATTATACAAAAATCCAGTCTCAGTTTCTTGTTATCGGCAAATTGTAAAGTCAAGGCAGATGTTTCGAGCAATAAATTTTTCTATATGACAAAGCTTTGTTGTCTACTACGCGAATTGTTAATCACCAGTTCAATGTTAAGTCTGTCTCTAAGAACTCATTGCTCAACTGATTTACGACCTTCGTTTACAAAGCGTCAAACAACAGATACTACGGTATATATATTTTTTTCGAAAGTAGCATTGTGGGCATATGGATTTCTCTGGCCTCCTTTGTAAGATTGCACAATGTTTGGTCCCGTCCGTCTACACCACCCATACGGCGCGTTTCAATTGTTTCGACATATTTGATGGACGTCACTCGGTGTTTTGATCCGATTCACAATTCGTTACGGCTTTCTTTTAATTTTACTTAACGATACTACAAAGGTTTACATTGCCACCCATAGTGTATAACCTCAATACTTTAAGAACTACGAAGACGGCGGAATGTCAAAATCCTTATGTAATTATTTTATTTAAAGAAATGTATTATTGCGAATAATTAATCAAATATCTATATTAATAACCTTGGTATTAAATAAAGCCACCAAGTCGAAGTAAAACAATAGTCACCACTTAAGTTGTAATAAATCACGCTATTAACAATTTAATTCAGAGAACACATTCCAGAGAAAATGCGGGCAGGGTTTATTCCATACAAACGTATTCCTCTATTTTAACCCGGGATATTCGAAACAGAACAAATATTTTTATTACCATGCAATCTATATCTGTCACTAACGTGTTCCTATGTTTTGATTTTCTTTAAAAAATATATTGTTTAAGAGTTCGGAGCCTTCTAAATGTACTTAACTCGAAAATTATGTCGCTGCCTTTAGACATTTAGCAAACTTTAACGAACATTATAAATAAAATAAAATTATACAGACAGCCAAATTTCTCCTTAATTTAATTTTAGAAAAAGAACTAAATTTCTTTTAGTTTCGAGAGAGGAAACAGGAGACTACGTAATCATGATTTCTTCAATTTTATATAGGTATATAATCAGTCCAAAGCCACAGTTGTCTCTCTCGCGTTGTATTTGGTAGTTCAGGCCTCTGTCAGTACTACAGCAGTAGATTCCTATTTTATTGTATTTCTTCAAATTCCTTGTAAACCGAGTAATTCCTTTACAATATAATATAATCATGGGCATATCTATTCTTATTAGAATTTGTTGATAGCTCCTACGATACAATAGTTATTAATACTTCTAAGTTAATTAATTTAAGGCTTCTTATTAATAACCAAGTAAATATAGATTAATATTTGCGAGAGTTATGGTTTTATCGAATTATAATGAACATGATAGAACCGCATCACAGATAAATAAAATAATAACTAATTTGTGTAGACAGATATACACTACTTAGCACTGTAACGACTAACTATACAGAATTTCTTCATCATGTGTGCAGACCACAAATAAATTTGCTACTGCCTTTTTTGGTAGACTGTCATAACGACGATTACTATCAATGGATCGCTGCAAATGATTGTTCGGCTGTCTCTGTTCTCGTATTATTTATGATGTACAATGCAGACATTATGCCTATCCACTATCGAAATAACTTTAACACCTACTTCAGAAGAGCTCCCGAAGTGTTTGATTTGTTTAACAATTAACTTACCCATATCGATATATTTTTTCACGTAAAAATAAAATTATTAATGTGTTATGATGCGTGATGATTTCATAAAATTGTCTAAAAACACAAAATTTATTACATACATTATGTAACATATCAATCGGCTGTAATTCGTCGATTATGGACAAGAATTACACAACCCAATTTCATCCTTGCCGTTTATTACAATTACCAGACTCCATGAGGGGTTCCACCCATTTGATGTTGACGTACCGTTTATTCGTATGAATCTTTATCCATTTCGTGAACGGCTAAAAAATAAATTCGGTGCCCGAGTCTGTATTTTCATAATTTGCAATATACAAACCTAAAAATGAGACAAGATATGAGTTTTTAGCATATGAATATATTATCATTAACGGCCTCATTGATGTTATCCACCAGGTGTGTTTAAGACTAAACTTTGACTAATATAAAAAAAAAATTACGCACCATTCTTATAGTGCTGCTTTCCTTGTCCATCTGTTAAAAGTCTACCTAAAAGAAATATGGACTGTGACTGCGGTGACTAACAGTCAGTAAAACTTTACAATATCCCTAATTTGTAAATTTACGATTCCGTTCAACGATGAATAGCCATTGTGAAATACAATATAGTGCATTCTCCTCAACCATTCAATGCAATCTATTATTTCGTTTTACGGGCTTTAATTGTTTTGAACCCTTTCATTTATACCAATGAATATCGATCTGATGGTAAATACGCATCATTTTTTATATGAAAATCAATTCTGTTATTATATATCGCGTATTCTAAAGTCTCCTAAAATAGATTTTTCTAAAGCGAATGAAATGTGCCCACATTTTTTTTCGTTTTTTTTTTATTTCACTAAATCATTGACATACGGTTAATCGAGTTACATTATTTCCAAAAGAATGTTTCATTACATAGTATAAAACAAAGTCCCCAACCGCGTCTGCCTGTCTGTCTGTTCGCGATAAACTTAAAAACTACTGAACGGATTTTGATGCGGTTTTCACCAGTGGATAAAGTGATTCACGAGGAACGTTTTGATATATAATTTGTCAGGATTTTTTTTATAATCAGGGTGGGACAACGTCTGCCGGGCCCGCTAGTTTAATTATATTTTAAAAACTTTATAAATTACCAAAACAAAATCAATTAAATCGTAATCACTAACTAATAATTAGTTCATTGACTACCTAAACATATTATTTCCTGAGATACTGGTGAACATTGGAACTCGATTTTTTCGACATCTTCCCATGTTTTTTGCGTGGTGGTAGAGTTTTTTCTAAGTCCGCTGGTGTAGCTATCACTCTTGAGTTGAAAATCTGTCGTCAAGCATCTGTTGATATGTTCCGGTAGCAACACTTGAGAGCCAACCCCTCTCTAGGTTACTAACTCTAGCGTGGTTACCATTTTAGATCACGTCGTTATTTCATATCAACTGAGACTGGTCAAAAAAGGTATTCAAAAAATGCTTTCTATAGTATTTGAATTATGATCCTAACTAATATTATAAATCAGAACGTGAGTTTGTTTATGTGTTTGTTTGTTAAGCTTTCACGCCTTTATCACTTAATCGATTATCATAAAACTATGCATAAATGTTGTCAGAGGTACAGAAAAAAACATATGGTACCACAAAAAAGTACCATTTCCGAGGGATAAAGCGGTTAAGGTGACCGAAGCCGCGGGCAGAACCGAGGTTTGAATAAATATACGAGTATGACACAATTATGATTCATGACTACAATTTTAATTACAGAAATGTATTAAAGAATATACATTTTTAATGTGGCGTTACCCAACCGTTACGCATAAAATTAACTCTATAGAAACCCCTTTTGTAACTTATCTGTGTAACGTTTATCGCACCTTGTTTCTATTTAGGTAGACAGAAGGCATGGATCACAACTATTTTTCTTTTAATAACACCCGGCTCGGTATGTGTTTTGTTATTAGCAATAACCTTTTTGCTTCCTTATCCATCAACTTTGTATATATAACCAAGAATATATAATACCGTTTAATTGATATCTAATACTAATAAAACTTCATTATCTAAATTTTATCATACACTGTGTTCTTTGTCATTACTTCTTATAAAGACCAGTATAAGAAAATAGAGATTGATTTACTTAGTCGGAATAGAAATGATTAACGTGCAAAGTTAAGGCTGTCGGTCTGAAATATGAATCTATAAATAATGAAATACGTCTGATCGTAATAATATCGAATCCTGTTAGTGGAGACTTAATATTATATTTGAGGCGTATGTAATCATAGGCGGCTATCTACATTTTTGGGAAAAATAAGTTTTTTAGACAGCGAATTTTGAATAAAAAACGATCTCCATATCTATAATCTTTTATTTATTTTAATCTATAGATTAAAATACAGTTTATACAATAATCATCACTGCTACACTTTAGAACAGAAATATTTTTTCCACTTTGCCAAAAATTAGTTGGAAGTGTAGATAGCCGCCTATGATTCTATACCACTCATTTGTTACTAGCTGCGCCCGCGTGCAAACTGATATAAAAAAACATTCTCTAATAAAATCATCTGAATCCTGAGTCCATTTACTTGTCTACTTTTCTCTCGTACTTATGACGCGTCGTCATTAAAACTACAATAACTTTTAATAGAATAAACCGATTTTAATAAAACCAAATGTATATGTTACTCCAGGATATGTTTTATGATATACCTGGTGAAGTTTATCGTGAACGCGGTACTGTAGCAGTGATGCGCGTTCAAACAAACAGACAGACAGACATGTCTAAATTTAAAATTATTTTATTATTTATTCCAAGACGCCTGCAACAATTTTTTTCCCGAAAATCTAAAAAGTACAGACACGTTAAATTTACTTTCTTATTATACGTATAAATATGGATAGAAGAAGAGATTGAATAATATTATTTTCATTGTGTTACATATTCAGTATTTTTTATTTATAAATGCTACACCTGATTCCTATTACATTAGGAAAAATGTAAATCGTATGATGATGATGATGATAAAAGAGTATCATCACCTTTATCTATGCTTGAAAACCCTTTGCTTTGTTCAGTGTCATTAAACCATCGGTGCATGTCGGGGATTACTGCTGTTAAATATTGTATACATTATTGTTCTTTTATTATTTATGTCTTTCTTTATAATACGTGTTTATTCAGTCATTACTGTTGTTAATCTGAAAGTGTGTTGTGGCAATATTTACTTGAGGGTAATATAATAAGTATACGTATAGCGTGCCATTGAATTTACCTAAACTTAAAGGGCTAATATATAAACATATTTCACTATATTCGCTTTACATAATGCTCAAATAATTATACCTATTTGCAATAAAATGAAATGTTTGCTTGTACATACTTTTATTTACAGTATTATAAAATGAAGTTAATTGCACTATAAATGTGTCGTTTTTAACAACGGAGTTAACTATGCACATGCCGTAAAATTATAAAGCATTTGCCTGTGCTCATAACAAATCTGGTTAATCGCTTTTAAAATAACAACGACAATAGCGCCGAAAGGCAAGATCATACGACGATGACCTCTGCTGCCGCTTCGACGCGGAAATAATACGGATTACGTAAGTCAAGTCGAACGTTTTTTATTACTCTATTAAATGAGGCACAGCGCCGCCTTTGGGTGGAGATAATCTCACCGAAGAAATACATGTCTTTAATATATATTTGGTTTTAAATCCTCTGTGCGTAATCGCAGTAAGCTTAAGTTTTGTAAAGAGGTTTTAATTTAATGCTTTTGTCATTTTTATTAAGGCAATGTGATCTAAAATGAGATCGTTTCATTGTAATACATTTTTTAATTTATTAACAAATCTTTATGTTATTTATATCTCTTTGATTAATATTTATGAATCGATTTCATCGTTGTAGCTGACAAGAAAAAAAATATCGAAAATTTGAAATGTTTATGTATTTTTTATATAACCTCATATATAATTATCATTTCTCGGTCGTATGAATGCTTAATAATTCCGTAACACATAAACTTGCACCTAACCAGAGCGGTAAGATGGAACTAGAAAACAAAACGTAGGTAGTGCTAATAGGAGAATATGTAAATAGTGGACTAAATAAATATAATATAACAAATTTACATACAAATCGTTTCATATTTTAAGGACACTTTCAGCTGCAAATTTACTAGCAACATCTTATTGATGACTAATTTTATTTGTGAACGCTATAAAATGGAACTGAACGTGTGTACTCGTATGTAAAGAGTTTATATTGCGAATACCTTAGCAGCACATCGTAACACGCTTGTAAATAAACACTAAGATACGAGTTTCCATGCACGCCATGCAAGGAGTACGGCGCGACGCGACGCGGCGGATATGTTTGCGCACATGACAGTGCTCCTCACATGGATAACAGACGGACGAGGCAAAACGAAGCGTATGATGTTAATCGTTCCCACAGAAATGTACTCGAGGGGATCGAGTCAAGGTTGCAATATGAATCTAACAAAAGCGATACAAAATATCCTTATAAAAATAGCCTGTATTACACGTACTGTGTGGTGCAGTGTCCGAGTGAATTTATTTACTTTTTTAATGCGCCTTCGAGTCAGCGGTGCTTCATTTTGTCTTATTGGGATGTGACAGGTGTTGTCCGTTGACTTGTAATGAAATATATATGTACATAAACTTTAGTTCTCGACGCGGTGTCCTTGATTTTAATTACCTACATTCACAGTAGCGCTAGGGTCGCACCTAAGAATGCATATAGACAACAATTTAATCTTTGTTGATTTTCATATTTAAATACTACTATCACCATGTGATAGTAAAGTAAGGAATAAGTTACTCTCGGAACGCGCGTTTCTATAATAATGGTAACGATACGTTGTTATGGGTACGCCCATATGTGTATCTGTAACTGTGTGTTTTGTGCATTTTAAGTAACACAATTGTCTAAACACTTCTAATAATAGAGTTTATAACTAAATAACTAAAATAAATCACCCGCTACATCGCCTACATTTTTTTCTTTATAACTTTAGTAGGTGGTAGAGCCACGCTGAAGCTATTATTGGTTTCAGCACGAATGGATCGGCTCGGCCGGGGTAGTACCGCCCTCTCATAGAAGACCGACGTGAAGTAACAGTGCTTGCATTGTTGCATTTCGTTAGGTCATTGAGAGTGCCGGAGGCTCACCTCCCCTCTCCTCTTCCCCTCCCTCCTTTTCCCCCAAAACAGGCTGGTAACGCACTTTCGACTCTTGTGTTGTTAGTGTCTCTGGACGGTGGTGATCACTTAACATCAGGTGACCCACATGTTCGTTTGCGTGCTATGACATAAAAAAAAAGAAGATTAATAGCTTTTGCTCGCGGTTTTAATAAATCTTATATTTCTTAATCTTAATCTTATATATTTCTCTCGTCCTGTACATGTTGTTCCACTGAGTATTAAGGCGTAACAAAATAAACAAATCCACATTCGCATTTATAATATTATTACTATGGTTACAACTACAGTTATATATTATACTTATATTAGCACTATATATACACTATGGTTATTAAAAGTTTAAGCAATAATTAAATTCGAAAAATTGTAACTAGTTATAATTTACAGGTATTGTTATCATATACATAATTTTATTATTAATATTACTTTGATGTTACAGATTAAAAACAATTATGTTTATAAGAATTATTTAAATCTTATCTATTTTGAGTTATCACTAAGTCGTGGATCTGTATCAAGTATAGCTTGTTTGGCGGACCATGAAAATTGTTTTGACCTTTGATGGAGATCAGATAACGACTTCTTCACAGTTGTGTATTTTTCCGCGTATTATATATTATTATTTAACTAACAAATACCCGCGATTTCGATCTCGTAGTAAAATGATTTTATTCTTTCATAGGAACATGTCTAAATTGTTTGTATAAGCTATTTTTCGTTTTGTCGGTACTGCTTAGTCCCTATACAAAAGTGTATTTTACGAACCCTATTTTATACTCTGAAATGTTCTTTTTTACTACAAAAAATCTCGTAAATATCGGTCAATTCTATTCGAAGACTATTCCGGACAGACAACATATTTTTTAATTTTATTTATGTGTATAGATTAAGGCAAAAAGTAAATGTCCATAGCAGAATAGTAATGATGAATTTATTAAATTCAAGGCTAGATTATTCTAATTTCACTGGTTACTAATTCATGATCAAAAATAAAATAATATATTATGTTATGTACAAAGCTTAGTATTCGATTTTGCTTCTTATAGATATTTAGTGAAGTGTGATAGAGAAAACCAACATATTTATGACAAGATATAATTACGGTAACTTTGGAGTGATAGGTCAGTATGAAATATATTCAAGTTAACTCGTCTCACTTTAGACGAAACAAATAAATGAGTCATCACAAAAAAATTTCAAAGCTGAAAATGTAGGCTTAACATATGATTTGGTAATTTAAGGTGGTAGAGCCACGCTGAAGCTATTACTGGTTTCAGCATGAATTTGTCGTCTCGCCCCCGGTACTACCACCCGACACACAGAAACATCGACGTGAAGTAATAGTGCTTCCATTGTTGCGCTTCGTTCAGTCAGTGAGAGCGCCGGATAACCAATCTCCTCTCTCCCTCCCCCAAACGCAGATAGTGATCACTTAACATCAGGTGGCCCACCTGTACGTTTACCTCATATGATTAAAAAAAAAAACAGATTAATCTTAGTTGTACCGTTGACATAATCATAGTGAGTATTTTACTAAGAGTATTAACAATATATTAGTAACGCCCTATATATTTATTAAAAATTTTAACAGCATTCTACTTCCCAAACTTTGATTTTATACGAATCGTATGTAATAATTATTAATTTATGATAAATTCAACATTATTCCGTCATCTAGCAACATACACTATATAAATATATCCACTACATGGGTAAATGAAGTGTTTAGATGAAATATTATATTTATCTAAAAAAAAAATATAGGGCTGAGGAAAAACAAAATAATATGTTTAAAAAATATACGAGACATGGTATCTCTGTAGCTTATTGCTTTTGTAATTCCGGGAATTTCTACACAAATGATTTGGTAGGTTAAGAAAAATGGAATTTTTATGAATTTTACAAACTCCAAAGCTCTAGATAGTTGTACATTTCTTATAAAGTTGCTTGATGTGTTTCAGTATTAAATAGAGTCTTTTGATTGAACAATCCACTTGAAATCCTTGGAGCTTACTGACGGATAAAGCACGGCTTAAACTAGTCTAGATTTATGCAATTTTTCACAGTAACTGTGCTTATATAACATATGTGAGTTTTATAAAAGAATTATTCAAAATTATATACTTAAAGAGTTTAAATAATATTGTAATTAGAAATCCCAACGGATACATACACAGAGCCTGTGTAAATATATTTAGTTTTCGTTATGATATTTTTTTATATTCCAAATCTCGTGTCTTGAATGTTTGCAAATAGTTAAAGGAAATGCGTATATCGCGTGCCACTGCAATAGCGCCGCGTCCGTTCACCTTTTCTCTTACTAAGCTGTGAACAATCTACATCGTAGCTTTTATTAAAGCAAGGATTATAATTGAATACATTAACCTTCCTATGATATGAAAACCATTATTGCTGCTCGTAACTCTGTTACTGTTTAGACTATACTGTATATAGATTACTTTGTTAAATAATAGCTTAATATGATAATGTAACAGGAGGAATAGATATACATATACATAAAATATGCATCTATAATATGTATTATTAACTACGATATATCTATATGTAACTAGGTGGTGATGCCCGCGAATTTGTTCTCGTGAAAATGGTTCTATTGTTTCATTTTATCTAATCTCAATCAATTTTGGATTTTCTTTTATATTTGTAATTATAGAAAAGAGTAATAATTTGTAGCGTAAATGTATATTACTCTGAAAACGTTTCTGTCTACCAGTAAAAGTTTTCTCAAGATCGGCTTAGTCGTTTGTGATATTAGCCCGGACGTACAACATACACTTCAATTATATTGATATGTATAAATTCGGTTATTATGAATATATTTCTAATAAGACATCTGTTTCTACTAGGTAAACTGAAATTACTACTAACTCTTATAAAAAATACGTACCTAATCGACTATTGACATTTTGTTAATTATTGGCGTTACAACTTTAGCTTTCTGGTTTCTAACTTGAGAAAAAATTACGATATCCAGTATGGGAGAAATTTTGCCAGATTAAAAAAAAAAAGCAAAACGATACTTTAGGGTCTAGTGTTGTTTATAGTAAATTTCGTGTTCCTCTGTATTTTTGGCACCGTGCGTAAGTAATTACATATTATAAAACAAAGTCCTCTAGCACGTCTGTCTGTTAGCGAATAACTCAAAATCTACTGAACCGATTTTCATCAGTAGTTAAAGTGATTCATGAGGAAGGTTTAGGTATATAATTTGTTAAGGTTTGTTATATTATTAGGGCAGGACAACGTCCGCGCGTACCCTCGAGCAGTACATAATTTTGGCAATGTCACGTAGTTATGGAATTTATGTTATCTGTGGTAGCTAGAGTTATAGACGGAGGGGATTGATCAAAGAAAGTTTGCAAGCCATACAAAATACACTTTCATACAATTTGTGTTCAGATCGAGTTATCTATGGTGTATGGATGTAAATATAATATAGTTCAAGTTAGTTATGCATCGATTTATACATTAATAATAAGATTAGAAATTGATTTTTCTAATTTTTCAAAAACCTAATTACATCATTTTTTTAAATTAAAATCGGGAAGAAACACCAATTACGGAGGTGTAATATTATAAAGGTTGGACACAGCTGCTCGAGTCCTTTGACAATATTAGGCGAAGCGTATGAAAATTGTAAATACACATGAATAAAAATATAAGCTCAAGTAAGTTAAAGCTTTTACAGTATCATATTCATTTCTTATTCGATTAAGGATATTCTATGTTTAGTTCCAACAATATGATTGACGGCAGGAATAAAATGAATTTATGAGCAAAGAGAGCTTTATTATGATTGCATTGTCAAAGGGGTTTTTACACCAACTGCGTTTGAATGACATGTTTGCGGTTTTCGTTGATTTCATTTATTTCATTACAAACAGTTTCCTAAGTTATCATTTAGTCTATACAAGTATTTTGTGTCCTTATCCTTTTTTTTTCTGAGTCATATGATTATTAAACAATGCGAGGTCAGTTCCATCTTGTACAATGTACTACTGACTTGTAAAATACCTACTAAATTAAATCTGTATAGTAATGTTCTTATTTAATATCAACGGAAAATAATGATGTATTACGTAATAGATTACCGTTGGGAACAATAACTCTGTTTTATGTAAGCGTGTCCAGATCCATGTTATTAAATTGTAGAAAATTGTAATTAAAAAAAATTGGTTGTCTGTGAAGTCGGTTTACGGACGATAATTTTACATGATAACGACTCAGACACATGCGCCGATTGTGTGGAAGAGAGATAGATGCGTCATAAGCCGAACGCTTAGGCCGATCGCGGCACTCTATCGCTTGTTTCGCGGTCTCGCTTGCACGCTCGGCTCAGGCGGAACGTGACAATGAATCATGCTTTTTCGTACGTGCAGCCGGCGTTTATCAATTTATAAGACGTTATCACATCAAAACAACTTTATAATAATCTAAAAATATATTTAACTTGAAAAATGACTTTCTTGTAACTACTACACAGATAGTAGTTATTTTAACCGAATGATAAACTACAATATTTTATGAATATAACAATATATATTAACCTTTATGTGAACAAGACTTATTGATAAAGATTTGTTCCGTCACGTGGCCGATTAACAAACGTTAAAAGTAACAGAATACGCCGATACTTGTTCTTACGAACAATGGCTTGGCATGGCTTTTGTCCTACTTTACTAGTATTCCTGTGCGTAGATCCCTTTCTGTGTTTAATATAATGCCACGTACCTAATTAATTTCTATCATTAATTTACGAATTAAATACATTTTCTAGTATACGTGACTGATAATAAAACCGAGTTGAGACATGCAATATATAAAATTCCGAACATAGTTAATTACTACTAAACTAATTAATATGTAAATGGCTAAGAACTCCGTTTACTTTATTCTAATAGCACGATACTTTTGTTATTTTGTGGAATAATTTTTAAAACACGTTATCATTATTTTAAATAAAGGATTGTTTCTCTTTCCGTGATGACGATACATGTTGTGTCTTGCATATTTAATTAGAATCGATCAAAAGATACGGTTAATAATTATATTTACGTAGTTCATCTATCGTGATCTGACCTGCATTTTAAAGTAATTAAAATGTTTAAAATCCTTTTTTATATATAATTAATGAATACAGGCGTTATGTAGAGTTTTGCAGCGATCGTAAGAATACTATTTCCATATTAATTGAAAATGTATAATTATCATCATCGATAATAAGTAATGTGGTTTATTTTTAACGTTGGTTCCATTTGATGAACTAGATACGAGTAAGCGACCAGCAATATCCTGTTTCGTATGTAGGAAGATAATTATTACGTAGGCGGCTATTCGGATTTGAAAACAACAGACAACAGTTCATCAGTAAAATCCTAACTAGAGTAGAAAATTGCTGAATCACTCGAACACGTTTTATTTTTATAAAAAATATCACTTTTGATTAGATATCCTGTATCCTTCACCCAGCGGTTTTTACTGCTGTTTTGGTGTTCCAACACTTGATGTTTCTGCACTAATTTTACCGGATATTTTTCTCAGACGTTATTTTTATATATTTGTGATTAATATATACATTCATATGTGTTATTCACAAAAGGTATCGTGATTAAATAAAGTGCGTGTCAACATTTAACACTACCGTAAACATACAGTGAGTCATTTAGGGAAACCCTTTTGTGACTCAACTCGATATCGAGCGGTAACTATTGGACCGGTAGTCGTCAAAACTTAGCGAATATATTATACCATATTGTGAATATGCAGTATGGCAATTGTATCGAGGCTAACTGTATATTTTTTTGCTTTATGTATATCATTTCCACAGGAATGAAAATATAGTAATCTGTGATATGGTAATAGAGAATTGAAAATATGTAATCTTCTATATATGTATATTAAAGAAAAATACAGTTCCTTTGAGGCTCATTCACGTTAAAAATGTTGAACGTATCGGCATAGGAATATGCGGAATTTTTCGTAGATACTTTTTTTTTGGATTCCCCTTCCTATTTTTTTTAATGTCCGAGGAATTGGGAGGGAATCTGCTAGTACTTATCATTTTTTTTTTCAAATAATTATGCATCTTGGTATATGTATCTGAGATTGATACTCTTCAACTCTACTAAATGTCTGCGGAGACATGGGTACAATAATATATATCTTCGATATAATCAGGATTTCTATTAAATTACAAGGTTTTCCATCTAATTGTAAGGTTCAATAGAAACCTTCTTGTAATTGGGAATTTGAAAAAAAAAAATCGACTTTTTTATGTATTTTAAAACTTTCTTATTAATAATATTGATATTTAATGCAAAAAACTTAAAAAGATTTTTTTTTCAATTTTATTTTATTTTATTAATTTTATAAACAATTAAAAATTGATGAAATTAAAAAAAAATCACGTGACTCTAAACGATTGGTCACCACAGTTGTGACGTTATAATGTTATAGCTAATTAATAATATTGATATTTAACGCAAAAAAACTTAAAAAGATTTTTTTCAATTTTATTTTATTTTATTAAATTTTATAAACAATTAAAAATCGATGAATTTAAAAAAAAATCACGTGACTCTAAACGATTGGTCACCATAGTTGTGACGTCATAATGTTATAGCTAATTAATAATATTGATATTTAACGCAAAAAACTTAAAAAGATTTTTTTTCAATTTTATTTTATTTTATTAAATTTTATAAACAATTAAAAATTGATGAAAATAAAAAAAAAGTCACGTGACTCTAAACGATTGGTCACCATAGTTGTGACGTCATAATGTTATAGCTATTTAATAACAGTACAGCGTTTACGGTTATTACACGTGACTAGACAATAATATTGAATTTTTTTGCTAAAAAACGAGTTGTTAGTTGGTTACGATTAGCTATGTGTGATAAAGGATTTATTAAGGCAGTCTGATAATATTCCTGATGTTGATATATTTAAAATATCCAATTTTTTTTTTAATTGACTTTCGATTTATTTCTGCTGAAATTCGAGATGCCAAGGCATCAAGGTAAGTCTGTTAAAAAATAATACAATAAATGAAAATATTTAATTGTTTATTCTCCGTTATCTATACTAATATTATAAAGCTGAAGAGTTTGTTTGTTTGTTTGGTTGAACGCTATGATCTCAGGAACTACCAGTCCGATTTGAGAAAACCCTTCCGTTTTAGATAGCTCATTTATCGAGGAAGGCTTTAGGCTATACATCATCACGCTAAGACTAATAGAAACAGAGGACCAATGAAAAATGTTTCAAAATCGGGCACTTTTTTCCTTTCGAGAGATTTAGTTAGCGTTAGTGGTATATACGTTGCCATGGTAACGTGGTAAGTTTCTATCGCAAACATTATCAAAGTTTATTTTGTTTTCCTATGCAAAAAGTTTATACTACTTTTATTTCCAATTTTTTATTTGTTCTCTATTACGTATTATAAAAATAAAGTTTGTGCATGTACAATTAAAATAACAACTTTTTGATGAATGGATATGGCTACAAATGACCAAAAAAAATTTTTTTATACTTTGTCTATATTTTTAGATTATTATATTTTGTCTGTTTGTTTCTTTGTTCCGGGTAATCTCCAAAACGGCTGGACCTATTTTAACGGGAATTTTACTTTTTACTGCCAGAAAGCTGAAATTATAGCGGTTGACATATTCTATTTTATTTGTCCGCGGCTTCGTCCGCATTGCTATTTCCAAAATGGTTGGACCGATTTTCACGGGATATTCACAGGTAGATTGCAGACCTCATAAAAAGTAATTTAGGTTTTTTTCAGCCGCAGTGGAATATCCGAAATGCTTGAATTCATTTTCACGGGACTTTTTTCACTGGCAGACAACTAACTAATGAGCTATTTTATTTTAAGGTAGTGGGCTCGGCAGACGTTGTCCCGCCCCGATAATAAAAAGAAAACCTTGACAAATTATACCTAAACCTTCCCCATGAACCGTTCTACCTACTGGTGAAAAGGGCATGAAAATCCGTTGTGTAGTTTTTGACTTTATCGCGAACAGATAAACAGACAGATCAGAGGACTTTGTTTACACTATGTAGTGATGAACTGTTACCTATGCATTCGTTCGTGTGAAATTGATCAAAAATAATTTGTTTACTGTAAACAAGCGCGTGAGACGTGCGCTGTATGGGACTCCTAGAATAAATGTATGTAATTTGAATTATATTATCATTTTGGTCAATTTGGCGGCCATTTTGTTTTATTTACCGCGTTTGCACCTACATAACTCAGTTTTTTTTTTCTCGAACTGACTATGCTATTAGCTTTGCGGCATTTACGGCTTCATCGAACTACTATACATAACTCAGTGATTATAGCAACGTATAAGAATAACACAATTATATTGACAATATGGGCATGTTATATCTATATAATAAACAATTTAACACAAATTGTTCGATAATGTATAGTTTAAAATTTTCATTACCTACTTTCTTATACAGTGTTAGTGAGCATCGAGGGTGGTATATAGTAGGTTAAAGTTCCAGGTATGCTGCTGATGATAAATCCCATCCCATTCGATATACTATTCGTATTCACATATCTAATGTACACGTAACATAATACAGTAGATGGCGTGCGTGTCGTAGTTACAAATGTTTTTGAAAAAGCATTTCTGTAATGTACACACCTAATTACAATTTTACATTTCTTTAATACATTAAAAAAAACGCGTGCGGAGCCGCGGGGGACAGCTAGTATTAAATATAATTATTTATTTCGTAAGTCGTAGAAAATCGCGTGAGAGTTACGGCGACAAAGCTATAGGTACTTAAGTATATAATAATTATTTGATGTGTGTACTTAGATAAATAATAATTAATAATAATGGTGTTAAGAAATGCTTACATCGAAATGATCTTCACAGAACATTGATTATCATGGTGCACTGCTTGAAACTATTTATTTGGACGTTTGTCATCTTGGGGAACATTGAAGAACATTTTGTCAGGAGTTGTTTTTGTAGTATTCATACATAATGGTACAAATCAAGAACGATAACTTTTGAGGTCCGACATTTTGAATATAAATTTGAATATTTAACAATGACAACATAATTAAATAGATCAAAACACTGTACTTATCATTTGTATATCAACTGCAATGAGTGAAAACTAACATTATGACGTCACACGCGCTCGGGTTTGTTCGGGAGCTGTCGGCGTGTCTTCGGTACTGGATTCCAAAATTAATTTTTATTTTGAAATACCTTTTGAATTATTGCGAAAAATAAAGTACTTTTGTTATGAAACTTATATATGATCTTTCCTTTTTATTAATTTTTTTTTTCAAAAACCTAATTTGATATGTAATTAGAAATATTCTAAAGATATGTTTTGATACTCGGCGCCTTACTGGAGTAAGAAACTCATATAAATTTATTTCTTATTAAACATGCCAGAATTGGCGACATAAATTGAAAATATATGAATATTTAAAATTTCAAGCAGATATTTTTTATGTAATGAGATAAACGAACGATTCTATTTCTCTTCGATTACGATTTTTTTTTATATGATAGGAGGCAAACGATCATGTGGGTCACCTGATGTTAAGTGATCACCACCGTCCATAGACACTTGCAACACCAGAAGAGTCGCAACCGCGTTGCCACCCTGTGTTTGGGGGAGAGGGATTGGGAAAGGGGCGAGAGGGAGGGGAAGTGGGTTATCCGGCGCTCTCACTGACCGAAAGAAATGCAACAATGCAAGCACTACCATCTATCGATCTATCTACCATCTATAAAACCACCTACCTACCACCTACACTTTACATATAGAGCCACGCTGAAGCTATTACTGGTTTCAGCATGAATGGGTCGGCTCGCCCGGGGTAGTACCACCCTCTCGCAGAAAACCGACGTGAAGTAACAGTGCTTGCCTTGTTGCATTTCTTTCGGTCAGTGAGAGCGCCGGAGGGCCACCTCTCCTCTCCTCTCCCTCCCCTCAACTCTCGCTCCCCTCCCCACTCCCCCCCACACAGGCTGGCAACGCACTTGCGACGCCCCTGGTGTTGCAAGTGTCTATGGATGGTGATCACTTAACATTATGTGACCCACATGTGCGTTTGCCTCCTATGATATAAAAAAAGAAAAAAATAATAACATTATGCCTTTACTTTCAACATGGCAGAAGACACTGTAGCGCGTTAAGATTCATAAACACACTCTGTATAATACATGTATTTTTAGTACAGTTTTATTTACCAGTAAACGAATTTATTTCCCTTTTAGGATGACCTTACAGCTTATACTTCACACAAGTATCATGCAGGTATAAATGTAATGCAGCTATAGATATGTTACAGGTATAAATATGATGCAGGTATAAATATGTTGCAAGTATAAATTTGATGCAGGTATAAATGTGATACAGGTATAAATATGATGCAGGTATAAATATGTTGCAAGTAAAAATATGATGCAGGCATAAATGTAATGCAGGTATAAATGTAATGCAGGTATAAATATGATGCAGGTATAAAAAATATGTTGTAAATATAAATATGTTGCAAGTATAAATGTGATGCAGGTATAAATGTGGTGCAGGTATAAATATGATGCAAGTATAAATAAGGGGCCATTCAAGTATCACGTAAGCACTAAAGGGGGACGGATGATCTTTGATTTATTTATTTTTGATGACATGAGAGGTGTGGGGATCTATATGTGTTGGTCTGATATTGAAGCGCGCGGTCTTGTCCACTGAGCTGCCATCCTCCTAGTAGCGAACTGCTATAAGTGAATTCCTCTGTTGACTATTTATAGCTAAAATCCTTATTTCTAGTCATGTTAACTGCTGCCCATAAATCAACACGGAAACCAAAACATATTAAAAATATTTATATAGATGCTTACGTAACCGTGGGAGGGGAGTTAAGAGCATTGGTTACTTTTCCTGAAAAGGGCGAGGGCGCGGTTAAAAATTCCAAAAATTCTGCTTAAGTAATACTTAAAAAGCCCTAAGACTTGTATTATATCTGAGGCCTAAAGACGCTGCGTGTATAAAAATGCATTGGATTTCCGTTTATGCAACCCTAAAAACCTTCCCTTAAATATAAAGTAAAAACTATTATTTAGGCCGGATTTTCATTTATGCAACTCTAATAAACATTTTCACTAATGTTAGGCATATCTAAAATAGGCAGACTTTACTGATTTCATGTGGAACGAATCGAACTGTATTATTATAATATGGGTTTCATGGAACATGCATATAGGATGTGTATTTAATGTAAGCTGCACATGCCGCTTGCGTCATCTATTCGTCTTTCAAAGAGGAAATCAATAATTACACGGCACGAATCTTACAACATAAACAATCATTTGTACAGATCAATAATGTGTTAAAATATGTTACAGAGTGCACATTTGAAATAGTCGTACTGAATTTTTCCTCAATGAGATGTGTCGTCACAGTTAATGTTTGGCTTGACGCCAAAATTAAGAAGTATGTATGATCAATATTATTTAAGAGACTCGGTTTTAAAGAACACTATTTAAAATGTCTAAATAATATTAAATTGGGGGTAAACTTTCTGAATTATTATTTAACTAGTTTCTCCTCGCGACTTCGTCCGCGTGGAGTAGTTACTTTGGGCGAACGCTAACACGTAGCGGAAGGTATCAAAAGGAAAATATACCTAGATTCTGAAACATTCTTCATTGGTGCTCCGTCTCTATTGGCCTTAACGTGATGATATACATATATATATATATATATATATATTTTTTTTTTTTTTTGTCATAGCAGACAAACGAACAGCTGAGTCACTTGATGTTAAGTGATCACGACCGTCCATAGACACTAACAACTTCAGGGGAGTCGAAAGTGCGTTGCCAGCCTGTGTTTGGGGGAAAGGGAGGGAGGGGGAGAGGAGAGTGGAGGTGGGCCCCCGGCGCTCTACTGATCTAACGAAACGCAACAATGCAAGCACTGTTACTTCACGTCGGTTTTCTATGAGAAGGTGGTACTACCCCGAGCGAGCCGACCCATTCATGCTGAAACCAGTAGTAGCTTCAGCGTGGCTCTACCACCCATAAAAATATATTATATTATAGCCTTCGATAAATCAGCTATCTAACACCGAAAGAATTTTTCAAATCAGACCAGTAGTTCCTGAGATTAGCGCGTTCAACCAAACAAACAAACTCTTCCACTTTATAATATTAGTATAGATATGATATATGGAAAAACCTGCTATTTATTCTTTGATATCTATTATTTTAGACATTCAGTGACGCACTAAAGGACGAAAAGACCAGCAAATGTTATTTCAAAAAAAAAAAACATCTGTAGTAGCCTTTCCTACATTCTAATCCTTAGAATTATTATTTACGCGAATGTAATTTTGTTTGTTTGTTATGTCCTCGCGTCTTAATTACTCAACGGATCTTTACGACATTTTGCATACAAGTTTCAGTGGCGCAGAAAAGGCCATAGTCTACTTTCATACAAAAAAAGTACTGTTATGTGTGCATCTTGGGTTTTTGTATATCAATGACGTTATGTCGTTTTTTACAAAATACTAGATCCACTCACATTGTGAACGTTAAATTACAATGTAACATTTAGTGACAATAACTACCGACTACCGACACCTAGTAGCGAGTTACGTTGAAGTGATTAACATGAAACCTTTTTCGTGAAAGAACACTTAGTTGTGCCAATATTCGTAGAGATCGATTTATGAGGAGTTTATCGAGTATTCATTTATATACATAAATATTTAATTACTAGCTGTGCCTGCGACTTCGTCCACGTGAAACCTGATGTACAAAACAATGACTAATAACTAATAGCAAGGTCTTAACAGCTCCACCGGACTACTAAGGCGAGCGCTTAAGGCATTCAACCGATGACTAATAAAGTCATCTGAACGCATTTCGTTAGTATTTGCTTATCTACTTTTCTCTCATACTTAAGTCGCGGCTCTTTTAAAATTACAATAACTTTTGATAGAGTATACCGATTTTAATGAAACAAAGACTAAGTTACTACGGAGGATATGTTTTATGGTTTTCTTTTTAGTTTTATTGTGAACCCACTACTTTAGCAGTGATGCATGCTCATACAAACAGACAGACATTTCTAAAAATTATTGAAATGTATTCCATTAGTTATTCCTAGACATCTGCAACAATTTTTTTCACGAAAATCGAAAAAGTATAACCACGTTAGATTTACATTCTTATTATATGTATAGAAGAAGGTGTACGTTCAGCCGCTGCATTCGGCTATTAAATAAATAATTTTAATAGCCTATAAAAGCAGTTGTAATAAATTCTCAACTGCATACTGTTAATGTTTTATTAATTGTATTGGTCTTTGTGAAGTTTTACAATTATTAAAACGGACAACTTGTCACAAGTATGTCTCAAGGCTATTTAACTATGAACGTGTGCGTCATAACTCTGACTTGTGGTTTGTTTTCGTGGAAGCCAGACGACTTATCGAATAATTGAGTTTATAAATTCTGAATTTTTTAAACAGATACAATGACAGTACATTATCCTTATTGTGTGGGGACCCACTGTCTTATCTACATTAGGTACAGGTAGATACAGGACCAATCAATTATTTGGTCGTGATTTTTGTTTTCATAGTAACTAAAAATTTATTACCCAAAGGACGGATTAAATATACGATCTAAGAATTCGATTGTGCTATCACTGATCATTTACAACTCGTTCGATTTATATTTAAAAATAATTACTTAAATACAGCATGTAATTATGAAAACGTCTCATGCGTTTCACAATAAACTCCAATCTATGATATTACCATGAAATACCTTATAGATTCGGTTATTTACAGATATTGATGTATCATATGTGATTGAAATAATCGCTTATGTAGAAAAATAATTTCCTCTGTTAAAAATCGACGGAGATGTTGTTATTTTTCAATGATTCGAGGTTTAGAAAAAGATACATACGTCGATAAAAATAATCACATACATTCTAATATCAATCTAATATCATCTAGTATCTAATATCATCAAGAAATCGAATGTCATTAAAAGAGAATAAAAGGTAATTAATTCTTGGTCTAAACATTTTTAATCTATGGTCGTTGGAAACGGCTTTATTTATGATCGTAATGAGCTATATAAATAATATATATTCTTCATAAGATAGGTATTGTACATTTTAAGTATTCGGTTCCACGAATGTAGTATTAAAACTATCGAATTATTTAAAAGCAATATAAATTATAATTCCCAAAACGATATGTAATTATAAAACTATAATAATGTTCCTTAATAATAAAACCAAATGAAATGTGAATATAAAAGTTTAAGCTTAATAATTATTGATACTTTAAAAATGCTAGTCTATAGGTAGATGGTCGATGAACGTTATGGCTACTCGTTTTCCTTGAAATCTTTCGCTCACGATTAACTTATGTATGATTAATTTTTTTCTGTCTTGCGATCGGATGAAGTAAAAAATAATAAAAGTGATTTATGATATTGGTAGTCTTAAGTTTCATATATATTTAGTTCGTTTTTTACTACTGCTTTATACCTTTTACATTCAGTTGTTTTATTGAAAACGTTTATTATTCAAGGATCTGTGGTCCTTTATTCACTTTATTCTTTATTTATCATAGAAATAACAGTCATGTTATGGTATAGCCATTTCAAGTGTCAGGAGTGGTGCTACTAGAATAAAGTATTTTATTCATGGAACTTTAAAGTACCTATGTATATGGACCCATAGATCGTAAGCTAATGTAAGTAACGTTCATAGATAAACAATATCATCTGATCTGTAATTTTTTTTTACTATGGAAGTTAATTACAACATTCGTATTGATCAGGAAGATTTTTCGATAGGTCTATTAGTAAGGGTTGTTGTGGGATGAAATATTGTTGACAAAGTGTATTATTATGTTATTTTTGAACGGAACTATATTTGTTTGTTGGCTGAATCAATACACTCGTAATTTTAACAGTATTAAGTGCAAGGTGCGAATGGTTTTACTTGTCGAGTAATTTATCGACAGATGTTTACGTATTAACCCTTCGGATATAACACGCGACCGTAAAAGCGAATATCCCTTTTCACCACCCGACCGCGAACACCTTTATAGTGGTCAAAACCGCAGGTTCAGTGCATGAATAAAAAGTGGGTAAACAAAAACCTTTTTTGCGGTTACCGTTTACCTTTGCCGTGTCTACCAGACCGTGAACAACCGCCGTGAATTATCATCTGGAGCGTTTATGAAACAGGCTGTTTGTATAGAGAATCCGATTGAAACGTAATATTACCGGTCAAGCATGTCTTTAGATGTGATTGTTAACGGAGCGTGTTATTTGCAATTTTTTAAATAGTATCGGGTTGATGATTGTACTGCTTAACCTTATGCATACTATTATTCCCAGTTTCCGATTATTGAAATCAAATTTTCTTTTTTTATAACCAGCTTTTACCAATTTGATGAATAATTTATTTTTCTTGGTACATGTTTGGTATTCTGTGTATAATATAGTTCAATTATAATTAGTTTTAATCACTAATAATATTATTGAATCACATTAAGTTACTTTAAACAGATTAGAAATTAATAAAATAGATTAATTGGATCGCAGTTGTTCGCTTCGTGAGTAGCTCTGATGCTCTCTCGTTTCCGAACGCTTATACGCTTGAATTGGTAGTTTTTGCATCGTTTGCTTTTCAGTAAACATGCTCTCGATCGTTTACACCAATTACTGCCTCGCTCCTTCGGTAGTAAATAGTAAATATACTGTAATCGTGAACTGCTTTAAGACATTAAACTTTTAAATACTAATAAATAATAACGGTTCAAAATTTTATGCATAATATTCGAGACTTTAGTTTTAACGAACGTTTGAACTGATACGTTTAAATGGTAACAACACCTTATTAATTTAGAAATTAAGAATTAAAAACATCAATGCGTCAATTATATTCGAAGATGTGTTGGTATATAATTACGTAGCTACTTTAAAAAGAACTTGTGTCGTATCGTATTTGTTTAATGAAGCGAGAAGTGACCAGATGTTGCGTTTTATAGATACTTGTTGTAGATGTAAATATACGCGTACAACTGGTTTGAGTCAACTGCGACTTACATGCTCATTTAAAATCTTTAAGAAAAGTTCCCTTGCTCCACGGATAACGATATCAAAGACCGGTTTATTAATTTTCCTTGCTTTTTGTTTCAGTCCAAGCGGCACAGCATTGAGCACCCTACAACAGCTACGGGAATACCTTCAAACCGCCGGTACTTGCAAGTGTGGGCTACCTTGCCCTCTCAGGCCGGAGACGGCATTCAGTTTTGATCCTAAGGTAAACTAATATTTTATTTTATATAAGCTGTTATAAAAAATGATCAAACTATTATGCAACACGGTTAATTTCACTGTAATGTCACGTATTTACGAGGTCACCGAAATATTTAATTTCAGTAATCATTTCGACATCAAGTTATCAAAAACGAATCGTTGTCTAATTTGTGTTGATACACGTCGAATAAACGTGTCTATCGAAATGATTTTTTCATTCTCAAAACTTAAAACCCATTTTTTTTAAATATTCGTTTATTAAATGTCAATGACCAAAAATCTGACGTTCACGCCATTGTTGTATATTATCTCAGTGCTTGGCGTGAAAATTATGATATGCCAACACTGCAGATCTTTGTTTTGTTATTTCTCGAAGTGAAGATATCTTTTTATAATTGAAAAAAAAAAAACTTATTTCTCGAGGTGTCAAGTTCGGATTGCTTAAAATAACGCCTTATACGTTCAAAAACGATGAATAAGGGTTTTTGGTTTATCGACAAGTCGATATTTTCGCGGCATTCTGAATGAAATATTGACGTATATTTGAACTCCGTTTGTTTAAATACATTCCTCGGTCAGTATGTTTAGTATAAAATGTAATTGATATGTGATTGGTGTAAGACTGATGGGACTTATATTATACAGTATTAGTTATGCTCGGGGCTACACTTGCATATCTTTATTATCTTTTGTTATTATTTTTATTGCAATGAATAGTTGATTTATAACGAAATTCAATTTTATCAATTTATATGACTACCATTTGAACGGTATAGACGTTTATTTGTGGCAGTGTCACCTAGTGGCGAGTTTTAAAATAGATAGCGTATAAACCTTTTTCATGAGAAAATACCGAATAATACTAACTTTTATGCTGACGTATGATATGATGATTAAACAATTTTAGATTTTATTGTCCACTAATTATATAAGTTCAACAAAAACACTTTTATTATTTAGGGAATATACATGTATATCCTAGACTCGAATAAAATATATTAGTATTAATATTTAGATATTAAATGAAGCCAAGTAAAATGTGCATGGAGGATATCAAATAAATGTCATTTATCATTTAAAAACATTGCATAAATTTCCTGCGTGGGTACTCATATTATATTATATATTATTACCTAATCGCCTCAAGAATTTGTACCCACAAATAAATGAAACGTTATACTAGTTCATGGACGTCTTCTTGGTTTGTTAATTGTTTATGTCAATTATCTTTTAGGGGTGATATCTTAATATATAGATATGTGATGAAAATAAGCAATACGTTGAAATATCTGCTATGAAAGTTAAGGCAATTAAGTTTTAAGAGCTAATAGTGAGTACTATCGTGAGTACCTTCATAAAGAGATAATAAAATTCGTATAACCGTAAAGACTTCAAAGTACTGAGCTCGATACCCACGAACATAAGTCGTTATTGATTATTGTGAATTCACTCGTGTCCGTGGTGGTTACCGGTACGTCTCTTGAAGTAATTCATCGCGGCACAAGGAATGTTTGCCGAGCCGTTCCACTTTTTCTGCACGGGGAACGATTCGATTGCGGCCGGTTCCACGGGCAACATATTGAAACTTTTTACCGTCCCGTTGAAGATCTCGCCAAGCACCAATGTTGTATTTATAACCTCTTATGAATGCTCTACCGCTCTGAACTGGAAAATTTATAAATTAATATTGTACGTCTATATACTAGCAGTTACCCTCGCTTCGCACGCGTTCTCTATGCTGTAGTTATTTTCTGCTCTTTATTTTATATCTATACTAGCGGGCCCGGCGGACGTTATCCCGCCCTGATAATAAGAAAAATTTTGACAAATTATATACCTAAACCTTCCTCATGAATCATCACTCTATCTACTGGTTAACCGTATGAAAATCTGTTCAGTAGTTTTTGAGTTTATCGCGAACGGACAGGCAGACAGACAGACGTGGCAGAGGACTTTGTTTTATACTATGATATATAAGAGAATAACCGACTGATTGACTAAAGGAAAATTATATACCAGTCATTGATATGTCAGTTTCTCAGTAAGTTCTTCTTTGATATCTAGATAATAATGAAAATAGCAAGTATATTGTACCAGATTGTAAATATGCAGTAGTATGCCATCGTATCGAGGCTAACTGTTTTTTTTTGTTTTATTTACATTATTTCCATAAACACTAAAACATAGTCGTTTGAAAAGTTTCGTTCTGTGGTAATATATCGGTAATGATATGTAACCTTTTATAATATATATATATTTATTGAAAATACAGTTCTTTTGAGGCTAAATCACGTCAAATTATTGAACGTATCGGAAATATGACGTGACAATTTGTTGCGGAATGTTTCGGAGATGGTTCTAGTCTACTTATTTTATTTCAATTCGTTTGTCAATAATTTGTCATTTTTTTAAATCCTCAACGAAACAGGCGGGAGTCATCTAGTATAGTATAAATAGAAATCCACATTGTGTCTATTGTACTGTAAATATATCAGATAGTGGAAAGGTTAATTGACTAACACGCAGAGACTTTCAATTGCTCGTTACTCAGCGTTTCCACTTTTGATATTATACTTCAAATGATATAATGCAACTTATGATAAGTCCCCTATGGTAGTGTAATAAAAATGTATACAAATTCGACAAATTCAATATTAAATACAATTCAATTAATGACAGAAAAAAACACAGGGAACTCATCTCATTCGTGTATTTACATTAAAATTCATGGCACGTTATGTAAACAATGAAAACTCGAGAATCTTCAGTGTTTAGAATGATGTCATGCTATAATGCAAAAATGTAAAAAAGAAATCAGTGTAAAACATTGCTAAAATTATGTTGTTTTGATACGTAAACTAATGTCGCTAGTTTCATTGTCTCGATGACACTGAACTGTGACATTAATTAAAATGAAAGGCAATCCGATCTTTATCTTATTTTGTGACGAGCAGATATATGAAAAAAAAATACTGTCATCATACAAAATGTCAAATAATGTTGTATACCAGACGGCAAAGCGGTTTTTATTAGATTAGATTTCAGTGTTTTATGAAATTATTTTTTTATTATTCAATTAGCCGTGTCACTCGTAACGGTTTGTGTAACAATAGACTGTGATGCAGAAATAGCAGGATAACTTTCCTTTATAAGTCAATATCATTAAGGTTTATCCTTATTTACCTACACTAATATTATAAAGAGGTAAAGTTTGTGAGATTGTAAGGGGTAATCTCTGGAACTACTAAACCGATTTTGTAAATCCTTGTACCAATAGAACGCCAACGTGTGTGTGAGTGTCATAGGCTATATATTAACCCGAAAAATGAAAAGACTTTTTTGTGGTAGTCGGATTTGTAAAGTAAATCGGGGAAAAAACGGTCGATTACGTTTACATTGTACTACTATATATGTACAATCAATATTGCTTTTACCATTAACAAAAAAACGAAATAAATATAATAATATCTATGTATTAACAAGGGAAGCTATATAGTTCTTATTATAATCGCATTTCTTCTAATGGACGACCACTAATTTATATTATTCTGCAAATATTTAAATACTAATATAGACGTTATAGTTTGTTCCTTGTGTCAGTGATTTATAGAAAAAGATCTCAAGGTTTAAGGTTATTAATAGGATAATAATATTCGATCTAAAGAGTTATTGATTAGGGTTTAAAAGAAATAAAAACAAGATATATTTAATTTGTAAAAACAATAGTGTTCCAAAGTATCGCTATTATAATCTTTAAGAAACTTTATATAGTTCAGTCTCTCTGCAATTTTAGGCAATATTGCTAGATTAACTGAAGATTGCGAAATACGAAAAAAGTTGATTTAACTTTTTGATGTAACTTACGTACTTATTGCAATAAATAATAGAAGCAAAAAATAATGACTACGTATGTGCGTACATAGGTAGTAGTTAATCAATATATATATATATATATATATACTAACACGCAATATTAATTTTGTTATATGAGTTATAGTTAGATAAAATGTACCTAACGGAAATGAAAACATTACACAAGAAGTTGCAAGATTTTTTTTCTGAAATTGTAGTTTATCCGAATGACGATATTCATCATTTATATCATCTCCATACTTATTAAAGGAGTCACAAGCCATGTGTGAGACTGATGACGCTTAAAAAAAACTTGACAAGACTGAATAGTTAATATTTAAACAAAATTAAAGACTCATTGTGAAAGTAAAACAAAAGTATAACATTATATATAGTCACGTTTAAATTTAAAAGAATTTGTTATTCTGAACATATTGTGAGACTGATATCACCCGAGATCAACTAATCATAGTCGAGATATTTCTTAAGACAAAATAAAAATTGCAATAGTTTCTCTTTTTACCCGATTCAGAAAGAGCATTATATAAAAAGAGACAACATGCATTCATGTCTTCGTACGTCAAACTTAAATGAGAGCAGGTTGGTTGTAATTGAATAGTGGTGTTAAATGTCATATCTAGAAATGTACAAGAATAATGACTAATAGATGGCAATGTTCTACAATATAAATAAGATTAAGCCAAATGTATGTATAAAATTTCCACTGCTCGTTTCACTCGACATAGTTGTTTACCTGAATACGATGTTATTGACAAAATTAATTAGAAAAATAACCTTCATAAACTACGTAATCCGTCTGTTTTTAGTTCGTTTTCGTTGAACTAATAAATAACCTGTTACTATAAACTGCAACATTTTAGGTAAACCAAAATACTGAACCTTACAGTGAATATTGTAATAGTCTAAAATAATCTATTCTGAAAATTAAATCAACTGTTTTTGTATTTCGGTACCTTCAGGTAATCTAGAAATATTCTGTGTTTAATTCATGCCAATTGTAATAACGGTCGGTCGAATAGTACCCTAATTGATATACTGCAACGCCACTGTGTGTGGCTTATAGTAAAACGGGCAGCAAAAAGCTTTCCCGATTAGAAGTAACACTAAGGTTTCCCAACTCTGATAGAGCTCGGTCAAACGGTTTTGGATTTTATTGATCTCAAGTATACCAACATCTATTTTTGTGTCTTGAATTTTAGTATAAAATACTAAAGGAGGATATTACATTTTGAACGTATTTATATAAATAATACCGTACACATTTTATTTACAAATAGCTGTGTACAATCTACATATACATATAATAAGAATGTAAATCTAACGTGCCTGTACTTTTACAATTTTCTTGAAAAAAAATGTTGCAGGTGTCTAGGAATAAATAATAAAATACATTTCAATCATTTTTAGTAGAAATGTCTGTTTGCCTATCTATCTGTCTGTCAGTTGGTATGAACACGTATTACTGCAAAAGTACTGGGTTCACGATAAAACCTCACCAACAAAATCATAAAGCATATACTCGAGAATAACTTATTGTTTCATCAAAATCGGTCCACTCTGTCAAAAGTTATTGTAAGTTTAATGACGACGCAACTTAAGTACGAGAGAAAAGTAAATAAGTAAATGAACTTAATACATTTAGAAAATTTTATTTGTCACCTTTTTTTTAACCGACTTCGAAAAAGGCGGAGGTTACTACGTTCGGTTGTACGTATTTTTTTTTATGTATGTTAATCGATATCTCCGTCAATTATGAACCGATTTTAATGATTCTTTTTTTATTTGAATTGGTTATATTCAGAGGTGGTCCCATATAAATTTGAAGAAAATATTCAACCCCTAAGGGGGTCAAATATTGTTTATTTGATTTTCACCCACTTCGTATCTACGTATTTTCGTGAAATTGGAACCGATTTATTATACCCATTAGAAACCAGATATATTTATGGACACTAAAAATGGAGAAATAAATTTTTTTTCCAAAAAAAAAAAAAAATCGCCTTCGATGTGAAAGACAAATAAGGGCCTAAAAATCGAAAAATAACTGAATTATTAAATTAACCAAATTAAATAAAAAGTATTGATATTCGCGATACCTAATAATATATTAGAAGTCGATGCCAACATACAGTTCAAATTTGTTGCAGGTAATAAAATATTGAACATTATGGGACATGAGAGTGGACCAAAACTTTGTATGTAGATGATATGAATTTAGTTGGCATCGACTTCAAATATATTATTAGGTAGCGCGAATATCGATATTTTTTATTTAATTTGGTTAATTTAATAATTCAGTTATTTTTCGATTTTTAGTGCCTTATTTATCTTTCATATCGAAGGCGGTTTATTTTTTTTTTGGAATTTTTTTTTTACATTAGGTTTCACACGGACGGAGTCGCGGGCACAGCTAGTAATAGTTAAAATTGGTATTAAATTAAACGAAGTGAAGGGCCAAGTCCAAACATAAGGCGAGGCACAACATTAATGAATTAGTGTAATTATTGTGTCAATGTCACCTTAGTATCGAGCGTACGTACAAACTGAGTAATTGGATCGTTGATATTATTATCTGTGAATACGGTTTTTCTTGTTTACATTATATTTTATACTGAGTTGGATATCATAAGATCTTATGAAAAGTTTTATTCGATTATTCATACCTTATTAATTTGTTCCATTCTGTATACATTGGTATATTCTTTTAGAATATTATAGAAAATTGATTATAAGCATGCCAATACTTTATTCTTAAAAATAAATTTGAACGATAATTTCACATTCTTTCTTCAAGCCACTCAATATTTTTAAAAACCTTTTTTTTATGTAATGCTATGGAACTGACGGGTCTTTACAGAATATTTCTTTTAAATATTACGACTTATTATACCTACCGAATTCGCAAGTCATAAATAAAAGTACCTACCTGTCCCTTTTATGCTTTACTTGAATTGTGTTAGTACAAGTATTACCACTAATTACTCTACGTAATAATGTTGGCTTCCAACCGGGATACTTTAGTTTATTACTTTAACTAATCTTTTCGATTTTGTAGCAGAATCTGGAAAATGACGGCGTTTTATATCTCAAGTATATTATTGTTTGTTCGACTCGTCCAATAAAGGTGATCCTTCACTGTTGCAAGTGTGACAAGTTAATTCTGTGAAAGCTCGCTACGATCTACTCGAATCGCCTTTGTGTGCACTTGAAATTACAAATTGCACTGTGGAAATGGAAGAGAGGTCGGTGCACTTGTCTCCTATACTATAACACTCATAAATTTTCATCAACCATTCTTCTTATTTGTAAACTTTCATATCTTCAGAGAAGTTCTGTTTATTTTTGCATATTTATATACCATTGGATTAATAATTTAGCTTGCTTTATATATATTATATACATAGTAATTTGCATGTATTTATTTACATTTATATTTGTGTTTTTATGGTTGATGAAAATTCTAGAATGTTTTTAAACAATGAGAAGTGTGTTTTCATTGTGTCTTTATCGTTTATGCAAATTATTATCTCATTGTATGATTAAATTATTATATATTTACTTGTCTACAAAGTATCCAAAACAGTATCCTAAGAGGATATAATTGTTGATTACTTATAACTTAGGTATAGTTAAGATAATTATTGGAATATAGGTTTTACTATAGAAAATAAACACATTGAAAAGCCAGCATTATACAACATGTTTTTTATATTTATTAAAATTACGTAATCATAAAGTTAATATAGCTTAGATTTTCTTTTTAAAGACAATACCATATTATACTGCAATACCTATATATCATATATACTGTATTGTTGAATGGGGATCCCCAATCAACCAGTCTTTACAGTCGGAGAATATTTACAAAGCACTTCTTTACTGTAGAATATAAATCCTGTGTTAGTTCTGTGCAAATCAGATATCTTCAGAATTCCATAGAATTTTGCAATTTGAATTTGCGCATACGTTTTAGTTATTTATTCATGTTAGCTGCAACTGTTGTGTATCCAGTGTTTTAAAAACAGTAAACATTGAATATTTTATTTATAGTTTTAGTTTAAACATATGATTATTATGTCTAGTATAATGCAATATGTTGCACTAATTCTTACACTTATTTTGTCGATACACTATGTTAGGGTTTTGAAATATAGGAAATGGTTTTGCAGAAAGGGGTTTTAGAAAAATGAAAAACGAAAACGAAATTGATGGTAGTGTTTCAAATACATCATTATTATGAAGAATGAATGTTAAACTGAACTTGTGCCACGTACCGTGGGGAACCTAGCGTTGGTTCTGATTTCTGGTTTTAGACAACATATTTATATTGGCGTAAAAGAACGATTGAAAGCTTAAAGAGGAAAATATAGGAAATGTATGTACTGTGTTAATAAAAAAAAACTTAATTTATGCCCTTACCTACTCAAAAAAAAATTACTGGTTCGGTAAAATGACCATCAAGCTGTAGAACAGATTACTTATTTCATCGACTTTATACAATTTATAGGTATACATTACCTGCTAAGAATCATTCCAAAGTTTTACGTGTAACATTAAACGGATGAATCCTAATGTTAAAATTTGAATTTGTTAAATATCTATGTATTAACAACATTGTTTTATAAATCCTTACTGTAACAAACACGAGATTGTTGTTATTAAAATTAGCGATTATTATCCTAGAGTCTAAACTAATGTGATCGTGCAGAGTTGTTTAGAACGAGTTTTTGTTCGTTCGAGGTCACAGAATTTAATAGATATTAGTAGCTACATATATTATGTGTAGTCGTTTGGATAAATTACGTCGTGACGCGAAGTCTACACGAGGCTAATTTATATTTATTACTTTTAAAGTTCATAACAAAATCCAATGTGAGAATATATATGATTTACTGTATACTTGTAATTAATTAAAAGTAATAATTGTACAAAAAAAAAATTGACAATAGACGTTATACAATATGGGTTGCGCGCATGAGAGGTGTCACCCGAGTCCTCAGGAATAGAAATCTATTGAATCTAGAAGCTTCTAGAATTTTTGAAGGGCAATTTTGTGATAATCAAACATTACCGACACCATGTGTATTAATGTCAATATATCGATTAATAATTTTTTGTCGTTTTTCGAAAATATCTAGAATATGAAAAATTGTAATTTCGAAAAATAAAGTACTATAAATGTAGATTTTACGACGTGACAAATTCTCATATAAAATGTGCCTTCTACTGGGATAAACGTAGAAAATGATTTTTTAATATACCTATGTCAACAGTTTCACGTCAGGCTTACATTTATCCTCATTCTTACCTTGAATGCGATCGCCGTTTTCTACACTGTCTGACTTGAAGCTATGTCTTAATTAATTAACATATATCTCAAATACGAATGGAATGTGGCATTGCATATGACGCAGACTGTTTTTGATTTGTAATTTGGGTGTTGAAGTAGTGACCATGGAAAAATGAATATTTAATTACTTTCGAATATGACTTTTCGGTTACAGCTAGTGATTTTTACATTAAAATAAATTACGCTATGTCGTAGTGACAAGCGGTACGCCAAAAACCATAAAATATTTAATAAAAGCGTTTGGTAATAAATTTTGTATACCATTTTTAATCCGACTGTATTGCGCTTCCGAGAGAAATTGATTGTGACCTGTTCTACCTACAAACGTTTGCTAACATTGTTCTCAATTACCGTCTACTTGAATAAAATATATATGAAATGAAATTGGTTTAAGAGAAAGCGATCGAAAATGTTAGTAACTGAAATGTTAGAAGAATTAAATGGAATGACAATAAGAGAAGCGCGGAACGCGGAGATTCTTTGTTATCGTATTAAGGAATTTTCGTCAAAATTGCGAAAGAGCGATGTTGAATAAAGCTATTATTACATAGGCGAGAAAGAAATAAATCAGTTCTTAACACCCAATTAAGTTTGGAGAATTGGGTGTTTTTATGAGTTATTTAGCTTACTCATTATCATCGGATTATTTTTAAATGATGTTGCGATACTCTGTTGATGTGACATTTAAAACCTGTGTGGTATTTGCATTCTTCGTGGAGGTAATGGCTGACCCTCAGAAACACGCGAAGTGTCATCACGATTAAACCTTCCGTTTTCCTTTTAAATTTTACATACAATCTTATTTGACTAAATACAATCTTAAGATTTAGAATAACTTTAAATTAAAATAGTTTTTTTTTGTGTTGTCATTTATGATTTGTTAATTATTGTTGAAGAAAATAACTAGTTGATATCCATGACTTTGTTCTTGTCGTGAAAATATATTTGTTATTATATGAGAATTACTTGCTTTATTTAGATTATTTATAGGCCATCTTTTATTTTTTTAATGTCATTTTATACATTACTACATTAATCCCTATAAACCATATATCAATTTCAAGTTACCTCTACTAAGTAAATATTAAAGTACTGTAACTGTCAATAAAAGTCTCATCAAAATATTCGTGGCACTTTCGAAAATAAACCCGAACACAACAGATACTTCAATTTTATTTGCATGTATTAGATTGATATCTTGCACTAGCAGAATTATGGAATATTTCCACAAGGGCTATAGACTAAAAAAAGATTAACATATTTTAGTAGTGTAATTAAACTCTCAAATACAATGTTTTCTTGTTTCCAATTTACCAAACGTGAGTAAACACTCAGGATTGAATGTAGTTTTAAATGTATTTATTGACCATGACATTTAGAGATTTATAAAATTTCTGCGGGAAATTATCACGATCCATTGAAAGGTTCCCACTGTTGCGCAGGAACCTCATTGTCTTGTCGTCCTCGGAGAACAAAGAAACAAGTCTTTTCCGCGTGGCAACGGCTTCAAGTGACATTTAAACGATCGATGGAGGTCGTGTTCTCGTGCTCAACGTATTATTTATTCTATACAGATTTCAATTAGAACTTTCATTTTATGACTATATCGATTTTCAATATCAACCTCGACGAGGAATAAGTATTTATTTAAAACAGTTATATGAAATTATTCTGTAATCTGTGGCATAGTGAACACTATAGTGAAATATAATGATTATAATACTTAAAATCAAATAATAAGATTTCATGTAAAAATTATTGACTTGACATCACAAGGGCAAATATTTGCAAAACGCTGTGGTTTTATTTCTTTAATTTTATTCATAAATAATTATAATTGACCAAGTATCTATTAATAAAATTTGAAGTCATACAGCAATATAGCTGGAGTTAAAATAAACTCTATTTCAGTTTGTAAATGCGTGTGCAATGCCAACTTTCTCAAAGAGGCGAGGTGAAAGTGGCGACTGCGCAGGGCACTACGTAACATTCCGATCTGATAGGAACCTAGTTATGTGTATAATTTAGAAATCGGAATACAACTTAACTATGCTCTCTACACGCTTATTAAGAGAATTACTGTAATCATGGTATACGTGTTTGAATATCCTGATTAGCATAATTTATTATGAGTCCAAAGTAATAAAAAACATGTTACTATGGGTTATTTCTATCTATTCTACACTACTAGAAGCCCCTTTGGAAACCAAAAACTCTGTTATACAAAGAAGGGCTTTGCTATTTACCTGTATTAATAAATTTGTACCTTTGTATGGATATTTAATTTTTGTCGAAATTTCATTCGAAATGATGTTCATTTTTTTGTCTGTCGGTCCGTTTACATATTTTAATGAAACATTACACACGAAAGATAGAAAGAGAGTTATATCATCCCGCAGTAGGGTACTAAAATAGTCGAAAATATTTTTGAAATATTAAAAAAAGAATGTTTTTATTTTCAACGGATTGTGATAACATTTTACACGTTAATTATGTGACATTTAGTTAAATGATACGGTATATCTATCGGAACTACTGAAAAATCTATTTTTTTATTCACAAATGTTTTTAATATACCCTACTAGCGGGCCCGGCAAACGTTGTCCCGCCCTGATTATAAAAAAAATCCAGGGCAAATTATATACCAAAACGTTCCTCGTGGATCACTTTATCCACTGGTGAAAACCGCATAAAGATCCGTTCAGTAGTTTTTGAGTTTATCGCGAACAGACGGACAGACAGACGCGGTAGGGGACTTTGTTTTATACTATGTAATGATAATGATATTTGTAATGAAGAAATGTTCATGTAGTTCTAAAATTAACTGTGTTTATTATAGAAATAAATGAAGATTATAAAAACAAAACGAAGAAGTTGTCTATAATGAAAACGTACTAACCATTTCCAATCGTTTATTAAAATTCTTTTGTCTTTTGGTACTCTCTACGCTATTAGGGCATCTACAGCTTCATCAGACTACGCAAAATTCTTTTAAATTTAAAAGTATATGACATATTGAGTAAAGAATTTACTAAAATTATTATAATAATTTTTTTAACGTGGCCAATGTAATGAAAAAATTAAACTTGATAAAATTACATTGCGTAGGGTGATAGTCCAACCCCTGTGACTACTGTATAATCAGAATAAATGTACGCACAACGAAATGTGCTTAACCGTCAGTAGTTGTATGCGACACGCTCCGGTGCATAGATAGTGCGATACAATGAACTAACAACCGTACCCGGTTTCTGTAAACTGCTTCTATAAACGTGACATATTTATTACTCGTTTCAAATAATTTCTTATATCCAAATTTACATGCAACATAATTATGTAAAGGGCGGTTATTTATTACTAGCTGCTCTCCCGGCTCAGCACGGGTGTAGTAACGTAAAAAAATATTTTTTTCCTTTACATTAGGAACATGAAATGAAATTAAAATGACAGCGGAACAAATGAACGCTTAGTCTGTCAATATTTTTGAAGATCTCTCAATTGTCTGTTGTTTCACATCTCTCAATTGTCTGTTGTTTCACACACTTAGGTGATTTTTGTGTGACGAAAAGTGTGGCAGTAAACACTGTGTCGGGTAGAGTGTTGAAAACACTGGTCCTCGACCGATCACCGCAGTTAAGCAACGTCAGGCGCGATCAGTCCTTAGATTGCTGACCGCCTGGGAACACTGCGTGACGCACTTTTTATTGTATTTTTTTAATTAAAATGTTTTTCTGTAATACGATACACCTGTTTTTTTTATGGAGATTTTTGACTTTTTTTTTTTTACTTTTCCGTACTATTTTTCAAACATGTTCTTTCATACAAACCATATTCTGACAATTAGAAATACAATAAAAATATAACTAAATAGGCGCAGTCGCTTCGTTCCTAAGTGATTTGCTTAACTGCTTTCGGCAATTGATTTTTATTGATTTTTTTTTATGTCAAAAGGATGCAAACGAACCGGTGGGTCACCTGATGTTAAGTGATCACCGCCGTCCATAGACACTAGCAACACCAGGAGAGTCGCAAGTGCGTTGCCAGCCTGTGTATGGGGGAGGGGTAGGTAAAGGAGAAAGGGGAAGATAAAGGGGGGAGGTGGGCCTCCGGCGCTCTCGCTGACCGAACGAAACGTAACAATGCAAGCACTGTTACTTCACATCGGTTTTCTGTGAGAGGGTGGTACTACCCCGGGCGAGCCGACTCATTCATGCTGAAACTAGTAATAGCTAGAGCGTGGCTCTACCACCTTCAAAAATGGATATTTGGATAATGGATAAGGATATTTTGTTATTTATACGAATACTGTATCATATACTTGGCACGTGTGCATGTTTTAAATTATTTTTTAAATAAAAACTTAACAATAAATCGTGTGTAAAAAATCATATCTTAGTAAATGCTTTCTGCTCACTTAGTCGTATCTAAATGAAACTTCAGTGACAAGTGACAGAAAATATCATATGTTTTATTCCACGACATAAATAACTTCTATGACAACTTGGTTCAAAATCCATCCACCGTATGAGCTCGATTGTACAAAAAACGTTGAAACAAACGTACTTATTTTCAAATCCTTACTAATATTACAAAATAATAGACAAAAATGAGTTTGATTGCTTGTTACTCATCCATGGCACTTTAGTTATTCAATCGATCGTCATGCAATTTTGTACAATTTTGCAGGGGTACATAGAAAGACATTGAATTTATCCACAAAAAGGAACTGTTCCCAGGGGATATGTCTATTTTAAAATATCGCGAGCGAAGCCGCGCGCGAAATCTAGTTATAGTGTATACATTAAATAATAAAGGAGGCTAGCAAGGGTAAGAATATATTTTAGTTAATTAACTGTCGTGCCGTGCCATATCTGCAAATGAAGTTTTTTTTTTATTGCATACTAGCGGGCCCGGCTGACGTTGTCCTGCCCTGATTATAAAAAAATCTTGGACAAATTATATACCAAAACGTTCCTCGTGAATCACTTTATCAATAGGTGAAAATCGCATAAAGATCCGTTCAGTAGTTTTTGAGTTTATCGCGAACAGACAGACAGACAGACGCGGTAGGGGACTTAGTTTTATACTATGTAATGATAATGATATTTGTAATGAAGAAACTACATGAACAGTAGTTCTAAAATTAACTGTGTTTATTATGGAAATAAATGAAGATTATAAAAACAAAACGAAGAAGTTGTCTATAATGATTTCTGAAATATTTATAACACAAAAACATTACTGTTACGAAAACTGGTCTATTCATGCGGTTCATCTTTAAAAGGTGTATCGTATACTGCCTTTGTTAAGTTTAATTTAAGTATAGACTAGTTTACATATACAAGGAGATGTAACAAGGATCCCCTTGTAGTGTCTTTCATCGCGGTCAAGGCCGCCGATGATCTAAACAACAAACAAAAACCTCACCCTAACTAAACGGTACCGTACATAAAGTTTTGTGTTATACAACGATCAAAGTGAAGTTTTTAGTATTTATTTTTGGGTAGTAAAAGAATGGTATTCATTGCATATTTTCTGGTGTCAGTTATATATGTATACTAATATTATAAAGAGGTAAAGTTTGTGAAGTTGTAGGGAGTAATCTAAGGAACTACTGCTCATTATATAGCTCATTTATCGAAGAAGGTTATAGGCTATATATCATCACGCTAAGACCAATAGGAGCGGTACACTAATGAAGAATGTTTCAAAATCGGGGCTTTTTTTCTCTCTTGAGAGTTTTCGCTGCGTGTTAGCGTTAGCCCAAATTAACTATTCCACGTAGACGAATTTGTTAATATATTAATAAAATTAGTCAACGCCCGGGACTTCGTATTAAATACAATATAAAAATTAATTAGCTTACTCCCGCCTGCTTCATTGGTCACAAAAAAAAATTAATCAATGGTTCAATGATGCACCGCAAGGACGATGGGCTCCTCGATGTAGTCCTCGAACCATACGATGACCCTAAACTTTAATGAAGAATAACATCGCAATGTAATCACAGCATGGTGGTAAGTTATTTTTAAAGGCTGTCTATTAGCTACCACTGTTAAATCGAAAATCTATCGCTAAGTAATTAATTATTGTACTTGGGTTGTGGCAGCTGTACCTAAGAGCCGATGCTTTCAGGCTTAACGTATAGCCATTTTTGGGCAAATCACCTTTTCCTATCAAATAACATTCTTTACAAACGCTAAAACCTATTTTTTACAACGAAATGAGGTTGTGTTATATTAATGTTATATGAATAATCATACTGATTGTATTGCAAGAGAGTAATCTTGTATCACGAATGAGTTCATTAAACATAGTCATTAGCAGTATAAACATTCCACGTGGGACTCGTCTCTCACATCGACGCTTTCTTTTATAGTGGGAGAGAGCATCCATCACGTTGATTATATTCATATCGAAATGATCCCATGCATTGTGTTGCTTCAATTTATCGTTTATATGTCTAAGGACATTATGCTAAATTTATTATTAGCTCTCGCATTGACCACGGCTGCATTGTTTGTATCTATTATGGCACCCCGATTAATTCATTCTCAATCATACAAATAACGATCCGATATAAGACAACTGCTATTTTATAAGCATTTCGTTGATCGATACGTGGTTTGTGTATTGTTGATATGTGGTTAATATAGTGTGTATATACTAACAATTACATACAAATACTCATCAATAAAATAGTCGTAAAACAAAAAGTGTCTTTTTATTATCACTTATTTTCATTATAATATAAATTTATGTTATAAATACTCTATACATATAATTTGTGTTGTCGCGTAACTATGAAGTCATAATTTGATGTTCAACTGTTGGTGTTATTGTACTCTAACTAGGACAAGGATGAGTAAAACCTTCTGTTCACCGCATGAAATCATACGCTAACTTGTTTATTATTTTAATTCCCAAATGAGAAATTAATTAACAGTACGTCTATTAATGGTTTTACGTTTCGTAAGCGTTTTGATATAAATATTCTTGTTTATATCAGGATACCGTTTAGTATAAACTAACTAGTTCGACACTAATATACAGAATCGATACATTCAGTACAAACCAATTAGTCACACATGAACCAGTCTAGTTTCGCATCTTATCGTTCAGCCATTAGCGCGATCGCACTAACGCTCCGCTTACTCAGAACCTCTAGAGCTCGAACAGTAATTTCCTCGTTTTGGATAAACGTTTAGTACAAGTTACATGCAGCTGTATCAGCGAGCGAGTCATTTTCGTGTGCATCCGTGCACAGAAAGCGTTCGCCCGTAATGAATGGTGGACGTGTTCCCAGATCGAGCAAAACACTGTCGCAACCAAACTGCACACATATTCAGATTAGCCACACGTGTGCTGTAGCCGCTTTTAGAGTTGTAGAGCTATTCTGTTTGTACACATGAATTGCTGCAGCATGCACATTCATTATCAGATCTGGCTTTTGTTAAATAAGATAATAAAAAATGTATGTTTCATTGTCTGTCCTTTATGCGTTTCTATATTATTCATGTGATAGCAATGAAAGTTTGGTGAATTATTATGTCCATGCCCCTGAAGGAAACCGTGAATTATTACACTCATTTTACAATAGGTGACCGTGTAAATCGTTTCATTTGGAAAACAATGAGAAAGAAGTCACGTGTGAAAATTATTACAAGATAAATAAATATAAATTCAATACTTGTTTAATTTGCACTAAAGCACTATAAATGTTTATTTCTTAGTTGGTCATAAACACTTGCCTGAATACATAATATGAAATATTTCATCTTGAATAATTACTGACGGTAGTAATTTGTATATAAAATCTATAAATCAAATTTTTATTTGTTGCGGATCCGTTTGGCAAAAAATAAAAATGTGATATTTTGTCGATAATATTCATTTATAATGTATTCAAGATTTACAGATAGTATTTGTTGCAAAATATATTATATATATTTATAATTCCTGTTTTATTACTGCCAATTCGGTGAAATCTCCGATTGGCAATCGAGAATGAATGAATATATTTATATTATTCGTCTATTTTTAACTAGTTTCGCAATTGGTATAACTAATATAAACTTCATAATTAATTTTGATGACAAACTTAATTGTACTATTATTAACCATACTACACTAGTATAGCACCATGTGTTTAATGTATTTTTTTATTTAAGACAATTTCTTTAAACATTACATTTTCTTTAAACATTACGTTTATTTAAGCGCCTACATCACATTACCTTCCAGTAAAGTTTCAGTTGGCTTTTAAAGGAGAGACCGACAATTGTAAGTATAACTTTCGCTATGTTTGACTAACATTAATCAAGAACTATAGTAGGTTGTACCACTCCATTTACTAGAAAGCAGTTATTTGTCAGATGTTAATTCGTTTTGTACTTATAAATAAATAGCAGACTTGACAAATGTATTTTATGAAAATATTAAAATAATAATTCAAGACATGAGTGGCTTAAGGTGAGTGAATGTCACGTCACATATTTGTATTTTTATAGGAATGCGCTCCAAAGTTTGGTTATGTCTTTGATTTGTTATTTTCATGTTTAAGCTTATTTGCGCTAACATTGTAAGAACAGAATTCGTATATATATATATCGTATCCGTATAAAAATGTTGCATATGATTTTCAACCACCTATCTTCAATCGACAATAATTTATTGCTACTTAAATAACATTTTATATAATTTAAAATAATATAATATATATAATATAAATAAAATAAAATAATAAAATTACGAAAAAAAATTATTTCGGAACGTCATTCGACACGACTCACAGTTAATAGAAAACATACTGGAATAGTTGCTTCTAGAGTCTTATCCGAATGGAGACGACTGTTATCAATAATTGTTTCAGAGTAATGTACCTTAAGTAAATTTTACTAAATTACTTTATCGTATTAAGTGTACTTGTGACAAAAACTTATTTTTTGAAGTAACAGTGCTTGCATTGTTGCGTTTCGTTCGGTCAGTGAAAGCGCCGGATACCTACCTCCTCTTCCCCTCCCCCTCCTCCAAACAGGCTGGCAACGGCAACTCCCCTGGTGTTGCAAGTGTCTATGGACGGTGGTGATCACTTAACATGAGGTGACCCATCTGTTCGTTTGCCACCTATGATAAAAAAAAAAAAATTTAAACCAGAAAACATATTCCGAAATGCAATCGGAGTGTAACAAATAATTGTATTTCATCTTAATTCATCGATAGTGACATTAAATTTAGTGAACAAACATAAAAATAGTGCAATTAAAGGTGTTGTTGTTTTCTTATGAGCTGTTGAATAATTATATGATAAACAATATATATAACCCGATATTGCTACTGACGCTTCATGTGCATTCTGAACATGTCAAAAAGTCTAGGAACATAATTGTAAGCGATTACAACAGGTCTGTACTTCATATAGTCTCGTCTCTTATGAAGATTATTACGGTGCTTAATTTCCGAAGCATTTGCCTGTTAGTGATTAAGTCGTTTATATTCAATGCGCTCTTTTTTATGCCTTCCAATACTTTGAATCTTTTTATACCTTTTTATAATATTCTTATATTAAAGCCCGCACTGTCCTCGGCCTTTAAATTCGCGTTTTGCATTAATGAAACTATAGACTTCTAAAATAAATATATAACAATAAAGTATATTCGTGTCACTAATCCGGTTCGAATATCTGTTGTTTATATAATTAAAATCCATTATATTCCCACCAGCACTATGCGTCTCAGACAAGTTGAAGCGTCGTCGTAGTTTGTATACCAGGAATGAACGGCGCGGCGAGACAACGACGCGACGCCGCGGCGCCGAAATGACAAGTCTTGACGATTGCGAAACTTTTATTCTCAAAACAACTCAGAATTATCCGTCACAAATTATCGTAACAAAATACTTAAACTACACTAATTTCAGGATATTCTTAAAGATATTTACACTGTCAAGCATAGCGATGATTAAATAATATTTTGCTGTTTAAGTAATCGCTTAATAAAAGATAGGTTTTATATAATTCCGTGCTTATGGATGTTATCGATCGCCGGGTAATAAATAGAAAGATCATGTTAAGGTGGTTTTACTATATGGAGGTTCACTACGTGTAATATAGCGGCGTTATAAAATATAAAAAATCAATATACATAGTTTCTTACCTACTCTAATATATTATTAAATAAAAATGTAAAAGTGCGCTCCCGCCGGAGAAAAGTTATTAATTCAATGTATTATCAACACACATTGCTAACAAAAGTTTCTGATATTCCCTTAAGTTACCGTGTTTCCGTTTTAGGTTTAAATGGATTTATGTGAAACATTAAAGGAATGATCGTATTACCAATTTGTTTTTTTTTTTATATCAGGAGGCAAATGAACAGGTGTGTCACCTGATGTTAAGAGATCACCACCGTTCATAGACACTTGCAACACCAGGGGAGTCGCAAGTTCGTTGCCAGCCTGTGTTGGGGGTGAGAGGGCAGTAATGGAAAAGGAAAGGGGCGTGGAGGTGTGCCTCCGGCGCTCTCACTGACCGAACGAAACCCAATAATGCTAGCACTGTTACTTCACGTCGATTTTCTGTGTGAGGGGGTACTACCCTGGCCGAGTCGACCCATTCATGCTGAAACCAGTAATAGCTTACTTATTTACTTACTTAATGGAAATATTAATTAATTAATAAAGTGACCCAAGGTGACAATATGGCGTAAGATATGTAATCCAAACATAAAAGAAAATAGAGGAACAAAGTTTTAATCTAAGCTCTTTTCGTACGTCTTGGTTTTTTTGGTAGTGCATGGTGGTCAGGCTTTTTCTAATCCTGCCTGGCTACCTACCATCTCCAAGTTGAATATTTGCCGCGAAGCGCCTATAAGCGTGCTTCAGCATCTAAACTTGAGAGCCAATCCTCCTTAGATATGTGCTTACTATCTTGTCAACTTATTTTTAGTCAATATGAATAAAATAGAAACAACACTTGGTGACTTTCTTGAAAGTTGTAAACACAAGAATTGTCAACTTTGTCTGTGGAAATTCACCTTCATTATAAATATCGTCGAGTTAAATTCTACAGTCCTCGTCAATGTTTTTAGCATTTATTTATCTTTAACCTTTTTCGATGTTATAAATATTTCAGGTGAAAGGTCATGGTCACATTTAACATATAAAATAATAAAATCAAAACAAATACTAATAGACAACAAAGAAAACCTTAATGAAAGTTTATTCTAAAACTTTTAAAAGTATGGGAACGATACTTTTAAACGTTAAAAGAATCACGCCTAGGCTCAATTAACAATTTTAAAGGGGCGCTTTTCAAGGTTAATCTTTACGTAAATGCTTATCGTCGGAATGCCGCACGGTCGAACAAAGGAAAGCGGGACGCGGGTCGAGGTACAGGATGCGGGACGGACTGCGCGGCAAGGCGTGATTCAATCGTTTCCGTATTTATTACACCAGTTCGTTTTTACTTGAATCTCCTGATGTTGAGAGTGTATCAGTTTTGCGTTTCTCGAAATAATTTGGTCAAATATTAAGCACCTCTTTTTTTAATTGATTTAGAATCAGAAACGACTAATGATTGTCCTGTAAAAATATTGTGGCCGTCTAACCTAGTGCACAGTATATATAGTCCGCGACAAATTTTTTGGCCGTTCTGAATATAACTTTAAGTTCGGTCTTGCGCCGTCAAAAGTTTAATATAAAACAATAGTCTTACTGTGAATGAAATACATTCGTAGTAAAAAAATAATTCATAATAAGTATTTATTAGAGCAACGACTTCTACAGACACATCATTTTTCGAAGTGTATGGGTTTTCAATTAATAACTACTAATAATAACAAGTAACAATAAAGAGAAAGGGGGTAAATTTCGCTTCCGCACACCAGATTAGGCCTCCCTCTGCAGCGGATCAAGTCTTGGTCCGTTCCCTCGGCGTGGAGCCCTTGAGTGCGCTGCTCGCGCGATACAGTAACACAAAATCTTACATAACTGCGACAACATTACACATATCACCTCCACACACGTGCACGCATACACGCTTACACATGAAAGTGGAAGGGTTTTATTTTTTTCTCTTATAAAACTGAAATAGTTTAGAAAATGATCCGATACGAAATATATATAAGAGTTGTTGAGGTATGAATGCTTGGTACACATATATATATCAACAACTCATATATGTATGAATAGTTAGCTTAGCTTAGGTTAGCTCAGATAGGACGCAAATTGCATGTATCAGGCAACAGCCCAAGCCGAGGTGTGTCGTGCACTCTTGAGCTAGTTGCCCAAATAAAATCGGCTGAGTGCCTTAAGCGCTCGCCTTAGTAGTCCGGTGAATCTATTAAGACCTTGCTAGGTCAATAGCGTAGTCAATTAGAAAAAAAAAATTAAGAGAAAAAATAAGAAAAATAAAACGACGAAAACAAAAATAACATGTCATCGCTAACAACAAAACTATTCTGAATGCGACTGTACTGCAACTAGCACTGACACTGACACACGTGTCAATATGGGTGCAGTAGAGACAAGGTACGAGCCTGCTCCCTCTTCACCTCTTTTGCGTCCCTTTGAGACCTAAATTTGTGTTCTGCGCATCTACTTCAGAGCGATCAAAAAGTTGGAAGCTGACTATAATATAATACGTATTTAAACCTAAATCTGTGTTCTACGTTCAGAACGGTCAAAAAGTTTGGCGATGACCGTAGATGGCAACTGATAATAGCTCTGACATTCGTAAGTGACTTCTCATGCCCCAACTGAATGAAATTCATTTATTTGACTTTGATATGTCAGTACTCATTAACATCATCGTCTCTGATACATTTGGCCACTGAATTATAATGTTTGTATTTTTAAGAAGAGTAATTTTGTCGTAAAAACTCTATATCGAAATATTGATATTAAACTTATTTTCGACCCATATTAAATGGCAAGATCTTAGCTTTACAATTAACTGATAAGCGGATAATCCTAACTGCTATATCATGTCCCATCTCTCCTCAGATCATTATTTTCTGTAGTAGATATTTTGTCATTAGTTACACAAAAGTTACCCAAATCAGACTACAAATTTGAGCTTTCGACCTACTAGTATATTTGGTTAATATAAGAAAAAAAATCCAAATCGGTTTATAAATAACAAACATTTAAAAAGAATCAGCCGGGTTATGCAACATGAAGGTTGAAATCTGATAAAAATATAATAGAGCATGATTAGACTTCATTTTGTTGTTGACTGTAAGATGACCTTAAACTTTTTCATATCAAGTATGTGCCAGTCTAACAAAAATACAATCTCATGTAGCGACACGAGTAGGGGCTTAATGAGGTTTAAGAAAGCACTTTTTATTTGAAATACTTTTGATTAACAATTTTAATTCATATTTTTCTTTACTAATTGTATGCGTATTCAATTTTCAGGTAGTTAGCAAACCGTATCAAGTGGCGTCAGGAGCGGAATTGACGAAGCTTTGCAATCACAAAAGGAAACTGCTGGCTACGTTACAAGCTCGCTCCCAGTCGCCTGCTACACCACCCCCGCACATAGAACAGAAGAAAGGTAATACACTAATAATTAACTACGTCTTTACAAAGCAAATTCCTTATAAAATAGTGTTAATAAATAATATACTCTTACTTAGACGTGTTTAATATAAGGTTTTTTTTTTAAATACATATTACAATATTTGTCTTTATACATTAAATACGACTTCAGTAAAATCTAAAAAACTAAAAAGGTTGATACATTTAAGATTCTACTGTTAACGTTTACATAATTTGAAGAGATAGCTTTAACGATTTTCATAGCGCCATCTCATTGTGGGTTGATAGCGGATATTATTATCCGATTAGCGGGCGGGTGTTCCGGGCGCAATCTCCGCGCTCGTCCCTCCTTCATCCAATTACACGACTGAAACGGAATCGGGATCACTCCGGAAACTTGTGCATACACCGGGGACTACACCACTTCATCTTATATCTATACGTCTCCTAAAACATCTTCAACGGTTGAATTTCTTTATTTCATATCAAAGTAATTAATTAAGTTTTTTTTCTCGAACTGACTACGCTATTGGCTTAGCAAGGCCTTAACATCTTCACCGGACCACGAGATTTATTGAATGTTTATCTATTCACGAACAAACCATTCTCTTGTTGTGTGTAGAGGGCTATAATCGGCTGTACTGGCGTTGGTAAAGTAATTTAGCCGTTCGCTTAGGAAATATTTATGGATTTGTGCTTCCGAAGGACATGAAGAACTGTTGAAAAAATGCGTATTATGCATGTTGTTATATAAAAATGGCGTTACTTTTAAAGATTTCGATTCTCGGATAAATTACGCTAAAGTTACCAAAATAGACGCGGTGACGAGTTCTCCTGGTAATCACCAGACGGTCATATCATGTTTAAATTATACGTGTAGTGCAATCTTGAAAATGAGCCATTATCAAGTAATATGTCTGCATTACCAAGTAACTTGTGTCGACTGGTTTTACCGTGTGAAACAACTATTTAATGCAAAAATATTAAACATATCTGAACCGTAATTCTACGTTTATTGTATGTGCTATAAGATGTTAAAGAAGAATAAAATTACTAGGCCCTATTTGGGGGATCATCAGCGTTACACGTGAGAGACCGACCGTTAAATCCTTGTAAGGAATCCCACGGGAGTAAAGTTAAACAAATCTGAGGCGCGTCAACAAATTAATAACTACTAGACGTTGTTTGAACAATCTACGATGGTAACATTCTGTTAATTATTTTATAATTCGATGAAACAACCTTCTATGATTTTTTAAGACGTATATAATCTATATTAAAGATAAGGTAGGAAATATTCAAAGCTAGATAAATCGCCTCCATCTATTTATCTGTGATACAGTGTAAGACAAAAGTAACACTGAAAAATAGTCGGCTCTATGTTTCTTTAAGCGAGAGGGTATGGCGGTGTCTTTGTTGTTAAGTGGCAACGAGGGAGTGTGAGGTCTAGGGGTGCATTTAGTGCGCCATGAATACTGGAACACCAACCAATATGATTTGTAGGGATAGTTCCTTATTTAACTTTAAAAGTATAATTATTATATTATGTATGGATCTTACATAGTACAGAGTATTTTATAGAAATGAACAATATACATGTATTTATCTTTACTTTAAATTTGATTTCATTATACTTATAGTTGGTATCTCTATATTTAATACAATATCCAAATAAAAACATTGTTTACCAAGTATGATTTTATTTTTTGTTTGAATATCGAGTATAAAATTTGCCGTAAAGATTTGTATCTACTATTTTAATTATCTCAACGAAACTCAACTTGAAATATTTTATACATTTGGAACCCATTCCTAAGTTGCGCATTTTTTATCTTTAAAACTGTAGGTTCTGATTCATAATTCGGACTAGAAGTTGGTCATACAAGTTTTCTAAATAATGGTATTATTTAACTCGAAAAATACTAATTGATTTGATGAGCACTAAATTAATTTTTACGGTCTATATCCGATATTCCATGAACAAATGTTTGTAAAAATATGAGTGGTTTTTTAATAATTTGGTTTTAAATTGTTACCGAAGAATATAAAACAATACAATAATTCGATGAGAAATTAAATGCCCCCAGATAAATAATAAATCACATATATGTGGCGCCAAAAACTGTATCCGGTAAAACTAGAAATGTGGTTACCCTACTAATAGTGGGTAACTGCACTTCGTCATTTCGTCCGGGAGTAAGTAACCTGCACCCGACTCCCTACCCTACAGCGCTCCTTGCACCTTTGTCTTCGTGCATGCCTTTGACAACAATGATTTTTGTTTTAATGACGGGTAAATAATTATTGTCCTCCTCTCTGGCTTAATATGTAGCGTGGAATTACGTGATATTTTTTTTTGCATATGCACAAGACCAATATGCACTAAATTATGTAACATTATAAATTCGTTACATTAATTAGAAAATGTATTTGGTGTTTCATAAAAAATATAGTATTACTTTTTTTTGTTACGCTATGTTTTTATTATTTTTTGACTGAATTTTTTATCTTACCTATTATTAAAACAATATAAAATATGATTATTTATTCGTTATAGCATATATTTTAGTAAAAAAAATTGGTATGTTTTGACATAAAGCTTATAAGCGCAGTTATTATACAAATAGATATTGTAAAGAATAAACACTGACGTTTTAGCGTACTCATACTATTTAGGCTATATACAAAAAAACAGGAGTTGTAAATAAGAGTAATTTTACAAACACAACCAAATATAAATATTTTATTTAATACTGATGATTATATACAAATTTATTTATATATATACATATAAACATGAATATCGAGAGCGGACGTGTCTGCTATAATATAAAGAGAGCTGTATAGCGAGCCACAGAATTGCATAATTACTAAAAGAAGTCGGCTTTTTGAAGGCGAACAAAAACGCAGTGACGTTGATCAGTAGTGAAGAACAAAGGCGGGTGTAATTTAAACAATTGGCGTAGTGCAGAGCGGGCTGCGGCGTGGGCGCGCGCCCTGTCGACTATTGATCTGACGAGTCGCGGCCACCCTGCGCCTCGTGAGCCCGACGCCCGGCGCCCGGCACCCACCCCGACCGCGGCCCGGTCGGACCCGCCTCCACACCCCGTACCCTCAACTGGGTTCGCTCGGGCACAAAGCATTTTAATTGCAAATCTACCAGATAATGCGCAAATAGATAACAGCATTATACTCGACTCGTTTACTTAACATGAACAGCCGTCAAATTATAATTGTCTATTTGTTTTCAGTTTACATATATTTAATTATAAACAATACACAATTTAGTTTTTATGTAACAAATAATTGATATATAAAAATCATTCTATGAAATTTCAAATAATAAATCCCAATCTGGAATACCCTATTAGTCTCCGCCGACAGGTTCGATATTTAGCATATTATTCATCATATAGCAAAAGATAACATAACACTCCTCTTACGTATAATTTAATCGTCATACCCAAGTTAATATTATGGTTTTTGCCCGTAACCGAAAATTCAGGTGAATGTGACCAAAGTTGAAACTTAATCGCGTGTCGGAAAATAGACATAATAATATTCTCGTTATTCAGTTGTAATAGTTTTGAAGTGAAAACTTCTATAGGCGCGTTGAGCGGTAATTTTGGCAGGAGATAAATTTATAATTTAGCGTCATGACGTGCTAGATAAGCATGACCGACCGTATTGCGCTTGCATCGGACTAGAAACGCGTAGTATAGGGGCCTGTGTACATGTAATATAGATATTTTGCAGCTCATCATACGTTTGATTGATTAATAGATTTTATAAAAATGTGTATAATTAGTATTCCGAGTGCCAGTAGATATGAAAACCACACTAATGTTTAATGATTTCAATAAACAAATTCTGAAATTTAAATATTGTCATTCACACTATAATTAATGTGAAAATACAAAAGAGAAAACGGTTATTTCAGTATTTTGAGTTTTCGCTTTTGTCGGCAGTCCTTATGACTGTCTCGACTTTTATTATTTTCAACTTATTTTACTAGATTTCTTACTGAATTAGAAGCGGAAATTAATAACTGGGTATTTCAGATAGATACGGGTAAGACGATGGATAATTTAATAATAATAAATACAAATCAAGTTCATATAAGTGAAATATGCGTTTGTCAAAAGTAAGGTGAGAGTGAAGTCTATTTTTATTTGAAGCGAAGTATAGTACTGAAAATAATGGTTGCTAATCATTGGCAATGGTACGTACGTGCCAAGGATACTCGTATTATGACAGTGTTAACACGGCGGCAATGCAGTAAATACAAGTCGTTTTGTTCTAATTATTTATTTCTTTACACAGTTTAAGAGATAAACCGATAACTTAGTAACGTAGACACTACATTAAATATAACTTCATATACATATATTGCTTATCTATACATATAATAAGAATGCAAACCTAACCGGTGTTATTACAAAAAAGTTAAATACGTATTGAATACTTGCTTTAAAAAGGTTTCAAATTAAATACACCGCGGTCGCTGAATGTTCGCCATCTTGCTCTTTTGTCTCGCTTTGGTTAGGTTAGGTTAGACTTGCGAAAAAGGATAACGCGAACTTGCCTCGGGCGAGCGCGGTGCATTTAATTCGAAACCTTATTAAAGCAAGTATTTAACTTTTTTGTAATAACACCGAACGTGTCTATATATTTCGATATTTGTGAAAAAAATTGTTACAGGTTTCTTGGAATAAGTAATTTTTAGAAATATCTGTCTGTTTGTTTGAACACGGTTCACTGCTAAAGTACTACGTTCACGATAAAACCACATCAAAATCATAAAGCATATCCTTGAGTAACATTTAGTTTTGGTTTCATTAAAGTCGGTTCACTCTATCAAGTTATTGTAATTTTAATGATGGCGCGACTTAGTACGAGAGAAAAGTAGATAAATGGACTTTTATACATTCAGAGGATTTTATTAGTCACTGTTTTTTAGATAAGGTTCCACGGACGCGGGCACAACTAGTGCCATTTAAATATCGAATCTGTCACTGCATACATTCCAAATCTTCTTTCAAACTTCCAAATTAATCACTGTTATAATCATTAATGCAATTTCTTTTAATTTTCTTGTTTTTATATTTCGGTTATTTTTAATTTTTTGACAAATTTTTTTAAATATAATACTGGTGTTATAAATTATACTACTTTACTAAATTCATTCCGAAGATAATAATTAAGTTGTATACTCTAGAGCTTTTCGGCAGAAGTCGACTTGAATACAACAGAGGTCGATGATGAGCATGGCTTCAGAGTTATTTTAACATAGAGGTCATTCAGTTCCTCATAAACATAAGGATAGTATTAAAATCGGAAGATTTGGTATATGTACACTCATCAAAAAGTCTAAGCAACATGTACTAATTTAAATTTTAGGATGGTTCTTCACATTATAACGTTGTATTTTATTTTTAAAATAATATCTTTAGGGTTCTATGATGTAAAAATAACAGCTGTTGTCTTTATAAGTTCTTTTAATAACAGAAATGAACAATATTAGAATATACTGTAGAAACTAAGATACATAAGAAACTAAACTTTTTTCTTACAAAATGAAATTTCTAAAGAAAATGTATTTATTGTGAAAGAATAGAACAATTTAATACAAAGTATGGTCTCCTCTGCTATTCAGAACTTGTCGGCAACGATTATTCATTGAATTAATGAGACTGTTTATGTCATCTTGCGGTATTCGCTCCCAATGGAATTGTGGCAAATCCTTCAGTTGTTGGGTTGTTGTCGCTCCGTCCAAGTCCTTCAAAACACGTCTCTGGAGCATGTCCCATGCGTGCTCGATGGGGTTGAGATCTCGCGATTGTGCAGGCCAGGGCAATACCCGGATGTTCTCCGTTGCAAAGTATTCACTGGTTCGCCGAGCTGTATGTGAACGCGCATTGTCATGCATTAACCTAAAATCGGAGCCAAAGGTTTGTGCAAATAGGTAGACATAAGGTCTGAGAATATCCTCAATGTAATTTTCAGCATTCATGTTTCCATTTACAAAAACGAGCTCAGTTCGCCTGTTCTTCATAATACCCGCCCATAACATAACTGTTGAGCCGCTGTATGGATGAACTTCCTGAACGCACCTGAGCCTTTCAGTATTTCCAGGCCGACGATACACTCGCACCTTTCTTGTATCAGGCTTAAACCCGAATCGCGACTCATCGGAAAACATAATTTTATTCCATTGTTCCTGGGTCCATGTTATGCGTTCTCTACACCGTTCATATCGACGAGCGCGATTCCCGTGACGTATCGGTGGGCACCTGATTGGGCGTCGAGCTCGTAGGCCGTACTCATGCAGTCGATTTCGCACAGTTTGAGAACTTACATCAACACCACTTGAAATTTGTAGCCTCAAACTTATCTCTCGAGCGGTTAACATCGGCTGGCGTCTTGCAGTCAGTTGTATGTACCGGTCTTGCCGAGTGGTTGTACTCCTTTTACGGCCTGGATGCTGTTCAGCGGGTTCTCGTGTATTATTGTAGCGCTGCCAAAAACGACAAATAACACTTCTATGAATGCCAAAATGTCGAGATACCTGAGATTGATTACTTCCCGCTTGCAACATCCCTACAGCTCTTTGCATTTCATCTGCCATCAAATGACGTCGCTTCATGACGTAAAGAATATCTAACAATTCAATTTTGTCGCTAACTTTATTTAAATGGTTGGTAAAATTATAAAATCAAAACTAAACGTAGCAATTAAAACGCACTTAAATTCAAACAAATTCGCAGTCATTTGAATTTTATGAAAAAACAAAACATAATCAATTTTTTTTTACAACCAGCCAGTATGTCATCAATAACAAAAAAGTTTACTTACCTACGCACTTTGTTTGAGTAAATACTTAGAAATTAATTAATATAAATGGTAAAATTTGTAATATCACGCAGGTTGCTTAGACTTTTTTGATGTGTGTATTTACACGTACATCACAACAGTAAATATTTTTGTTTCAAAATTTTATTTTATGATTTTCAAACTTTTTTTTGTTAAATTCCATAGCTTATTAATTCAGGAATTACAACTAAAATCGGTGAAACTATCTTCGATTTAAATGTAGATATGGCAACGGTAAGAAAATAGGCAGAATAAGACTTGAATGTGAAATTCGAGGTTCGATATGAAGAGTTACAATATATACTAGCATACAGTCTGGAGAAAAATATTATATACCTATATATTTACATATTGTTTAATATTAAGTTATTCATAATAAATGAGATTTCTGCACTTATTTTTCAGTCGCAGCTACGGAAGGAGCTACTATAAAAAAGAAAATGAAGAAAAGATCTGGTTTTCCAGCAAGCGTAAATGTATCACAGATAACAGTGCCAAGAGAACGTTCTGCTAACGAATTTAAGGTATATATTTTTAATATTTTTGTATCATAGAAGTACTTACGTATTTTTCGGGTACTAATTGTAATTTGTTTACACAGAGTCGCAAGTATGCGTTAAGATTAATGAAACAAGTTCATATTACATTACCCATCTAACACATTAGGTGTTGTCGTTAATCAAATTCAAATATATTTAGTATAAAAATATTAAAAGTTATTGAAACCGTATTTGAAATTAAAATGCAATATCTTCACTGTATCAGAAAAAATATTTTTGGTAAGAACTTTTTTCACAGACATACACCGTCTGTCAAACAAAGCATGATACATAAATAATCTAAGTTATATAGCAATAGATTGTACAAAATTATCCAATGCTGCCATTTTCTTTGATTATAAATGGAAAACCCATTATTTTTTTCTATTATCTCGTTGTACCAAGATTATTTGCCGGTACTGATAATGTAGCATTTAGTTAGTCTTTAAACTATGTTCGAATGTCTTTATGCTGATCGATGTAATGTTGTGTTTCTGTTGTGAGCACTCTTTATTAATATTATTACTTCTATATTTTTCAGTCTCAAGACGTAGAACCTAATCGAGATATATCAGCAACAAATTTATCTCACCGAATTAACAATGCACATCATTGTATACCTGCAACCGCTACTCCACAACAGAGTATATTAAATGCAGGCTTAAATGATAGTGAAATGAGACAAGAAGCGCACACACACAGGAGTTCTCATTATCTCACGGTCAATAGCGGCTGGATATCTCAACATCAAGAGAATTCAGAGTCAAGTCTTAAGACGAGTCAACCGTTAACAGGTTCTGTTACGACTCCGCTTACCGTGGGTATGCCAGTGCTAGGAACCAATGGTCAAATAATTGGGTTAAATACAGGGTTTAATAAACAGTCACAATTTAAGAATGCTACGGGTGTCCCACATAATAATGTAGAACCAGAACAAAAAGACGATAAGAGAGATATCAATGCACAGCAAAATATGCAGTCTGCAAAACAAAAGTATAAAGAAGAGGAGTCGCAAATATTTTGCGGTCTCAATCAACCTTTAACACCTGAAGTAATGCAGAAAATTAATGAGCAGCAACAAATCTTTATTCAACAGAATCAAAAACAAATAGAGATGGCTATGAAAGGGTTTCGATCGCAATTAGCGGATAATGTGAGCAATAAGCAACAATCTCCAAATCAGTATATGACACAAGCTCAGTTGGTCATACAAAACGGGGCTGTTGTTAAAACCAATCCTGCGAAAACTCCTCCGTGGCAATTGAAACGGAACGATGCCAGTTCGACTAATTCTATGACTAGTCCTAGTCCGAAACTGCAAAAATTAGAAAATGTTGATTACGAAGAAGCGAATACAAACATATCAGAAGATTCTTCTGGTTCATACAGTTCTTTCTCGAGCAATGATCAAAATGTTAACCAGTCGATGTGTACACGTGTGCCTCCATTACCTCAACATTATACTATGATGGGTCAACAGTGGCCAGTTATAGATAGCAACAAGAAAAAAGCGAAAAGTAATAAGGGCTCGAAAAAGAAATGTAATCCTACAGAAAATAGGTTAGTGTCGTTTGGAAGTAATGGTTTGCGTTTGGTTCAAGATTCAAAAGGTAACCTATGCGAGGATATGCCGAATAATAATGTTCCATCATTTATGGAAGATCCTAATGGTTATTTAGCACAACAAACAGTTATATTAAATAATACGATATCAAGACAAGTAGGTATAAATTCACTGTATGGCAGTAATCAATATGATAATTCGCATAATACAAACTGTTACGTTACGCAGAATCCAAGCCAAGTGGATAAAATAAAGCCTCCGTATAAGACTAACGATCTTGCGAATATGTACAGAATAAATGTGCCAAATTCACCTTTATCTCCGTCAAATAACACACCAGACAGTAGTGTCTTGTCCGAAAATGCTGTTTCACAGTGTTGTAAAGGTTGTAACGTGGCAGTGAAAAGTAATAGTCCAGAGTATTCAGATAGTCAAATGCAAATAAAATATATAAAGCATATGTATAAAATGGAAATGGATAGTCATATCGCTACGTCTAGTCCGAAACATAGCCTTGAGGATAGTCCGGTGACTTCGACTTTTATTGAAAGAAATCATACATTGAATGATAATCCCGGTCCAATTCAAGCCGGGACTGTGAGCACGAGTAATGTTTCTCTCACGGAGACATTACAACCACCTGAGCCATCTCCGACGCTTTCAAGTAGTTCCCGCAGCACTGATACTCCACACAGTGGTGGAAGTAATAGTAGTCAAATGCAACCGAATTGTTTATACCCAATACCTAGCCCCGCCTATTCGAACTCGGGTTCAGGACGTGAAAACTTTGGTAGTAATCCTTCGACGCCAGGAAGCGGGCAAGGTTATCCTTATAGTTCACCCGGGCCGCCTAATAATCAGTCGCTGGCTGGTACTCAGATGATGCATTTCATATCAAATCATAACGTTAATAAGAACCTCATGGAAGTGGATAACATATCAACTATGGTGGGATCGAAACCAGGATTAAAAATATCACAAGAAATGTTTAAATTGGAACCAAGGCGTCGGTTCGAGAATTCGATGCCTGGTTATTGCCCTCCACCGCATTTGGGTGGAGGACCTGCGCATTCATTGATACAAGCATGTTACGTACAAACTTTTGTGACGACAATGGCGAGTGGATTCTCCGTAACTCGTGATACAGTGACTTCAGTGCTGGCCGGTAAAGCTAACACTGCAACAACGTCTATTAACGCTTCTCAAGTCAATTTCATTAGACCGCCGCCACCACCGAGTGTCAACCTTGCTACTTCATACGCTATTCCAAATAACCAACCTGATCCTTTTCTAAATTCTGTCAATTTACCAACCAGCTATCCGTTACACATAGCCGGTACAACAGCACAGAATATGATATCCAAGTCACCACTTGAAATGGTGCAAAATGTTATTGGAAGTATACCTTCAAAAGTGGAAATAAATAACGTTCATACTACATCCTTACCTCAACTTAGAAGGACTTGTGCAACAACACCTGGACAGATATTAATATCTTCAACGGGTCAAATAATCGTGTCGAATAATCAAATGCCGCCGCCACCACCGAAAATGTCCACAACTACATCTCCAATTCAAAATTCTACTAGTATAACAAATGTGAGTGCATCTGTCACACAAGTGATTCCAGCAGTTGGAGGAGCTCCATCTATGGTCAATCAACCGACAGTGGTAGTTAATACGTTACCAGCACCATTCGTGATTCAGCCTCCTATGATGGCTGTAGATGGTCAGGTTGTACAACAAAATACAGTATTGCCACAAATCATGACTGGAGGGTTAGTTTCGGGTCAGTCACCTAACGAAACTGCGAGACAACTTGACGTGAAGAATCAGCACGGTTTTATCCAAGGTGTAGCTATGTTGTCGCCGGAGACTCTAAAGAAACGTAGTAAAAAAAAGAAAAATCAACCCGCAAATATAACTAATCTATTGCAGATAACTGCCCCACAACAAAATTCTAACAATATCATGGTTCATCATTCCTCGCCTCAACATATATCTAGTCCACAATTTTCACCGCGTGGTTTTCAACTGTCTCCCAATAACAATATATCTCCAACTCCAATGTTGCAAGCGCTCACAATAGTGCCTGGTAAATCTGGTACTCCAGCCCACATAGTCATGAATGGACAAGGTAATAGTAATAACTATGGGCCTCAACAGATAATTACGAACACGTCTCCGTCACAGCAAATCAATTTACTTCAGCCGGTCAACTTGATAAATAATGCGAGCAGCGTTATGCAGAATTTTCCAACTTTCCAACAGTTTATTGTTCCGAACATAGGTGGAATGGTTATGACAGCTGACGGTACGGCGATCATTCAGGATAACTCGCCAGGAATGCCGATGCAATTACAATTGCAAGCGGTCAACGGGCAAAACGTACTCACTCCAGTACAAAATTCAGGAATGTTCACGACCGGCGCTGCCAATGGAGGGGTTGTTATCCGCGCTCAGAACCAACAGGGAAAAATTATTCAATCACAACATAGTCCTGGTGCACAATTTTTGTCACCAAATAGTCAAGTGATGATGAATAGTCCTAACTTTAACGGACAATTGAGTCCATTGCTTGCCAATCTCAGCCCGACAAATGTTTCGTTCAATACGGGCCCTCAGGTGCGTACCGCGAACGTCCAGGCGCAAGAGTACATCCAGACCAATCATCAAGCCGGACAAACTTTAATGGTACCGTTGTCGCCTAAACGAGTCTCGATGTCGTCTACGCCGAACGCAAGGAGTGCCAATTCAACATTTGTCCACCAAAACACTACAATTGTACAGCAGCAAACGACTCTTGTTGCGAACTCTCACAATGCGCATTTATCTGCAATCGCGACAATTGCACCTGTGGGGAATCAGACGCGACTCGGTGTCGATTCAAACACCTCGATGAGTGCGAGACATCGAAGCAGGGGTCATAATGAGACAGTCGGTGAAAGCGTACGGCAACATGATGTGAAAGAGGAGCATGGAGGGCAGTTTTGTCGCGCCCATATGGGTGAGAACGAGGCGAAGCCAGAGAGTTCGGAAGTGTACAGTCGGCGGCGCAGCGAGACTAGTCCAGGTGGTGTGGGTGTGCATGCACGTCACTCTGTATCGACGCAGACATTAGCTAACCAGCAACGAGGCAAGTCGCCGCACAGGCAGGCGGCGGGGCACAGTGCCGCGCTGGCCGTGTCGGGCAGTAGTCCCCCGGACACGACGACACACAGTCCGCTGGGTGCGTTGGAGGCGGCCGGCAGCAGTCCGCGGCGCGCGGCCCCGCGTCCCCCCGACACCACAACGGACTCACCTGAGTCCACGGAGACGGACGCTAGTTCCTCGGTTAGATCATCATTACATAGTATAAAACAACAAAGTCCTCTGCCACGTCTGTCTGTCTGATCGCGATAAACTCGAAAACTACTGAACAGATTTTATGCGGTGATAAAGTGATTCATGAGGTAGGTTTAGGTATATAGTTTATCAAGGTTATTTTATTATCACGGCGGGACAACATCTGCTGGGCCCACTAATGCAACATATTTCTTTAAAGCTGACTCTTTTTATTTTGAACTTTTGATAACAATTTCATCTGATTGACCTGATGTTAAATAAAGATGTCATATAAATTGAAAATAAAAAAGAAACCGATTTTTAAGCAATGCTTTAATATAACGTATTGATTAGTATTAGCGTGACTAAGGCAAAATTGAAAATAGAATATACTAGTGTGCGTAAAATAGTACTGACAAAATTGAACGGCACTGTATCGATATCGATAGGGTTTGCCGTGTTTTCATGTTGCCTACTTCAATAGTTGTATAAATAGACTAATATTTACCGAAACATAGTACTTTGTGGTAAAAATATCTCAGAATTTCCGTAGAAGTATTTTACAACTTCTATTTATGTTTTGACAAATTTGAAAAAAGAAATTTTGAAATGATTCTGTTTAAATATCAATACAATTTAAATATTATACACACCAGCTTATTTTGATAACACATTAGCTCTATATGTCAATCTCTATAATAATAAGGTAAAAAATAGCACATATTTACGTATTTTACACCATTTTTATCCTGTCCTGCCTTGCTATGCCACTCTGACATACGCAGATACCATATTCTTCCTTTTTCGTGTTACCGATCTATACGGTAATATATATTAAATCCCATTTCAAGTGCAGCTAGTGGAACATAAAAGATTTCCAACATGAGAGTAGTAGCTAATTAAGCTAGCGCTATACAAATGCTCCTATTGTATTTTAACTACGGTATTTATCTTCATTCGTCATGTCACGACTTGGCTATCTCTAGTTTAAATGTAGTGCTCGATTACTTTAAAGATATAATAGAAATAACGGTTTTGATTACAGGCTATGGTACAGTGCGTTTCGAGTAGCGAACCGGACATAGCCGAGTCGCGGGAACTCGGTTGGGCGGCGCTACGTAACGAGTTCGCATTCGACAATGATGCGCAAAGTAAGTATATTTCGTCCAAAACAACAATATGAAGTGAATAAATATATATTCATATTCAATTATATTACTCGTTTATATTCATATTCAACTATATTACTCATTTATTTTCATATTCAACTATATTAATATTTAGAATCAAGTAAGATACAAAAATAAGTAGAATAGACTATCTTTTAAATAATAATAATTTAATTAGAAAAGTTCTGAGTATGCTGGTGGTTGGATGTAGGAGGAGAGAAAGGCAAAAAAGGTATGGATGGATGAGAGTGGAAAAGGAAAAAATGTACCGACTCTACTTAGGGGGGATAAGGGTAAGAAGATGATGAATAAATTATAATTTAAACAATTAAAAAGAATACATACAGACACTTTATATAAAACTATACAGCCACTTAAAAAAATAGAATGTGAAAAACCACTTTTATCACGAATATTCACAATAAATTAACAGTCAATGCCATATATAATTTAAAATCATAGACAAATGCATATGTATTTATGTATGAATATATTTTTTTATCTCCACTGCTATAAAACAAGTGCGATAGATTTATATATACTTGCATAACTACTTTGAATATAGTTATCAGCTCTCACTAAAACTTGACAAACAATTACCAAGCAACTTCACGGTGTCGCTTTTAGGTGTCGTTGGGCGCGCGTATCGTAAAAAATCACCATTTTTCCCACACGCGCCATAACAAGTATCATTATAAAAAATCTACAAAACTACTGGGGTCGTAATCAGCAAATCTATGCGCGATAAATAACGGTGCAACTATTTTTTTATATTTCTTACCAGTTGACCAGTGTACTCTGTGGCCACGCGTTGCTGTAGCTTGGTTATTATATGTTGAATTATTCAAAGTTAAAACGTGGTGCCATCTATGAGATATCTATAACAGTCGGTCCTACAGTTTTCTGTCAAGATAGTAATTTAAAGTGCCACCTGTTCGAGACTGATGAAAGTTACAATTAATAACAATAATCAACATTGACTATCGTTTAATTTTAGTTAAAATATATTGAGGCCAGTAATCGTAATATAATTTATCCTATCTCTCAAGTTGGACCAAATTATACGTAAATGCCAACTTTCTTAAGATCAGTTAAGTATTTTCGGAGTTCATCGTGGCCAGACATCATGACACTGGATTTTTATATACAGGCTGAAAGTTTAGATAGTAGCAATATTTATGAAGGATACTCAGCACTCGATTCTCGTTCTAAATCAATTGATAAAAATATTTGACCTAATTAACTAGCAAAATACAAAAATTATTCGCAATCCTCTACGTGTCTATGTTAAAGCACAGTGTCAATGATCATCGGGTGACTTCACTTTCACTTGAAAGTGAACGTGGGAATGGCATTAACGAAATAAAAGGGTGTATTGTCGGTTTTATTATCGAAGGCTATTAAAACTTCGGGTTTCCCGTCGCAGCTTTCGGCACCGGTCATTACACCTAGGTTTATTACGTTTGTGTTTATATTTTTGAAAGTGTTCGAACCAACTTTAACTTAGGTTCTCTTTGTTGTTTATTAGTATTTGTTTTGATATTATTATTTTATATGTTAAATGTGACCATAATCTATCATGACTTAGAACACTGTAAGAGACTAACCTAACACCTGGTATAAAATATAATATCGTATCGTATAGAACTTTAATTTTTTTTCCAGGTATGATGCCAAACATACCACTAATCAGACAGAATCGTCCACACAGTACCGTTGAATCCACCGAAATACATTACAACCAAAACATGAGTTCGACATCCGCGAACAGCAGTCAGCACGTTATGTCAATAACGTCAAACTATTACGATAGAACACCAGTTTACAAGAGAAAGAATGATTTCGGTGACGGGTCATCGTACAGGTTGGACAAAATAATGAGAACGCATAGTTACAGTATGGTTCACGGACTACCAAAGGAACCAGAGTATAATGTAATGGGAGTCGGTTCTCAGGATAAAACGCATCCTCGACATTTCCCTTCCGGATCCGGCTCGGATATTCCAAAATTATTCGACAGACATAATTTGGGTTCTGGTGATGGTAAGTACCCGTTTTAATTAGAACTTGGTACCGCTATTACCGCTTTGTATCCCTTTTGCTATCTATAAAACCTATCGGGATTCTTCATCTGCCTAAGTATGTACTTAGTATAATGCTTATAACGATTAACATTTTGTTGTTTTACATAATTATACAAAGAAACTACATTTCAATCCACTATATTGTTGTATATAGTGTTTATTTTATATAAAACTAGCTACTATCCGCGACTTCGTTCGCGTGGAATAGTTACTTTGGGCTAACGCTAACACGCAGCGCAAGCTCTCAAAAGGAAAAAGAACCCCGAATATGAAACATTCTTCATTGGTGCTCTGCTCCTATTGGTCTTAGCGTAATGTATCCTTGTATCCTTCCTCGATAAATGAGCTATCTAACACTGAAATAATTTTTCATATTTGACCAATAGTTCCTGATATTACCCCCTACAGCCACACAAACTTTACCTCTTTATAATATTATTAGTATAGATAGTATATATTTATACCGATATATGTCATAATACAGGTTTGTCTTGTATTTTGATATAATTAAATTCCTATAAGTATAAGTTATCCTTAGTAAGATGACTGCACTCTAGATGTTTCAATGTAATTTTGATATAAAATGATATTGTATAGTAATAATATATAATATATTTTAAATATCATTAATTTACTATACTAATATAGTCGATTCATTTCACGCTTCAGTCTCAGCTAACAAAATTCAAAATTTTGCATAATGTTGTGTCTTGTATTGGTTTCTAATTGCTTATCCGCCAGCACATATACCAAATTTAATAAAAATACGTCGTTGAATACTTGTATATTGAGCGAATACGTACGTCATAATGATGTGTATTGTGGTATATTTCAGCTTCTACATAATGCGATACTATAATTGGTCATTGGTTTTCTTTTGGTTGGGTTAATACAAGATACAGCTGTTTATAAATGCGGGGTGTACTGGAAACTAATCAGAATAAACAGTGACGTGCAGCGTGCGTTGAAACGTTCTCACCCGGCTTTCTGTCGCTTTCCATTGCACCACATTTGAAGTAACAAAAATTGGCTCACAGATTGATTGGGATCCCATTACTAACGCATCATTGTAAAGCCATCATCATTTCATCTGTTCATCATTGTAAGTAAGCACATTTCACATATTATTGTGTCTCTTTACGATAACGGGTGTAAAAAGAAAATATGTTTAGTAATTAAGTTTGTCGGATCGATCTCATGTTATTGTCGTTTCTGTATATTCGATCTTCTCTTCACTTGCCATATAAGTTTAATAATTTTTATGTTGTTTTTACTCAATTGTAATATAAGCTTCTATGGAAAGTTTACCCAAATTTTATTTCAGTAAATGTGTATTTTTTTTTTCGTGAAATTGTTTCACATACAATGTATGTGTCGTTACATTTAAAAATGAGCTAAATCCAATCCTAAAAACCTTAATTCCGAAAAAAATCTTAATCTAAAAAAAATAACATGTTATATGAACGATTACAATTGAATTTAGCTCATTTTGAAATGTAACGACACGTATATACAAAAATGTATACTAAATGTCAATGTGTTAAAACAAATTTGGTTAAACTAAGTATTGTTAGTGGTGATGGGTCTAGGTGGCGGCATAGGGACGCATCGATAAAGAAAGAGACTGGCCGCTAAATAAAATATAACGCCTATTGGCGGGATCTTAGAATGTCATATATATTATTTTATTCATACTCTTGTGTTATTTGACTACATATTTTGCAATATCTGTGGTGTGTTACGTAATATTGTTTGGTTATTGTGCACAAGTGAAGTGGATCGGAAATAATTTCACGGTGATTTCTGACTTGCCAAAACCTCCCTAGAAAGTTCTAACAAGACGGCCACCATGTTGTTAGTTCATTGAAACGATCGCGAGAAACTTGTAACATCATTACCTACTCGACAATGACAGTAATAACCTACTGGAGGATTGGTTGCCAAAAATATGCCTGATTCGAAATACATATATGGAGTTATTGAATTATACATGCTTAGTACATATATATTTCACTAACTGATATATCTATAAATATGTAGCTTAGGTTAGCTCAGTTAAATTCGCGTTTTTGCGTAACCGTAGACAACAAACCCAGCCTTGGTGTGCCACGCGCACCCTGAACTAGTTGTCAAAATAAAATCGGCTATGTGTCCTTAATCTCTCGCCGCGAGTAGTCCGGTGAAGCTGTTAAGGCCTTGCTAGGCCAATAGTGTAGTCAATTCAGAAAAAAAATGACAAAAAAATATACCAGGTGAAAGCTTAGACTGTAGCAATATTTATGGTGGACACACTGCATTCGATTCTCGTTCTAAATCAATTTAAAAAATAGATGTTTAATATTTGACTTAATTATCTTTCTAGATAATTACATAATTACACATTCTAGACATACAAAAATTATACTCAATCCTCTAAGCGCCTACGTGTCAATGACAAAGCACAGTGACAATGACAAAGCACAGTGTCAATGACCGTCGGGTAAAGTGAAAGTGAAGCCAACCAACTAACAAAGGATAATTTTTCGGAGTTTGAACAAACACTAGGGATTATTGTCCGTTTTATTATCGAAGTTTATTAACTCTGGGTCGCCGCTCGCAGGTTTTATCACCGGTCATTCAAACAAGGTTTATTTAAGTTAATTTCCGTACTTTCGAAATTCTTAGAACAAAAACTTCAGCGAAGGTTCTCTTTGTTGTCTATTAGTATTTGTTTTGATGTTATTATTTTATGTGTTAAATGTGACCATGAAATGTCATATCGTAGAATACTGCGAGTGTCTAATCTTTTATATGCTATACCTATATTTCACTAACTCATTTATGTACGAATATGTAGCTTAGCTTAGGTTATCTCAGTTAGATTCGCGTTTTTGCTTAACCTAAACAACAGCCCAAGCCGAAGTGTGCCTTGCGCAGCCTTCAACTAGTCCAAATAAAATCGGCCGAGTGCCCTTAAGCGCTCGACTTAGTAGTCAGGTGAAGCTGTTAAAGCCTTGCTAGACGAATAGCGTAGTTAATTCGAAAAAAAAATAATGCCAAAAAAATATATATAACGTGAATAGATGCGAAGAGCGAGAGCGAGATGGAATGTTCTGGCGGAGAGGAGAGCGGGAGCGAGAGATCGGGGCACAAGTTTAAGCCGGGCGACGTGGTGTGGGGTCCGGTGAAGGGGTACGCGTCTTGGCCGGGCAAGCTGCAGGCGCGCGGGGGGGACGGCAGGTGGACCGTGCGGTGGTTCGGGGCGGAGCGGCCGGCGGGCGTGCTGCACGCCGCGCGGCTGCTCTCGCTCTCGGAGGGGCTCGAGGCGCACCACGCCGCGCGCACCAAGCACAGGAAGTGAGTCCACACACCGCTTCAAACTAGGGATGGCGAGTCTTTGACAAACAAATCGATTCGAATTGTTCTCTGTGGAATTGATTTATGAAAAAATCTACATCTAAAGGATCTCTTAATTTTTCTTCTGTAAAGAGCTTTTTTTTAGATTATTTCTAAATTATACATTACTAGCGGGTCCGGCGGACGTTATCCCGTTATTCCTGATAATAAAAAAAAACCTTGGAAAATTAAACCTTCCTCCTGAATCACTTTATCTACTGGTAAAAACTGCATGAAAATCCCTTTAGTAGTTTCCGAGTTTATAGAGTAGTTTATCGCGAACAGAACAGAACAAACGTAACAGAGGACTTTGTTTTATAATATGTAGTGATTTTATGATTTCATTTTTATACGTTATATTTTTATGCATAGTTGAATCACGATTTCATTGTGTAAAATATCGATTCACTGAATAAATTCAATGGTCAATGTCGATTAAAATAATCGATGTTTTTAGTTTTAAGAATCGATTAATCGATTTCACATCGCCATCCCTACTTCAAGCAAACTAAACTACTTCCTCGGCACCTTTATTATACTTACTATAATAACCAAATTTTGGTCCTTCGAACCATTTGTTCGTACTGTTCATGTAACATTGTGTAATTGATTGTTTAAGTAAAGTTTATGTATATTAGAATAATCAAATGTCTCATGTTTCGTGTGCGTTTAACCCAACTGAAAGATTAATTTAGGAGTAATAATTATGTAAATTTATACGCGTTAGGGTAATAAGTTTGTACTACAAACTTTCATATGCTCGCAATCTTAATTAAAGTTATGTATGATATACATAAATGTGCGTTTAACCCAACCGAAAGATTAACTTGGGAACAATGAGTAAGTTTCGAAAGCTGATAATATCCACAATCGTATCGGGTTTTGGTAGATGAATATTATAATCTCATCACTTTCTTTCGGAACAGGAGTAGAAAATTAAACACGCTACTCGAGAACGCGATACAAGAGGCGATGGCAGAGCTCGACAAGAAATGTGAAGGCACTGCGGTAGAACCGACGCCGGACGGTGCTCAACAACTAAACGATTGCGATGGGATCATTATAGAAACGCCTAAGAGGAGTACAAAAAAACACGACAAATTAAGAAGCAAAGACAAACATCTCAAGAGAATACCAGCGAAAATTGCAACAACGGCAGGTAAATCCGGGGAGACGCGTCTACGCAAATCTCGATGACATATTACTTTTGAACATTTAGCTGTGTTTGGAACTAGTAACTAGTTATCGCTAAACAAACACTCTTTGTAATCGTTTATATTAATTTAACTCACGCACTCATTTTCTATTATTTTTTATAGTCAAAATAAATTTACATTTTTGTTTTGTGATATACCAATTATATCATCACACACTTCATCACAGTAATAATTATTATATCATCAAATTATTGTAAATTTAGAATTTTATGGAGTAAATTATATTATGTACAATTTGTATGTGTAAATTAAATCTAGTTAGAACAATTGTGTTGAGATTTAAAATATTCATTACTTCGTTTAAAATATATATCTATATATATATATATATATTTATATATATGTTATTATAACCTTACATTACTTATAGGTGATTCTTTACCATTCCTTATGTTGAAAAAGATAATTGCTATGTGCATAAGAGTTATATTTAAAAAAATGTCGAGATAATATCAAAATTCCTTCTGAACGTTAGTAGTTCCTAGCAGATTGTGTGCAAATATCATTAAAAAGTATAGAAATCAAAATTGAATAAACAACATTATAAAAGGTCTATGTAACAATGATTTTAATGACAGAGGTTATAATAATTGTTTAGATTTAACGACATGATTTAAAATCATCGTTGTTTTGAGTAAATATTAACATATTATTAGAGTTAGAAGTAATTCACAAGGTTTTATTTTAACGAAGCATTTTATGAAACATCACACGCATTGATGTCTCGTATTATTAATAAAAGTAATGTAAATTGATAAGAAATTATGCTATATGTTCTGTAAATTATGTGTTTTTGTTAGAAGATAATAAGTATAACATGATTTCTAGTCAAAATATTGAGCATATTAAAAGTGTAGATATTAAAGGTGAGAGGTAATTGACAATAAATAAATAAACAGTGGCCTCGCGTCCGTCTGTCTGTTGGCGGGAGGCGGCGTGGTGTTGCGGGAACGGAAATCGGATTAATTAATAATTATTAAGTACAGAATATACATCATTACTTTCGACATTGTTTGTGTTATTAATTTTATACTTCCGTTAATATTTTATTAATAGAAATTAAAGTTATTTAGTTAGATTGAGATATTTGTATCGCACGCGAACCCGAGTCCAATACTTCAATCTGAATAATTTAATATTACTAACATAATAGAAAGTGAAACAATACAGCCATATTTATACATTTTTTACATCAAATTTTTATATATTTCGAAATATAGGGCCTAGTTAGTGCGGTGGATGTAAGCACGATATTAAATAAATTTTCATAATGAATGATGTTTGAGATTTAGATCATGTAATCTGTAGAGACTAACCTTGTCCTCGTTTTCGTCATAATAAAATTAGGGTATTCACTGTAAGTGTCGCTTCATAATTGATAAGTGTTTGATTTGCGGTACAGGGGCAGTTTTTTTATGATTCCTTTCACAGAATACAGATTAATATCTAGGTAATCTATAAAAAAAATGGTAATTAAATTATATTTAGAATTATTATTAATAGAACGTGTGATACCGTCATAAAACAATTTTGTTATCGACGTTCATCGTTAGGTTTCTATTACAATGGATTTTTTTTGTATTTCGATTTAGTCGACACGTGACCATAACTTGACCTCATATACAGATTTTATGTGAGAAATATGACGCATTTTGATCTCTATATAATGTCATATGTAGGTCATGTGTTTACTGGACAGTGTATATGAACCTGACATTGAATATAAATGAATAGCTTACTGTTTTTAAATAATGTCGTCTTATAACCCTAGAGATTTCACTTAACCATCATAAATAATTATGATTCCTTATATGGACATAGTGTTTAATGTTAAATGGATATTGTTTATTATATTAGTTGTCGGATAACAAGCACTACTTCCATTTGAGATGGTATTATGTACATAATCCTTACTATAATTATTATGTATAGTATTTTTATTTCATTGAAATTAATGTTTTATAGACTAATATACAATATAAGATTATTTATTTGTTTTGCCGTGTACATATATTTTTTTTTCAATAAAATGTACCTGTTTTAATTCTGGGCTTTAAATTTTCTGACTACTCCCGACAACATTGCACTATTCCCGTATTAAAAGTAATAAATTGTTATAATGGCAACTAAATTTCTCGTATGATAAGATTGATGATGATAATAGGCTATAATAGAATAAAGTGGGAACTTGATCATGTTGAAGGTACCAATACGAAAAGCATTTAAGGACGCGCTTCGTTTTGGCATTGAGTTACACTACTACAAGTGTACAGTTCACCGATACATCGAAAGGAAAATAGTAACTCGCCGAAACGACTTTGATACTATTATAAAAAATATTGCAATTATTCCTATTATTAACATTCTTCTTTTTGTTATAGTGGATCCCATAGTGTCAAATCAAATAATTTCTCAAGGTCATGCAAGGTCAAGGACAGTGTAACTAAATCTAGATATATTTAATAGACAGAAAGATCGAATTTGTACTCAATTGTCGAAACACTTATTGCCGTATCAAGGTATCATTTTTCAACATTTTCATTAGGGGTAATATTGTCGTGACTGGATAATAGTCTAGAATTCTAGATTATAGCTAAACAAAGTTTTTGTTTAGATGTTTAGTCTTCCAGTGTAGGAGCATGGTTTAATTTTTTTTAAGTTTGGTGAAGACAGTATTTATGGTAACTGAATCTTAGTATAAATAATAGTTAGAAACATCGAGTTTGAGCTAAAAGCTTCGTGTCATAGTGTCAAATGAAGGTTTGATTTCTTGGAGACAAGGTGAGCAGCTGTATCGTCATAACAGAATTTTAGTATTGATAGTCGCTAGAAACATAAGTGTGTGATCGGAGTTTTAGTCTCAGACGTTTCATTTTATGGGCCAGATGAGTAACCGTATCGTGATAACTGAACTTTAGTATTCAAAATATCTAGAAACATCAAGTTTGGGTTCAGAGCTTTATTCTCACAGTATCGGATGAAGGTTTCACTTCTCATGGGCTAGACGAGTGTCTTTCACGTGATAACATTTTAGTATAGTATAGAGTAGCTAGAAACAGACTACGCTGAAAAGTTTAGTGTCATAGTGATTAATGTTTAGTTCCTCATAGACCTGATGAGTAACTGTATCGTGATAACTGGTTTTAGTACATATAGATATTAGCAACAAACATTGAGTATGCGCTCAAAGCTTTCTAGATTCGTATCTAACTCAATTCTCGTGAATTTTCAAATTAGCGTTTGCTTTTGAATCAAAAATAATTATGTGAACAACATACTGCAAAACACCTGAATTGTAAGTTATAACAGCTGCAACACAACGGCCAGCATATGATGATCTTTGTGTAAAACGGACTTTATTTCCACCGACAAATTTTGCATCCCTAGCTTTGATACTTTCCACCAAATAATTCGTTTTATTATAAACAAAACTTGAGAAAACTTGTTTTGATAAACGATAAGTCTTATCCTCGCTTCATTTGAAAGATTACATTTGTTTGTAAATGCTGCAGAGTATTTTCACTGCATGTTTTAATATTGTCAGTGCAGAAATAATATGCACGCTCAAAGTGCTATCCTAAAATCATTAAAATGTGACTAGAAACCATTTACAATACTATTGTATATATTCTGAAAAGATAATAAAAAGAGTAAGAATACGACACATCTATTTCTAATCATGAAGGAGCTCCGTAGCCGTTTCTGCATGAGGTCATTTTATTCAGTCCTGTGGTAACCTTTACTCATTACTCAACGAAAGGAGTACAAACAAGGCATATATATATATCTACCCGTCAAGGAGTTCCATACCAGTTTTTGAAATCCATTATCAGCTCACTTTCCATAACAGTTCCAGAAGTCCGTCTACAGTCAAAACGTAAAAAAACAACTAAGCCAATAACTTTTAGGAAACAACATAATACACATTCAAACTTAGGATTTTTGTTTCAACCTAATTACAGTGCCTCTTTCTACTAGAAATATAAACACTCTTTAAAAATTGGTTAGTTTTTCAAAACGATCAAACTTTTTTGTGAAGTGTATAAGTATTCATATAGTGGTCATCATCATCAGCCTGTAAGAAACCTACTGCAGGGCCATAGGCCCCTTCCCGAAGGAAGATATGGGCATAATTACCACGCCAGCCCACAACGTATTCATACAGCGGTGTATATTTCTAAAAAAGTCGAGTGCAAAATGGCGTAGACATCCACTCGCAACAGTGCCTGAACGCGGACCACAGAGTACCTTATATGCGCGGACTGGTTCGGACTAAATTCTTGTTCCATGCTCTTTGTCTAAATCGAATCTAAATAAAGAGCTAAATTGGACCTTATTCCATATGAGTTAAGATCTATGTAATTTACATAAAGTGGTGAAATTATGTTTACAATTAAAAAAAAAATCTCAGATATATATAACTTGGACATTAGCGTTTATTTTAAACTTGATTATATTTTAAGCAGGTATTTTTTGTTTGTTAAGAAAGAGTAAATTTATTGAGATTTTCGTACCGATAATAAGGTTGCGTTGCGCGAAGGAACTACGGTGAATTGATTTTTTTTAAATAGAAACCTATTAGTTTAAATGATAAACAATCATCTCCATATCATTGTTAAAGGTTCAACGTAGCTGTAGTTAACCATTATGTTTACCTAAGTTTTGTTGTATTCGTACTGAAAAACTGTGAAAATTGACCTTTTTTGAGAGTGCGTCCTGAACAGAAGGGGCGGCATTTCATGTGAAAAGGACAACGAAAAAAAGGTGAGTTTCAATAATTTGTCCATATTTAGCCAAATTAGAACTCTAGTATGAATATAAACGTACATTTTTTTTCTATGATGTTTATTTGTCAATTTGTGGGCTTCTAAACAATAAGCATCTTTTATTTTATTATTTTTTGGAAGTAGTTTTTTTTTAATTCAAAACAAATTTACAATAAAATATTAAACGTAACAATATCATATAAAAATTTGGCTGCTTTTTCTAAAAATATTTTCATACATGAAATAAAATTTTCTTTTTTCATTTACGAAACCTGAAGTAAACATTTCAAAACAAAATGTTAGTACCTTGAACGAGCCGTTTTTTAATTATTTTGATTCTAAATATAGCTTAAAGTACATTTATAATAATATACTGGTCATTTGACATGACATTTAGACATGGACGTTGCATTATTTTAGGAGAGAAGTCTCTTAATGCACATCCACCTCACACTGTCGCAACATTTTTATGTTTTATGTAACAGTATAATAAGAGTGCTAATAGATTTCTGTGAGTCGAATAATAAATAGGCTGTTCACCAATATATAATATTGTAATTTGTATATACCAGATTATATGCACCGTGTAATATACCAGAGGTATATCCATATTTCTGGTTGTAGTCCAGTGAAGCTGTAAAGACCTTGCCAGGTCAATAGCGTGGTCAGTTCGAGAAAAAAAAAATATTTCTGGGCTTATAAATAAGAAAAACGCCACATTTTTATAACTCAATAATATTGCTTGAAGTGCAATGTCAAAATGTAAATCACAATGAAAAAGTATTAGAAACTAATATTTTATACTTATATTTTATACTATAGAAGTAATACATTATGTTGTTTATCTATATTATCCAGGTAGGTAGACAGGTAGAATAGATAACTGATGGATTGATGGTCGAGAGAGAGCAAGAGCCTAAAGGACTGGATGTAGCTGGCACAGAACAGGAATGAATTACGTGAAAAGGATGAAGGTATATACCCTGTAGCTAATCGAAAAATACTGCTTATGATTATTGACAAAAATAACCATTTATAAAACCTAAGGGACATCTTATAGAATGTCCGTTGCTCTTTGCTGTATGATACAAGACAGTATTAGTATCAGTCGTTGACACTAATATTTAGGGGTTAAATTTATGGGAACAATTTTAGTTTAATTATTTTAAAATATTGTAATATAATTATTACTTAAACTAAACATGTAAACTTAACGTTCCCATGAGTTATACGACCGCCAGCAAGAATTACGATTTTTACACAGCGTTTTCCTGACAACGTGTCGTAACTAATTTTTATTATGAGATTAAAGGTTAGTAGACTTTACAAGCATTCATTCACTCTTACTGTCCATCTGAAACTATATCAATTTAAGATAAGGTAATGTAAATTATATGCTTCAGATACATTTAATAACAAAATGCATGTTATAAGCTCTCTAACCTACCTGCTCCATGCAAGAGGATGGTAATATAAGAAATGGTTAGATATTAATTTCATAACGTACAAATTCAATGCAAGTTAAAAGCTGCAGTCTTACATTTCGATTTACTGGTAAGAAGATTCTAGTGTTACGTATAGAGATGTAGAACTTTGCTTCGTGTTAAACTAGTATATAATCTAAATTTGTCACTTTAATGGCCGTATTTGGTTATTTTTTGTTAAAACCTCTATTATCTGGAGGTGGTCAGTGAGGTTGTCATTTTATATAATAAAATGACATGTATTTAAATTTGTTTTAAATATGAGTATGTAACTCTTGAAATGTCTTCTGAGCTTGTTTTTACAAGATTATTTTAAAATATAAGTTCTTTCTGTATTGATATTATTATATTACTAATATTACTTTATCATTTTTGCTATAATTTTACAACTACGTAATACGTTATTGAGGAATCATTTCAACAAATTTTGCTATATAACATATATAGTTTTAACAAAAACTAAGGAAATTTATACTTGGGACAAACATAATTATGAACTATGAAATAAATTGCATACTTAATTACCCATCTACAAGTAGTAGTATAAGGTAAAATGTATCGTTTAAAAGTCGCCCGAATTTAACAAATGCTCAGATATTTCGAGGCGAACATGAGATTATAGTAACGTGGTAAGAGATTATAATATTCGTTCAGCTATTTACTAACTGCTATTCAGATATCTGGTATCAAGCATCTATAAGACTGTATTGACAGTTGTATTAGACAGTCAGTAACTATCTAACTAAACTAAAGGATGTACTTTAGAGTAGTGGTACTCAACCTTTTGGAAGTTATACTTCTTTTGGCGCGTTAGGGAAAAATGATGAGAGTAAATTTTACGACGTCACGAAAAACCGACACACTGAAGTTAGCTATAGTCAACATTTTGAATTGTATTTCTTTGTATTAAAACTTTCAATGTATTAAATACCTTTTTTCTATTGTTAGTGTCATTTTTTCTACAAACGTAGAATAAGGCGAAAGATAAAATTTTTGAAAAGATTTTTATCTTGTTACGCCAAAGTAGTATAATTTCTAACGCGTGTACATAAGTACACACACACTTTTTTTAAAACGGGCCACAAACACGTTTCACTCATGGTATCGCGGACCAAAAACTACAAATATTTAGGTATTCAATAGTAAAACGTAATTTAAAATTTTGGTAGAACCACACTGAAGCTATTATTGGTTTCAGCATGAATAGGTCGGCTCGCCCGGGGTACTACCACTCTCTCACAGAAAACCGACGTGAAGTAACGTTGCTTGCATTGTTGCGTTTCGTTCGGTCAGTGAGAGCGCTGGAGGACCACCTCCCCCCACTTCCCCCTCCTCCACACTTTCTCAACCCCTCTCCCCCAAACACAGGCTGGCAACGCACTGGCGACTGCCCCGGTGTTGCTAGTGTCTATGGATGGCGGTGATCACTTACCATCAGGTGACCGGCCTGTACGTTTGCCTCCTATAATATAAAAAAAATCAAATTAACAAATGAATGTAATTTATGCAGCGGACAAAAATTTGTTACTCTTTATCACCACCCGTGTACTTTATAGTATGTGCATACACTTCTTGCAACCTGTAACACCAGCCCCCATTGCTTCTGGATTCTTTATGCTCTTTGCAACTATTTCGATATTTTTCGAACCGGTGTTAGCGTCTTAGCGAAATGCCTTCTCAGGGCTTAAATTATATATTTTGGTTTTGAAATTAAATAGTAAGTGGAATTTATTTAAATAGTGTAATATCTCAACTGACTGAATGATCACGTGATAGTGCACCTAAACCCTGAAATAAATGTTAATGTGGTGGATCTTGGAGATGTCGCCGGTATATCATTATAGTTTTGAAATGTTGAGAGAAATTGATATCAAAAATAACTCTTTTTTTCTACATATACACAAACATACACACACATACTTAAATTTTTTAAATGTTTTTAGTATGACATTAAATATTTATTATGTAGGTACATACTATTATTGGTGTTAGTAGCCGTTTCTGTTTTTCATATTATATCCTAATTCTATTTTTTCATTATTTAATTTACGTATACTTAACGTTTTATGTGTTTTCTCTGTATAGTTTACATAGATTTATTTATATGCTTGGGTCAAGTATGTAATAAATCTTCATTAGATGTAACAATATGTACCTACCTACTGATCATATTTTTGGCGAAACTAATGCTTTTTGTATTTACTTTAAACACGAGTTTAAAGTGCTAGTTTAAATTGAAATAAATAAATTACAAAAAATACAATGAGATAAATCAACACATAGCTATATAGAACTTATGAACTATTCGTATTAGCATTTATTTTATGTAGTACGAGCGGTTAGAACCACTGGTGTATCATTAAAACTACCGTCTAAATGTAGGTCATTGGCTTGTTCGGTAGAGGGACATATTTGTTTTACAAACCTATGCTTCTAAAAGACTCGATATAATGTAGCAAGTTGAGATTGCTATGATTTCATTGGTTCGACAAAGTGTTAGCGCCCGCGCTCGTCCACCTAGGTTGCACATGTAGCAATTGCTTAATTTTCATTGGTTGGTGTAGCACGCATGCGCATAAATCGTGACAGATTGCAATCGTACCAAATTATTTTTTATTATTTGGCGTCGCTATACGCCCGAGCTCTTTGTGGCAACTATTGTTTATTATCTGACAAACATACCAAAACATGGCAACAATGGCAGTGTATCATTCTTTTTAAATGTAGGACGATGAGTTTTCACAACAAAGTGCATAAAGTTCAAACTTTTTATGTATCTACCTATATAAAGATTTCATATTAAACATGTAATTATTGTGAAGCTATTCCTTTACCTATTTTGATAAAACTCGTATTGCACATCAACACGTATTCCTTTAATTTAAGCAAAGTAAGTACCTTAATACTTAAGAGATATTACGTCTTCAGGTTCAAAGACATATAAAATATCTCTAAAACTATGTTTATATATCTCTTGTTACGTTTATTAAAGACTGATTGACACGATAACTCATTTTTATAATGTTTAATAGATAGTTTAAATTCGGATTACCTCGTTTGGACACTAGAGCCTTCAGAGTTGAAATGTATATAACTTGCTGACTCGTACCCACTTCGTTGGGTGATAAACTTATATAAAAAACTACTTCTTGTGACTTAAATATAAAGGTTAGACATATGCTGTCGGTGACTTTTTTGTAGACATTATCAAGCTCTACATTTGTTCTCTGGAACTCAATCTTATATCTCCCATCGTTAAGCCAGCGTTCGTAAGAAACGTTTCGTTCGATCGTTTTTTTTCCGACTTACTTTGCAAATCCGACTTCCATAAAAAAGTCTTTTCATTTTTCGGGTTAACGTGGCTTTCTATTGGTAAAAGAATTTTCAAAATTGGTTTAGTAGATCCAGATATTACCCCCTACAATCTCACAAACTCACAAACTTTACCTCTTTATAATATTAGTAAAGAATAAAAATCCTTTCTTACAATAATTACTTCTACAAAAGAAAAATGTACTTAAAAAATAAACATATTTTTATCAAGGATCACAACTTATACAATAAACCAGTGCTTATAGTTAGGAAAACATCATGATTGAAGTATGAAGTTGTATCGAAATGTGATGCGCTGAAAAAGTTGACTGTGAGCAATCGAATACTAATACCACTCTATTGTTATTTTCTCGTTGGCTTGTTAAAACTGGTAGTCCTTGTACAGCGTGAAATTGCGGTAAGTGGAATGTTTACATTTGTTGCACTGAGAGAATTTTAGTTTAATAACTGGATAGTACTGGGTACACGATTAGATGGAACTTAGTTCTCAATACTTAATACGTTTTAATGATGAATGAATGTAAAAACAATATCATTTCAATAAACGTTTTTTAGTAATGTTTTAAAATAATATTTATCTTGTGCATCTTAGTTTTATCATAGCTTCGGGCTTAAAAATAATGGCAAAGGGCCATTCGAATCTAAAAAATATGAGGTCTAGAACCAGCTATGATATTTTTTTTATAATTTAGGCCTGGATATAGGTAGCGCTATGCTGTAATAGACATTTAAAATAAATCAGATGGATTTTATAGGTCTGCATTCTACGGGCTCTTCATATTTTTAGTTCGGCAAAATAACTGCACAGTAACTGATATAAAGTGCGGTACAGTCCAAAAGTATCAGTGATTGCCTGTGTTAAATAGCAAAGGCAATCGCCTCTATTATGATCTGCAAAAATGCCTTTTCAGGCTTCGTTTGAAGGACCCGAGGTTATAAAATAATAAAAGTAATGTTAAAATTTGTGATTTATTTCTTACACTTTATAGTGAAAGCTTTTATTATTACATTTCTCTTCATTTTATACACAAATATGAATGTTCTGTTAACGAATAGACATAACGAAAACGAAGAAAACAGATAGAAAAAAGATAAGTAATCTACTAAAGAGTGATTCACGAGAAAGCTTTAGGTACTTATATCATTTAATAGGATTTTTTGTAAATTGATTGAAATGTAACGATGAATGTTGGAAGTGCCGGAAAAAGTTTAGCGGCCTGGGAGCTATTGTCGAAAACGCTGCCTGATCCATTTGAGATATAATAAAACAATTGAGATAACAAACGACACACGAAGTCGCGGGAATCAGCTAGTATATCGATATTACCGCATTACCGCACGCTACGTTGGGCATTTAAAAATAATATAGGGTCAATGACATCCAAGAAAGGTAGCCTATAATTATCTAGGAATAATTTCACATCGTTCTATGGCGATACTTCGATACATTCAGTTGTTTTGACGTGATTGACCATCAAACTAACTGTATTTTTATTATATATAGGTATATAGATTTCTAACCAAATCAATTCTTTGTTAGAATTCGAAATATAATTTAAAATTTCTTGATAAATGCGTTAACTTTATTTCAATTGTAATCTTGTTTATCTAACAAAAGATACACTTTGTAGGTAAGCTTCTTATAGAGTTAATGACTCTTGAGAATTGTGTGACAATTGTTATTTTTCTCTGACAAAGAGCTGTTGATAGGTAGATAGCAGATTCTCTAGAGGTTTTGATGGATTTTCTATACGTTTACTTTAGTTATATTTAAACAAGCGAAATAGAAATACAAGTCTTTCATATTTAAAAATTGTTAGCAAATAATAAAAATATCTAAAGATATGCAAAAGTCGGCATGCCTGTGGTGCTTATAGATTATATCTGTCAGTCGTCAGGGTTTTTGGATTCTACTGCGCTTATCATTAGACCAGTACTGTCACTTTACCGTGCTGCTATAAAGAATAAGCTTCATTTAGGTATACAGCCATTAAGATATAATTTGACTATTGTCTTTCTATATGACGGTGTAGTCCAAGTTGGTAGATACGCTAAATCTAGAGGGACTATTTCTCAAGTGCAGATGCTAGAACACACTCATAGATGTTTGGATTTTTAAATTGAGGATGATAACTAGCCAGGAGGCTTTAGGAAATTATCCCACCATCATGCTATAATTTAATCATATATTGTCCTTCATCGAAAGCTCTGGCTTATTTGTAAAAGGTCGAAGCTTGTCGATCGACTTGGTGTCCGAGCACGTCAATCACTGAGCTGTAATCGCTTAACACGCTCACCAACATCGCGATTTATGGTAATAATTCTCCTGTCATATATATGCATATGGACGACACGTGAAAATTTGTTATGTTTTATGTAACAGGTTTGCACGGGTGCATAAACCTGCGCTGAATGGTCCGTCAGTGCGACGTATTCATCAGGTTCTTTTTGCACATAACTAAACTATGACTTCATTTCATTGAAACCTATTCATCAAACCATCTCGAATAGGAGCTTCGAAAAAAGTTTTCGCTTGCAATATGTCAGGCATAAAACTATACTGCGTCTGGCTTTCATACAATTCAATTCATAAGTCTGTGTTTTTTATTTGTTAAAAAAATCGCAGTGGCGATTGCTTTTCGTGCTGTGTAGATGCATGTTTTTAGCTATACCTTACATTCTAAAATAACCTTGTACACATTTTTAGAATACCCTTTTTCGATTTTGCCATTTTTTCTTTATTCTCACATTTATTATTCAAGTAATAATTATATAAAAAAGTTTTTTTTTTTTGTAGCCTAATGCACTTTATTAGGTTTTGCCTTTTGGCAATAAAGTAACTTTTGTAGGTGGTAGAGCCACACTGACGCTATTACTGGTTTCAGCATGAATGGATCGGCTCGCCCGAGGTAGTACCACCCTCTTACAGGAAATCGACGTGAAGTAACAGTGCTTGCATTTTTGCGTTTCGTTCGGTCAGTGAGAGAGTCGGAGGCTCACTTCCTTAAAAATCACACCAGATGTCTTGGACTTTTTAAGAAGCATGATATTTGAGTTCCATTTGAAGAAAATTTACCTAACAAATAAAAATTTGCAATGCGTTTTCCAAATATAATGCAATTGAGCCTTTTTAGAAACGAGTTATCACTTGTGATGAAAAATGAAGGATATAAAATAATATTCATAAACAGCTAAAGCAAAAATCAAATAAGGGTCACACTGTCAATTTGGAGGGATTATAAAGATGTGTATATTGAGTTGCTTCCAACCAAGTTTACTACTAGCAATTTATATAATTGAATATAGAGATAATATCAAAATAGTTAGAATCGACGAAGCTTAAAGACGTCCCGTTGTATCATAACAATACCTGTCTTCTTACATGCTTAGCAACAGATACAAAGTAAATGGAGTTCTTTTGCGAAGTGATGTTGCATCACCATATACTTTCGATCTTGCAACATCGGATTATGATTAACTTAGATTCTAATAATTATTAATTATATGTATTTAATGATAGTAATTAAGATTCTCTGTGCTCAAAATTTTTTGGTACTATAAACTTCAGTAATAGTGATACTTCAAATCGCTCTTGATTTAAGCGTTTTTGGTAAATCATGGAAAATAATATCTTCAAAACTAGTAATTGGTGTGACGGTCTTAAATTGTTCATAAAAATAATGGGTATAAAGAAGGCGAAAACAACTATCAGACTTATTGGCTAAGAGATACGATCTTGTTGCAAGAACAAAAGTAAAAACGGGATAGTAAGAAGCATGTTAAAGTTCAGCTAAAATAGATTTAATTAATCACAGTTAAGCAAATCAAGTAATATTTTTTATATATTTTAACATAGAATTTATCGAAGCCAATTCAAGTATATATCATTTTTTATTTTTTTTATATATCAAAGGAAGCAAACGAACAAGTGGGTCACCTGATGTTAAGTGATCACCACCATCCATAGACACTAGCAACACTAGGGGAGTCGCAAGTGCGTTATCAACCTGTGTATGAGGGAGTCACCTGGCAACCTGTGTATCACTGACCGAACGAAACGCAACAATGCAAGCACTGTTACTTCACGTCGGTTTTCTGTGAGAGGATAGTACTACCCTGGGCGAGCCGACCCATTCGTGCTGAAACCAGTAATAGCTACAGCGTGGTTCTGCCACCATATTAAAATTTCAAATGTTAAATTTCTAATTTCTATAATATTTTTTTATTAAAATAAATTATTAAGAATTGCTCTGAGAAGTTCTATCACTATTTTCTTATTGGAGAGTTAAATAAATATGTTTTATTATTTGTTGATGTGTTTGTTATCTTCACCGAGAGAATTAATTAATGACAGCCTATGTTTTCCTGAGTTAGATATGTCTGAATGCAAACATAGAAATTGTTAAAGTGTTCGTTATTTATTGCCGGAACTACGATAAGGGAACTGTTCTAAAAGTATATATTATAATGTATTTATGTTAATTATTTAATAATCAGAAATCAGTCAATCAAGACCAATCGTGTATCAAAAACCCATATTTTTACCTTAAACACTAGTATAATACCGCATATAGTTACGAATTATTTATAAAGATGTTAATGGTTCGGCCACCTAAATGAGAATCCCTCTCCTTCTTTATTCGAAATATGTAACCGCTGCTCGCCTGAGTGATCTTCATAGCTTCACCGGGTTTTTTGGCGAGCGTTTGAAGCGCTCAGCCATATGGCAACTAGCTCGAAGGCGCCAAAGTCGATGAATCTCAGATTGAATTGTTGCCTTGAATGCAAATTGCTAATCTGACTAAGCTAAGCTAGTCAAACTAGTCATAGATATCTGAGTTAGTGAGAAACTCACACGTATCTGCATGTGTAACTCACGGACACAAACATGTATTCGAAAAATTAAGGGAAAAGCGACAAAACGCTTTCACCATATGCGTACCTGTTGTGTATATGTGTATGTTTGCTTATCTGTGTTATGTTGAGCTAATGAATGAAAGCTTCAAGTGTCACGAGATCTTTCATCTCCTGGTGAAAACCCCATGAAAAGCCGTTCAGTAGTTTTTGAGTTTATCGCGAACAGACAGACAAACGTGGCAGAGGACTTTGTTTTATAATATGTAGTGATATAAATCTGTAGTCTCAAGTTGTAAACATTTTTAAGTTTTGATATACATTCATTTAGGGACAACTATTTTTAATTTGACAATTTTGTCTGTCTGTGTTCAGATATCTTTAAAAAAATACTGGAGCTATTTTATAAAAATTTGTTATAGAGAAAGTGCCAGTCACTTGATGAACAAAAACCTTGTCTAAGAGAACGTTCATGGTTATATTACATCCTCAAGTATTGACAATACTATATCTCTGCAGTTTCTTGCCTCATGAAAGTGAAACGAGAACATTTCTCAAGCACTTCGGTTTTCTCTCGTTATATACCTTAACTATAAGCGGACAGTATAACTAGTACTGATCACGCGAGTAATACTAGTTTGTAAATATACCATTGTTAGCCAAAACGTTTGGACTTCCTTGTTATACGTATAATTTTAATATCAGCGATATTGTGACTAGTTACATTAAAACTATTGACAGTACAATAAGTTTTGAGTTTATCGCGAACAGACAGGCAGACGTGGCAGAGGATCTTGTGTTATAATACGTAGTAATATGTGTATATTTTGATTTTGTTACCGCTTACGGGTAAAGCAACTGTCGTGTGTATTATAAAATAATTAATGACACACTATCCACTGATACTCTACTAACCACTGATCATACCATTAATACACTACTTTCGTAGATTCGTTCAAGTAGTCGTTTCAATCTTTAAATTAGAACCAGCTGTGATCCGTTTGTAAAATCTAGAAGATTAGAATATAGGTTTATAATCATTTGTCATACTTTGCTTGTTTATTAATCTGTTTTGTTTTACTTGTCTTGTTGCACCTTTTGCTGATTTCTTTATTACTCTCGATGTAAAACATTCATAAGGATATATTACAATTTAATAAAACATTTGATGTATCACTATCCGGTTGTAATATCAGAGCGCAAAATTTCGGTCGGCTTTTCTTTGTGTTCCCGATAATCTAAATAAAACAAAGGAAAAGACATAGCTATTCCTTTGGAATAATCACAATCTTATCGTGCCACATATTATGGCAATGAAACATATAGTCGCTAGGTTAATATCAGTAATGTTTTTAGCATACGCCACCTAAAAAATTATAGTACATCCTTAGAGTCATATATACAACCAAAGAGGACATCTTTGTATTTAAAAATAACAATTTCCAGTAAAATCGAAAAAACATGTCTACAAACAACAAGTTGAGACAAAAGTCGAATGCAATATTATTTTTAAGCCTGCCATATTGCAAGCGGAATTTTCACAAACCGACACCCACTATTATTTGTTTGTTTATAGCATAAAATTGAGAAGGATTGAATGAAAGACCGTTTGAGCTTAGAGTTGGACAAATAGCATATGTTGAATGCCTCGCATGACTGCCCATTCAGTACAGGTCTATGCACCCGTGCCTCTCTGTAACATAAAACATAACAAAATTGTACGCGGCGCAGGCTTGCAGCGCATAGAAATAACTGATGTCGTTTATTTTCAATACTGCACGAGCACTGTGTCAGGATAAATATTAGACGATAAAATAATACGATTTTCTTTTATTGTTTAAGTAATAATAATAACCTAACTTTCTTGTATGTTCGTAGACAAACAGGAAAAAACGGAACTATTTAATTATATAGGCCTTATTAACTCTTTTTATTCTCAATATAAATAATAATCAGTATAGCCATATTTAGCTATATACCATCCTTAACTTGTCTTATATATTATGCGTCAAATGAATTTGGCATTTAAGGTTGAAATTGTTAAAACTGTGTTCATTATATAAAGCTGTACAATCCTCGTCAAACTTATTATTATTATTATACTCGCGGCCCCGGCAGACGTTGTACCGCCCTGATTATAAAAAAAATCCTGGACAAATTATATACCGAAACGTTCCTCGTGAGTCACTTTATCCACTGGTGAAAACCGCATAAAGATCCGTTCAGTAGTTTTTGAGTTTATCGCGAACAGACAGACGCGGTAGGGGACTTTGTTTACTTTGTTTGTTTTGGGACTATGTAATGATTAAGGAGTCTTATTGATCACAATAAATAATACTGTGCATTATCTCCGTAATAATGATAACTACTACATCGTATAATGTACAGTTCTTAACGTAAGAGAAAATAACACAGGAGAAATAGTGTAAAATGATAATATATTGTTTTGCTTGGAACAGTAAGTGGAATATGAGAAAGCAACTAATATATAGGAGGGAAATAACACGACGGGCCCTAACGTGAGGTCAGTGACCTTCTGATAAACATCAATGGATGCAATTAGAAATGGCCTTTACCATTAAAACATACTCGAAGTAAAAAAATCGAGTGTGAGTTCACACACGATAAAAGTGAAACTTAATATTGTGATATTCTTTTTTGAGAATGGCATATTTCAACGTTTCTCTCTCTTTCCCTCTGTTTGTATATATTTCGAGTGCATTAACATTACATAGTGTACATTAACATAGTGTATTGTATACAGCATGGAGTCTATTTTCCATAATATGTAAAGTCTATACCATGGTATGGTAGAGTAGTGGGGATGCAAACCGCTACGAACCAACGCATAAAGAAAAGACGATGGATAGAGAAACTATATAAAATAGTATTCTATCTCATTCTCTCACAGCCTAAAAACTATATATATGCATTTCTATTTAATTTTTCGTTACACATTTGCGTTTCATAAAATCCAATTCACACACTAAATTTCAATTCACGCTAAAGAGGTTTCACTTAAAAAACACAAATTAAGAATATAAACGCTTCATCATTATTATAATGTGTACTAAGGTACAAGGGATATAAGAAATCAATTTGATATTGAATAAAAACACAAATAATTTTGAAATTCGTTATCTATACTAATATTATAAAGAGGTAAAGTTTGTGAATTTGTAGGGGGTAATATCTGGATTTACTAAGCCGATTTTGATACTTTTACCAATAGAAAGCCACGGTATTTGTGAGTGTCATAGGCTATATATAAACCCGAAAAATGAAAAGACTTTTGTGTGGTAGTCGGATTTGCAAAGTAAGTCGGAGAAAAAACGGTCGAACGAAAACGTTTCTTACGAACGCTGCCTTAACGATGAGATATATATTATTGAGTTCTAGAAAAAAGTTGTAGAGCTTGATAATGCCTTCAAAAAAGTCATCGACAGCATATGTCTAACTTTTATATTTAAGTCACAAAAAGTAGTTTTTTATATTAAAAAAATAATTTAAATCCTTAAGTGATGTTTATTGGTCATATTATTGACAACAATTATGAATTCTTATCAATATGTAATTATATAATAACTGAGCCACAGAAACGTGTGGCCGGGTCAGCCAGTATTATAATATGTATATATATATACATGTACATTATATATATATATGTATATATATAGCGTTATACTATTGTGTAAGCCCAAGTGTCTATCTGCCTTGAATACTTTTACCAACACTTTTTGTTAGGTCGATTCGGAATACAAATTCTGCGAGACTATATCACATGTTTTTTTTTTACTAAAAAGAGGCTTTCCTTCTTTTATGTATATTGGCAGAACTGAGGGATCGGATAAGTATTCGCGTGTGGATGATGTATTGGTTACAACCATAGCTTTACTTTCTTGCTTACTGGAGAAAATTGCTTTGTGTTGTCGGAAATATAAAGAAATAACAAATTTTCCTTGTATTTCATTTAATACTTTTAATTTTCGCTCTGTTACAAATTTAATCCTAGTTATTTTTCGAGTACTATGTAAATTGTATTGTTCAGATAGTTTTCTTTTAATTCCGAACATTGCTAGTTTATTAAAATAAAAATACAAAATATGATCAAACTGGAATGTATAATATGTTTGAAATAACGGAATTATTCATATAAGCACCTGTTGGAGGTCATAGGTAATAAAATCTGTACAGTGAGTTTTGGGAAACCTTTGTCTACAAATTTGTAAAGATGTATGACAATTCGTGTACGGTACTTTAAAAATTTTTTTTTTTTTTTATATCATAGGAGGCAAACGAACAGGTGGGTCACCTGATGTAAGTGATCACCACCGTCCATAGACACTTGCAACACCAGGGGAGTCGCAAGTGCGTTGCCAGCCTGTGTAGGGTTGGGGAGGGGGGGAGGAACGGAAGAGGAAAGTGGAAGGGGAGGGGAGGTGGGTCTCCGGCGCTCTCACTGACCGAACGAAACGCAACAATGCAAGCACTGTTACTTCACGTCGGTTTTCTGTGAGAGGGTGGTACTACCCCGGGCGAGCCGACCCATTTATGCTGAATCCAGTAATAGTTTCAGCGTGGCTCTACCACCTACACCTACAATTAAAGTACCTTTTATATTTTTTTTCCAAACTTGTTGTTTTCACAAAGAGATCATTTGGTATTGGTAATATAAAGGGAGAGAGGGGTGATCCCAATTTGATACGATTCAGTACTCACTCCTTTGACGTGTTGCATGAGCATAATATTAAGTCACCAAGATTTGTTAGTCCTGATATAGATACCAGTCAGAGAGTCGTGGTTATTTCAAAATGATTTAAATGCAGGTAAGAGAGTTGTGGTAATTTCAAAGTCCGTTAAATGTCATAAGATGCCTTTTATATTAGTGTTATTTTTGTCTTGTAATATTATTTTCTAGGTTAGGCCTGGAAATGTCCGAGACGGCAATATGTAATCGCCTTCGCAATCTAAGCACTTTTGCGTCTCAAATGTGTAAGCACTTTCTTTGAAGTCATGAAAAATATTTAGCTAGAATCATTTTTGGAGATTATAACGATAAAATCCACCAGTTAACAAACATATGAGCGTATTAACTTACCACATTCATATTTGTTTTGTTTTGAGTAAGCCATTAATCCTTACAATTTTCTTATACTTCCCAGTAAATTAACAAATCATTAACGTAATTTTTAATTAGATTTTTAACTACATTACCATAGTTTATTTCTAAAAAATATTATGAGCTAATACTTTCGACTTACATTAAATATGTACACCTAATTTAAACATAATAATACATTTATAGAATACTAGCGGACCTGGCGGACTTTGTCCTGCCGTGGTAATAAAAAATGAAATCCCTAAAAGCCAACCGCAGCGCCACCTACCGGGTCCAATTGTGAATCTAAACCATTCTCGAATCTCCACGAACACACACAAAAAATTTCATCAAAATCGGTCCAGTCGTTTAGGAGGAGTTCAGTCACATACACACGCACACAAGAAATATATATATTAAGATAGGCATCACATATCGAGTACAACTTATATAAAGAGGGCAATAGATAATATTATCTATATAATGTAATGTAGAATTGGATGTTATATTAGGAGCCCCTAATGTGGTGTAGTGCACGGAGTGCGTTGGCAAGCGAAGCGCTGTCGATGTCGCTGTTTGAGATTTATCGTTCCAACTCCACCCTCCGGACGTGAGGCCAGCTCGACTTCAGTACATTTCAAGTTAGATGTTCAAGTTTAGTTTTTATTTTCGTCTCAGTAATGCTCGATAGAGTTCTGCTGTCGTTAATTTTGCAATGACAGGTATAAAAAGAATTGGGCATGTCAACAAAATGAATACTACCACGATGGAAAAAGTCTCATGATAAAGTTTTCCCGTACATTTTTTTCTCTTGATATAAGTAGATGTATTTAAAATGACAACTGGGAAAGCCGTGGCTGTGGAAGATTTTATGGTTGTCTTTGCAAGCAGGCAGTCTCGCGGAACGTAATGAAACAGTCGTAAATGTTGCGTACTGGCGTGCAAGAGTGAAATTTTCTCCTTGAGCGGTTACGCGATCTAAAGAACATGCAAAATTTTACGATTCATGCTCTCTTTTCGTACGCAGCTATTCTATTTTATAGCTTGACTTGTTAGAGTTACTACTATACGAGGTAACATTTGAATTTGAGGAAAATAAAATGAATACATACAAGATATAATTTATTTCCAGTGCTGTAAGGAAATTCCTAATACTAGTGGTTGTGTATTGCTCAAAATTCGACCGTAATTTATTATTTTTTCAATTTTATTGCAGTTTTTTTTCTCAATGATTAATGGAGGAGCACAATTATGTTTGTCAGTTATATGTAGATATGTTCAAAGCATGAATTAAACCCTTGTTTTATAAGTTCTTGTATTTTACAGTTATTTTTTTATTTCATTAATACGAGACTTCACTTATATTTAAAAGGAAAACATTTTTTCTAAATGAAACCTGAATACCTGACAGTAATCATTCGAAGTATTGGAAATACGATTAACATTTCAGTTCGGTATCGTTGCATAGGAGAGATAAATAAGGGTTAACACTTAACTGGGTATAAACGCAGGCCATTAAACAGAAGCATTCCGGTACGATAAATCCCCATGGCGTGTGGTACTTCTCATTAGAAATGTTGAGTTTTTACTATTACGTATTGTATGGTGCATATTCGAACTTTAACTAAATTATTAAACTTGAAGTAACGTGATAATTATAGAACATACCAACTGGATTGGAGTGTTTTTTTTTCGTTAGGTTACTTTAACTTCATACTACAACTGTAACAAGGAATATAGTAACGATTAAACGATATCCAATCGGACGAGGTGTATAAGTCGATACGTATGTATGATAGAGGCATGTATAACCAAAAACGAATGCGGCTGAAACCGCCTGACACGGTTTAGTTAAATATAAAATTGAAGGAGTGTAATGCATTATTTAGAGTAATCGTATTTCGTTTTTATGTCAGATGTTGCAAGCTTTTTGATCTTCATAACTTTATTTAATAAAATGACAGACAAAATCCCTGAATATAGTGTAAAAAACCTATCTGGAAATAGATGAAGCATGGCGAATAGAAACTTATAATAAAGGCTTAACCTTATATTAAGGCTTAAACTTATAATTCGTCGATGGTATGAAAAAATCAGTTTCCAATTTTTTTTTATTGAAAACATTAAGGCTTGTCAATAACTAAACAAACAAAAATAATAAGAAAACCAGTTGATGAACAGATGACAAAAAGATACAGAACTGATTAATCTTAGCCTATATATATATAGACTGGTAATCGTCCAGCGATCGAAATTTGACCAGAATATGGAGTACAAAATTCTTTCTCCACAAACATGTATATATATATAATTATCTGAATTTATTTAAAATAAAAACTGTATACTACATTAAGTATTTCACGCATATGTGTGAAACATGTAGACACACGTGTGTCTACAATATGTAGACATAATAAATGTGAAATATGACTATTAGAGACTTATAAATACGGGCTTCGACTTATCGATAGTATGGAAACAATATATTTTTATAGATAACGATAAACCTCGTCAATACAAAGAAATATAAATGGTTGACAACTGATTTACATAGTATAAATATATAGATATTTAAAATTTAGACACTTTTTTCGAACTGACTAACACGGCTGGTCTGACGACTTCACAGCTTCACCGGACTAATGGGGCGAGCGCATTTATGACGCTCAGCCGCTTGGCAACTCAAAGATCAAAGGTGCCAAATTTGCTGGAACTTAGCTTGAGGTATTGCCTTAACTTGTGTTCAAACGGTGAAACCTATTAATTATGTAAAAAAAAACGTATACATAAGAATTGATATTTTGACAAAACAAATGGCACGATAACGCACACATACGTAAAGTAATATTGTAACGCCATACTTTCTTAGATAAAATGTGGAAGTAAGATGGCATATTCTCAATATCGGTGGTGAAAAAGAAATAGTTATATGTTACTTAGATACGGACGGATTGACGGGGCAGCCGTCGAAAATAAGCTAGGTATCCAAGTTTTAACAAGGCGCCGTCGAGGCCCTTATGACGTATCTACAGCTTTTTAGTTATAATGTCATTGTTTATGGACGTGTACGACATAATATACGACTTTTTGTGTCATTATTTAAGAAAAAATATAGTTTATTACTGCATTTCATACCTCATACCTCACTTACGGGAATATCCACTTAAGTAATTGACACTACAAAAAATTGTCTCTCCCACTATTTAATATTACAAAGGTGTATTACAAAAGGGTAGCTCAGCTCACCCTTAAGCTATTTACAATTAAATTAGTCGAGGTCGAGCAACTCATGTAGGCAGACCTATTAGGGGGCAATATACTCTTTACTAGTTGTTAACAAGGGTGCATGAATATAGGATAGTGATTAATTAAACAGATAAGTATTATCTAGAGGATTAGGGGTGGGATGACGTCACTTGTATGTGTATATTAACGCAGGCTACATCTTTTTCTATCGTAATAGTAAAATTTTCCTTTAGAGATTTTCTGTTATAGCTTTTAAGTATTTTTTTTATGTCATAGCATACAAGCGAACAGGTGGGTCATCTGATGTTAAGTGATCACCACCGTCCATAAACACTAACAACACCAGGGGAGTCGAAAGTGCGTTGCCAGCCTGTGTTTGGGGTAACGGGAGAGAGGGGAGAAAGGAGAGGAGAGGTGGGCCTTCGGCGCTCTCACTGACCTAACGAAACGGAACAATGCAAGCACTCTTACGTCACGTCGGTTTCTTGTGAGAGGGTGGTACTACCCCGGGTGAGCCGACTCATTCGTGCTGAAACCAATAATAGCTTCAGCGTGGCTCTACCACCTACAAAAAGTATTTTGATATTCACATAAAAGTCTATAAATCTAACACCATTTCACCGATTATTATGAACATTGCCACACTTAAGTGCTTCCCATCGAGATTTTTATGCTATCCATTTTACTGTAACTCAATACTAGGCGGCGTTAGGCTCATAGTTTATTGTAATTAAGTACCTAATATCTAGATAATTTTACTAGCTGATATCCGTTCGCATCACATTAAAAAAATGGCAAAGGTTTAATCATATCTAAAAAATAAGTCCGGTTGAACGGTCAGTCTTATGCCGATACGTTCAGTAGTTTGGACGTGATCGATCCTCAAAGTAACTGTATTTTCATTATATCACAACGCTATTAGAATACTGTCGTAACTAAAAGCAACACTTTTTTTCAGAATCTAATAAAAAACTGTTTTCTCGCTATCTACTGAAAGTTCTTTGAAACTATGGATTTTTTATTGAAAGTTGGACTAATAAAAGCACTTTGCTTTATAATGTAATTGTACATGATATAGTGACACGTTATCACCCGATTGCTCTTTCTTGAAACTAAAAATGATGGAATAATGGTGGGGGATAGAAGTCGATAGTAGCTCATTAAAAATTGATTAGAGCGCTATTTCTCGTTTCAGTTTAGAGTTATTTTTATAACTGTTTACTGAGGTGTAGGTTATTTATTTATTTACACATTATGCGTTAAATAGGTTGTCACTTTTTCTATTAAGATTAATAATTAAATTCTCAATTAACGCAGTTTTCGAGTTACGACGCTTTTGTAATAGCAGTGTGATATGTACCTACACATATGAATATAAATACTTATATAAACTTCTACAAAGTAATTTCACAAAAAAACATGGGAATCCTTTCTATTTTATTAATTTATTACAATATTTATAAGATCAGTATTACCTACAACGATTAATCTTTACCTAATTGTCTTTACTGTTCTATCATCGTGCAATATATCATCACAACTCAAGTTAAACACCGCCGTGGATATTCGTTGGCGAGGCGTTTCATGCACGCTCTCAACGTGGCCTGGGTGCCCGGGACTTTGGACGGATATCTCGTTGTACGTCGCTTCGGTTATGTTAAATAGACAATAGATGTGTTTGCTTAGGTCAGTTTGCTCAACTATTTGGAATGTAATGTATGACACGAGCAAATGTGACACGATGAGTGATGTACAAACCTATGGAGTTTCGGAAGCAGAACTATGCCCCTGTAGAATATATAGTACCTACTAACAGAGAATATTGTAATTGTGTGGAGATATAAGAACGGGAGATACTTTTACGGGAGACATGATATATATCTATATCTGTTTTTAATTATTTCAAACTGTTTTTTGTTTGATATTTTTAAGGAGGCTTTCTCAGAAAAGTTCGATTTTCACTGTTCTTCAGTATGACTTGTAAGAAAATTATTGAACTTTGGTAAACATAATATAGCTAACTATAGATACATTGAAGCTTTAACAATAATAAAGACATGAATATATTTTTTTTAGTTAATAAGTATCTATTCTACAAAATTAATTCTCCGTAGCCCGCTCACACAACACAGTCTGATGTTCGGTACGAAAATTTCATTAAATTTACGATTTTCTTAATAAATAAAAAATACCTTCTTATGTTATATATGATCAAGTTTACTACAGGGTACTTATGCTCCCTGTAACTTAACTAACTACTTAATAACTTAACTAACTGTAAATAAGTTAACTGTAACTTGGATATTATAATTTATCTTTACCATATTTGAAAAAAATTATTTAGTTTAAAACAAAATTTCAGCACTTTATCTGACTTATGTGGATCTTAACTCACATGGAAATCGTCCTTGTAAACCATAAAAGCTCTCTGTATAATTATTTTGGTAATGAATTTGGCAGTATGTAACTTAAATTTATTTTTATATGATATGCCTAAGAAGTAGCGGTCGAAAGTACGATCAAGATAGAAATATATTGTTTTCTGGTTTATTATCGAAATAAAACCTCTATAGCGGTAGCCGTGAAGCGCATGAATGTGCTATATTTTAAAAGTAATTGGACGGCCGTTTGGCGTGAAACATAATAAATTACCTTGCATTTATCTCGCTTTTGGTTCACTTAATTGGCTATATATGGAAGCAGGTGGTTTTAAACAATTGACGGGAGGTTATTTTGCTAAATTTAAAATACGTCAGCGAATGGTTGACTGCAATTGATATTATAATTTGATTTATGTGTTTTCAATGATTAAATATTGATTATGGGACCTACTACTACATTATTTATAACTTTGTTGTATATTCTTTGATACTTATGTGTATATAATATTATCTGAGTCCACCTTTGAAAGAATATAATTTAAAATACTAGTTATTGACATTAGGTATACAAATAAGTTTAACCTACGAAAATGAGAAAGCGTTACCGTCACAGACTATATTTATTTAGAATATGATTATATAATCATTATTAAATTTTTATAATAAATATAAATGAAATTAATTAGTCTAATGAATATGTGTTTAATGTTTTGGTCAACTTCAAATAAATTTGAACCAATTTTGATGAGTCCTTTACTGAAAGATGAGGACATCTTAGATTATTATAACCTAGGCTACATTTTTTTTAAGTTTATAGTTTAGCAGTATTAATGAAATTGAACAAAAGTAACTTTAATCGGGAGATGGTTACAGGGATTGGGTAGTAATAACAGAATTATAATTTGAAAAATACAGCCTATGTTTAATCCAGACAAAACTCATAATTGCCATAAGACTCAAAAACCAATTTTATAAGAATAAGCCTACTACCAGTTGGTAACTGAATAGAAAAACGTTTTGGTAGATGTTAATGTAATACTCTCACAAAAGAGGAGTATAAAATTACAGCTAGAAAACAAATGTAAAATAATTCTCCTGTGTATACCACAAAATGGATGATACTTGATAAATATTTGAAAAGCAAATAGAAAATACATCTGAATAGGCGTATTACACGGTTTTCCTTTTCTCCCCTCTAATTTGAGTTCGGTTCTTTTCGTCAGTTTAATATAAATCTATTTTAGATGTTGAAAAATCATTTTTGCCATCATAAATTGTACTGTAGAGGCGACGCGACGCGGCGCGGCGTGGGGCGAGGAGCAGTGAAAAATTGCACACGCTGTGTAATCGTTATGTCGAAGCGGAGGGTGCTAATGTTGCAAGTTAAATTTATCTCGTAAAACATTTATTATATGTGAAACTCCACTAACCCTCGTCTATGACTCAGCCACAAAATACCAATACCAATAAAAATGAAAAGTTACTGGAATTCGTGGGGAAATATAGCCCGGCCCCCGGGAGTTGGATTATAAAAAGCATTTCGCCCGAGTCATACATCAACACATGCTTTAAAAATTCATAACATTTTCTTATGGAACTCTTGCTGGTGTACGGTTCTTAAAGAATGTACATTTTCTTTGGGTACCTATGGAAACGACACATTACAAAATTTATTTTAAGGTTATATACCAGTAGTCCTCAACCTTTTTTTTAAACGGATCACAAACACGTATCAGTCATGGTGTCGCGGGCCGCAAACTACAAATATTTAGGTATTAAATAATAAAAAAACGTAATTACAAATTAACAACGTATTAATATAGTGAAAAATGGTTGTCCATTAAAACAAGCTTGGTATAACCCTTATATCATAAGGAACGCATTACAGTCGGGTTATTTCGGATCTATTTAATTTACTCAGAGAGCTCACAGTTTTTCTGATCGGCATGAAATTTAAAATAATTGAAAATAAAGTATAATCGGGTGGGCCAACTACAAAATCCGGCGGGCCGCAGATTGAGCATAGCTGTTATACACTATATATGTTATGCAGTAGTCGCATAATACCTATAGTAAAATAATTTATGGGCAATTTGAACACAACGGCATGCCTTCGCATTTAATATTTTGAGTAAAAACATGTACCTACATCAGTTTTTTCAGTAATGTTATTATAGAAAAAATATATAGATTTCTAAACATAAACCTAGTTAGTTATACTTATATTTTTTTGTTCCTTTCGCACAATTACAAGATTACACTGACAATTTTGCAAGGATCGACAAGACTAGCCCCTAGAAAGCCTTTAGACGTGTGGCCGCATTACCCTTGTGGCCGCACCCTCTGAAGAATTATAAGTCGACCGCCCTTGAATACTAACAGGATGGGATAAAAATTCACCCCTCGGATAGCCACGCTTAAGTCGACAGATAACCACGTCTTGCAACCACGACAGGAATAAAACCCAACAGGTACAAATCAATCCCTCGCGTCTGAGAGATCAAGCGGACAAGTAAACAAAAATACTATACGAGTCGGCTCGTCTTGATCCCCGACTAACAACATGGAAGTAAGGGGATTCGGGGTTCAGTAAACAGGGATTGATTTACAAATATGAAATAAACTACATAGTTACATTCATATCATAGGTATGCAGAATATTTCAATTTTTTTTTTCAAGACAAACTAAAAAAGTTCTTAAATGTGACTTCTAGTTTGATTAATCATAAATTCAAAAAGATAAATTGCTTCTTTACTGGTTTAAGTAATACGTAAGTTTGTGCATATATGCAGGTATACTACGTGGCCTCATTAAAAAGGAGGCTTTCCTCCTTGTCTTTCAAAGCACAAGTGCTTTCACACTGACACAAATTCTTTGTGAAACAGCCACTTTTCTGAACAACGTTTATGAAAGGCAAGCAAAAGTTTTCCGCTAGGAACAAGATTTTTATCGACTATAAACTGGACGTCTATTAAAAATGGTGATATCTATACATATAATAAGAATGCAAATCTAACGGGTCTGTACTTTTTCGATTTTCGTGAAAAAAAATGTTGCAGGTGTGTAAGAATAAGTAATAGAATACGTTTCAATCATTTTTAAAAATGTCTGTCTATCTGTCTGTTTGTATGAACACGCATCACTGCTAAAGTACTGGGTTCACAATAAAACCTCATAAGAAAATCATAAAGCATATCCTCGGGAGTAACTTAGTCTTTGTTTCATTAAAATCGGTCTACTCAATCAAAAGTGATTGTAAATTTAATGGCACCGCGACTTAATTATGAGAGAGAAGTAGATAAGCAAATGGACTAAATACGTTGAGATGACTTTATTAGTCATTGTTTTGTACATCATGTTCCACGTGGACGAAGCCGCGGGCACAGCTAGTTTATAATATAGTTTTTCGAGGATATCAGCCTTTAAACATTGATATGTTTAGCATTTTATTGATTTAATAAATAAAATTTGGTAAGGGCTTAGTTAGGTTAAAAGATAGATACATATTTTTAACAAGAATTGATTATCTAATCGTTGCAGTTTACAAGATTATAAAAGGACTATTTGTCTTATAAAGAGTCATGTCGAGTGTTTTGTACCTGCTGAGTGGGAGGTCGAGAATATCCTTGATGTACTTGCAAAAAAATAATTGGCTTACGTAACTTAAACAGAATAAAAATCCGTTTGGCGAACTTTTATAGTTCGTTAGATTCAGTCACCAATCTTGGAGGGATTTTTTACTTGGGTTTTAATCTTTTTTATTTGTATTTTATTTTCAGCGTAGCTAATGAAAACTACAAGAAAATAGTAGAATATGTTCTTTGAAACGTTCAGTCAGATAACATAGACTACTTCACATATCATAGACAGTACTTTGTAGTACATTGTTTAGCTATTAGGGCAAATAAAAGATTACAAGTTAATATAATTCAATATTATAAAATACTAGCAGTGCCCCCGAACTCCGTTCCGCCTTAAATATATTAAAATATTTTAAAGTATATTAAAAAACACAACAAAAAAAGAATTAGCGAAATCGGTTCAGCCGTTCTCGAGTTTTGAGCTTAGCAACACATTCAGCGATTAATTTTTATATATAAAGATAGTGTTTCCGTAGATTGGTTATCTATATAATTAAGTCATGGCAAGATCGACTTTCATAATTCGTTGTTTGTTTTTGGTAGAAGGCATGACCGATAAGTTTCCGCAATGTCGCGATGTCGTACCGAAATTAACAACGATAATAAAAGTCCCGTTTGTCATATAAATAATGTGATAAGTTTCTCCTTGTGCTTACAATTTATATCAAATTCTTCTAAATAAGTATAAATTTCCAATTCTTGAGGTATTTTTGGAAAAAGAATATCGACCAATTACAAATCTATTGGAAAACATTTTTATTTTATATGATGAGTTTCTCTTCGCTACATAGTTTATTATAGCTATCATCTATAGACGAGAATTCCAAAGTAATTTAGAAGAATTTGATAAAAATTGTAAGCCTAAGGAGGAATTTATCACATAATTGATACGTATATTTGACAGGATTTTTATTTTGGCCACGAATAGGATCTAATAAATATGCAGGAATGTTATAGCGGAGATAGGATATACAACCATTGTGTTGCAAGTGGCTTTGATGTCAATTTAATTAACACGGTCCATTAGTGCTTCCCGAGAGCGCAAATAAATGTCGTATCATGAATAGCTACTTCACTGGATGTATACAGATTAAAGTGATCGTGATGGTAAAAATCCATTTGCAATATTAACTGGAAAAACAAAATTTTGAACAATTTACTCGGAATGGCTTATTACATTACATTAACATCATAATAATGTTTTGAATAAAGTCTAATAGATGTTTAAATATTTTTAATTATTAAAAATATACTTAGATCTCTATATATTGTAAATATTATTATGTTATTGCTAATAATTAATATTGCTAATCCTTATGTTATAAATGCGAATGTTCGTTTGTTATGATTTCACAATTATACATTCAACCTCACATACATACAAATTTTGCATTTTTGCAATTTATTCATACAAATACATACATATATCATACAAATTTTGCATGAACTGTTTCAGGAGTACAGAAAATGAAATAAAGGTTTTCAGTCATCAAGAAAAAAATCCTGAGGGTCACAAGAGTACCTTATACTATAGATATTAATGCGAGCGCAGCCACTGGCAAAAGCTAGGCCCCTATAAAATATGCAAATTGCAAAATAATTTTAATACTGCCTTAATAAAATAATCATTAAAAGTTTTAAGAAAAAAAAATTTAATTATTCTGTTACGAATCTTACACTAGCATTGAATGACATTCATTCATTCGTTGAATGAGAATGATGTTTACATTTTTAAAATAAAGCTACAATATCTTAACTTTCGTATACATAAACTAATAAACAAGCAAAACACAACTGTACATTCCCAAAAAACGCCAACAATAGTTTTTTTGTTCAATTACGATGGATGTATGAGTTTTGGTAAAAACAGGCTATTGGAAGTAATCCTCTTGATAGTTTCGTATTGCCAAACAATCGAGGAACTAACAAAATAGTGGATTGTTTTATGTTATTTCTATACGTGTTAACGGCGAGACAAGCGTACTCAATATTTTGGATTAAAAGATCGGTAAATGTCTTTAAAATTAATATATATTAGATTACTTACATTTGAGTATAGATATAGTACATCCAATACTAATAATTTATACTGAGTTTATAAAATATCTCTTGTTCACAGTATAAGAGTTTGACTATCATCTTACTGTGACTCGACATGTGATGGGAACACACAATAGAGTTTCAACGTAACCAAGCTCGCAGCTTTAGTCAGAGCTGGCTGGGCACCTTTTCAACTCCTGTCACACGGAATAGATGCGAGGTTCCGTATGAAAACTTTTCTTGTCGTGTGAGACAGCGGCACCCGAATATTTTAATCGAATTTCTGCGGTTTTATCTGTTACTGCACGTAGAATATTAGTTATAGAACATTACTAGCTGATTCCCACTTGATTCGTTGGGCATTAAAAAATGGCAAAGGCTCAAACGAAACCAAAAAAGAAGCCTAGAACAATCTACAAAATATTCCGCGCCGAATGGTCATAGCTTTATTGGTTACAGGTAGGGCGCAAGTAAAAAAGGTATCATTATTGATCTGCTCTTGAATGTCACAAACTGTGGTATGATCGGTAAAGTTTACATACCTACCGCTACAATTTTTTTACCTCAAACTATGAACAAACAATTTAATTGTAATAATTTATTTTACTTTCTGGTATTCTTAAGGTGGGGCATTGTGATTTCATTGCCCCATAATAATTCCCCTCCACCCCCCTAGCTAAGGCCGTGGCCCGGAGGACTTTGTCCCGCCCTGATAATAAAAAAGTCTTGACAAATTATATACCTAAACCTTCCACATGAATCACATTATCTGATGGTGAAAACCGCGTAAAAATCCGTTTAGTAGTTTTTGAGTTTATAGTCAGACAAAAACACAGACAGACGTGGCAGATGACTGTTTTATAATATGTAGTGATATAGATATATAAATCCAGAGTCAATATTAAACCAAATACAGACGTTTTTTTTTTCATATTATATTTAAAAAGTAAAGTAAAAATGTAATTTTTAGATTTAATGAATGACCCGGAGGCTGTTTTACAGAGTTAGTAACACTACGAAATGCACCTTCCCCTGGATTACCGTTAAATCGACGGCGGCGAAAAATATACCACCGTGTATCGACGAGGCGCGGTGGTTAATTACTCTTGAATATTTATTGCTCGTTTGAATAAATCGCTCGCGGCGAATCGGCCTTTAACTTGCGCTTTTGTCGACCCTACTGGTAATTTTTGCTACCCTTTGAAACTATCATTCTGAGGAAATATGTATGTAAATTAAAATATAACTTTTGAATTCAGTGTAATTGGTAATTTCGTTAAAAGTTGAAAGCAAAAATTTACTTTGCTTACAAAATTTATTTGTAAACAATTTTATACGGTTCATTCGGCTGTCCTACGTGCGTATACGCACCACACCACTTGCCCCCTTGTCCACAGCAAGAAAATTCCCACTGCTGAACGCGTAGACCTCTTAAAATTCGTAGTCTTTTAAAACTTTAATAATTCTATATTAAATGAAGTTATTGTGATATCTTTTTTTATATAAGGGCCGATTTTGCAAGATATAAAACAAACAAAAAATCGAAATCTATCGATTATGCGTGATACGATAACCGACCTCAAAAAAGGAGAAGGTATGTATTTTTATTTACATAAATATTCCTATAAGGAAGGCCAAATTCGGGTCATAAATAAAAATATTTAAATTCTTTATTAATGCCGCACTTACGATATCACTACATATTATAAAACAAGGTCCTGTTCCACGTTTGTCTGTCTGTGTGTTCGCAATAAACTCAAAAACTACTGAACAGATTTTCATGCAATTTTCACCAGTAGATAAAGTGTTTCATGACGAAGATTTAGGTATTATTTTTTTATTATCAGGGTGGGATAACGTCCACCGGGCCCACTAGTAGTATTATATGATAATAAACAGTCAAAAAATAAAATGTATAAATACTTAATTATATATACTCTAAAAATAATAATTCCCACTTTTATAGGATCATTAAAATGCTAGAGTAGCAAATACCCGTTGTTTAGGTAAATCTGCCGAGGAAATTATTTAAACTGATCTCTGTAAAACTTCCACTATAAGGGCGCGCAAGTGTGATCCCTTTCGTATTACTTTTATGAGTACACCAGCAGTTGACGGGACCTATGCAAATGTTATTACGTTTACTCAGGAAACATTGCCTGAGGAGTGGAACACTCGGTACGCAGCGATGCCATAAATACGTGCTCGCAGCTAAACATAAAGCGCTGCAAGCGCTTAGGGCGGAATTAAAGATGACACAGCCGCTTTCATTATTGTTCTTTTGTTTCCAATTTCAATAATTTAATCCTTATGTTTTTGACCAATAAAACCTACTTTTCAATAAAACCTCAGTCAAGTTTTAAATACAGAGCATATGCTGTTTATTAACAACCTATTTGAATAAATATTGTATACCTTATAAATAGAATTATTTAATTAAGTACAATATACATTACATTTACACAACAGCAGCAGGCGAATAAAGAAAGAACGTGATTGCTATTTAGATAATCACTAAAATGAATAGTAGATGTTATATAAATTGTAGATATTTAGGTATAAATTGCATACAGTAAACCAACATGATATTATAGAAAGTTTTTCTATATGCAATATCAATTCTATTAGTAATTGCACCAAATAATTAGATAATACCATAATCCTGTTAACAATAAGTGTCAATAAGTATTGAGATGTTATTCTAAATACTTCCGAGATATTCTAATCCCCATGATTAACATATGATTCTTATATAAAATAAGAGAAAAGCATCACCCATCATTCATAACTTGTACTATATACCCTATAAAACGAGTTACTTTATAAAACGACTGAAAAGTTTTTTATATATTTTATGGACGGATAACAGGTAAAGGTATGCGGTAGGTGGTTGTCAGCTAATATCTGAACGTATGCGGATCACGCTGGCCTGTGCCGAGCAGATAAGTCGTAATATTGTATGTGCGTTACTTAACTGACGGGTGTGAGCAGACTGTGGCGGCGTTCAGTACTAATGAATCAAGTTTGGCGTAGGTTGGCGCGCTGCCCGCCGAATTCAACTTTTAATTGATTTGACATTATTCCGTTTGTGGATCCCAAACGTTTGCGACGCGCCCCTTCAATTATAACTCGTCTTCCAATGAAATGATCAAATGAAAATTAATTTAGGAAAGTTAAATGAAGTTGTTAAAACCACGAGAAAGATATCGTTAAATATTACAATCGACTAAAACGAATTTAATATGTTTTCTCAATCTATTTCAACACGTTATGTGCAGATTTTTAGATGAAAGAAATTATCCGTAACTAGCCGACCGCCCGGTTTTGAACGGATGTACTGAGGAAGAAAATGAGAACAAACCTTTCGTTTACAGTGCAACCGTGTAGGTAACGGAACGCAATGATAACTATACAACTAAACGTAAATCTGACAATGTTTTTGATGATCCATCTAGTATCAATAATATTTATTTTTTGTATGGAGATATTTCGCTTTTCCGTACGACTTTTCAAACATTTTCTATACTACAAACGTAACAAAAAAAGAATAAGCCAAATAGGTGCAGGCATTCTAAAGTGACACGCTTACATACATTCGGAAATTGCCTTTTCAAATCAAATCCTTTATTAAATTTAGGCACTTAGGAAGCGCTTATGGATGTCCAAACTACCATCAGTACGGTTTTATTTACATAGATATATACAGATTAAAATAAAAGAAGCTTGAAACTTGTTAAAACTAAAAAAATAGTGAGATCCAACTCCATGTCAATTTTATGAGCTTAAAGCTTAGATGAGTAAGTTTAGTGGTTAACCACTAAAACCATTAAGTATGCACCATGTTATAATAGCACTATAAAAATTATAGTAATATTTATTCACACACACTTTAGATATCATAAGTGGTTGGAAATTGCAAAGTTGAAGTAATAGCTCGTGAGTTTAGTTACAAACTTGCAAATGAAAAGTTAATGTAAAACTTTCTGACAAGCATTGCGGCGCGGCTGCATTCGACCTCCTGACACTGCTCGAATGGATCCCAACTTTTTAATTATATGTTGCGGATGTGTCCCAAATATGTCACCAAGAAGGAACCTAAATCGTAGTAATTACTTTCGCTGATGTAAAAACAAAGGACTACATAATCAATGAAAATTAAAACAAATGAAGATATTACACACATTATATTAGTGTTATAAAAAATTTTAGGATATTGTATAATATGAAAGTTAATACATGTAATTGTTCGTATTAATATTTTGGTAATTAATGTAAACCAACATTGGTCAATTCGTAATTTTATTTGATCATACCTAAAATAAAATTGAGTACCTACCTTTCTTTTCTTTAACGGAATTATTCTTGTACCAGTTTCAGTTTGATCGATCTTTGAAAACATACGCGGTTAATATATTCTTAGACCGCATCTACTATCTTTTATTTAATTATGTTTAGGACAGTACTAAGGTGGCATTCATTGGAATATAGTACTATATACCTTGATTTTTTTCGTTCAATACCATTCCCTTACCAATAGTCATCAATTCAACTTATAAACAGCTTACTCCATAACTTAAGATTTAAATATAATTTATATTCAACCTAGAAGTACAAATGTGTTATTATGCGTATAATATTACAAAGTATATTTATATAAACAGTAAACAGATGCGTTTAGCTGCCCCGTCCATCAACTGTAAAGATAGCATTAGTGGACGACAGCTTCAAGATGGTAACACGATCACGGGCGAAACAACCTTATACCCAGAATAGATCAATATTTACAAGCGCGAGTAGTTTGATATGGATTAATAACCAACATTTCTAATAGTACAAGATATAAAGTTAACCAAAGACACTCAATTAAGCAAAAATGCAAAATATAGAACATATTAATCCCAATGACTGAATATTTATGGGACACTAGTTTTTGCTCGCAGCTTCGTTCGCCTTAATATAGAGTTAACGTATGCGTCGGGAAAATTACTTATTTTTGGTAAAAGTTACCCTATGTACTTTTCTGTACCCCTGACGTGAATGAAAAATGTCATGATAATCGGTTCAGTAATGAAGGCGTAACAAACAAACTCACTTTCAAATATACAATTATATATATTTTATTTTCTACTAGCGGAAGCGGCGGACGTTGTCCCGCTCTAATAATAACCGTGATAAATTACATATTTAAACTTTCCTCATGAATCACTTTATCTACTGGTGAAGAGCGCATGAAAATCCGTTCAGTAGTTTTTGAGTTAGAACAGACAGAGAGACGTGGCAGCTGAATTTGTTTTATACTATGTAATGATATTAATGTATATGAGACATTCTTAGGTCATACCTATCTTACCTGCCTATGTTACATTTACCATCTCAAAAATGAGTATTTGTGTCTTTAAGCGTATTTAATAATGTTAACGGTTTATTATTATGTTAATTATACCTTGAATATACAACTGAAGCACGGCTCTTCACACTGTAACAAGCCACAACATGGCGCCTTCCCGCCGCGATCAAATTAAACACACGCCAGTTATAAAGTACCGTTATAATAATACCGTAAATGGTTAGAAGCACTTTATTGAATAATTATATATATGCTGTTTAATCGAATGTTTGATATTAAATTAAAAAGTGATTGTCTCAGTTGGTAGCGTGTTCGGACACCACGTCGATGGCAGTAGGTACGAATCCTTGCGACTGAGTCGGAAGTTTCGATAAAGATCAACATCGTAAAATCATAGCACGATGGTAGGGATTTTCCTAAGCCCCCCTGACTATGTACCAAGTTGAAAATCTGTCGCCAAACACCTTTTGGTGTGTTCCGGCACTAGCACTTGAGAGTTAGTTCCCTTTAAGTTACCATTGTGTTTACCATTTTAGACTTCAACGGCGAATAACGGCTAATACCTAAAAAGTATTAAAAAAAATATATAAAAAACAGTGAGTGTATCAGTGGGTACACGCCGAAGAAGTGTAACTTCTTTGGCTTATATGTATTAAATTATATATAAATGTTAATGCTCATAAACTATATACTATACACATTTATTAATTTTGGTACACTACTAGACCCAGACACATTATTATCTTCATCGTTTTATATATTTATGTGCTTTTTCCTTAGGATGTCATTAAATAATTATCTTAAGTTTTTTGTAATTATGGATTACTATTGTTAATTTAATAAATAAAATCGCAATGTAGCCTAACAATATACCAAAATACATTAACCATGACTGCAATGCTATGTTAAATTATAGTCGAACTTAAAATATTGAAAACGATTGAAGGCAAACAATTCACGAGTTGGGAGTTCGAATTTATTGGATATCTGGCGCGAATTAAAACTTCCAGCGTTCAGTGTTTTGACTTCCACTTTTTCTATTTACTTTTCTATTAAACTTTGTTTTCTGAAGATACGGGATGAGGCCGACTCGAGATTTATCTACGCGATACCGTTCTATTTGGCTGAGGGAAAATTCAATTTGGTTTTTACCTGAGGGTGCTCCGTGCGAACCCTCGCATCCTGTATTTAATGTTGTTGGATTCTTCGTAAGGAAACATAAACGTGATATTTTACTGCTTATTTACGGCTTTTGTGAGTATCTACATGCATAATAATCAATACATTCTGCCATAAAAAAAAACAACGAAATATTCACTTAGGCATATATTTAAAAACTTAAAAACGTAGAGGACATAAGAATATAGTTATTATAATTATACTAAAGTATTATCAAATTATTATATTAAACTATGAAAATTTCACAGCTGGGCCAAAGTTATTGCCAAGGAAAAGCACCGGCTTAATCACTGTATACGTTAGTACATGATGTTCATATTTTTCATAAAATGAATTTGCTCGTATGAATAAGAAAAATATAATTAATACTGTATATATTTAAAACATATAGGAATGATGTAGGGCAATAAACGAAAAAAAAGCGAATCGCAAATTAAAAAATATGACAAAAAATCTTTATACTCTATAGAAAACTTAATTAATGTCAAATGCACCATGGAATGGTTGTTGTTTGATGCTTATTATCAAGCAAATAATATATTATTACTGTAAAAACATTGAATACAATATAATAAGGGAATACTAGGATAACGTCCCCTCCCCTCACCCCTTCCTTCCTTTCCCCAAACAGAGGGTGGCAACGCACGTCTCCGTCATCGACTCCCCTGGTGTTGTTAGTGTCTATGGACGATGGTGATCACTTAACATCACGTGACCCACCTGTTCGTTTACTACCTATGATATATATATATATAAAAAACTAGGTAATACCAAGTTTCATGGTAGTATTTAACACTAGATATACCAGCTATTTAAATATACCTATTTCTACCAAACCAGTCAAAATGAGTGGTGCATAAGAAAAAAGGCTTATTGTGGTTTCCAGTCTATATTATTTACTCTTAAAAATGACAAAAATAAAGTTGAACAATATTAATTATAATAGATAAATGGATTTATAGACATTGACAAATAACAAAACACTTAATTGTTTACAGTTTGTTGCTCACAATTTCTACATGTGTAGATTTTGCTGCGTGTACACTTTCCGCATAGACTTTTTCTGCATTTATTGCAAATATTTGTAGTTTTATTGTTATTGCAATATCCTATTTGACACCATTTTCGTAAAGGAACTGTGGCATTTGTGGTTGGTATATTGACTTCGTGTGGTTTTTGCCTTGAAGTCTGATATTCTGAAGCGTAATTGTCCAGTTTTTCCCCAAAACTCGAGAGGCTTCTAACTCAGTACAAATTCGAATATGTTCCAAAATATGGTTGTCAATCAGTAATAGGAACGCACTACTTAGATTCCCGTTCATAATATTTCTTTTAGCATGTGCTGTTGGCCCGTGTACATCTTTGAAAGCACTATGAAGTGGTGATCTACCAGCAATACCTCCTTCTTCAATTCTCGTCCAAATAGTTCCGTCTGAAGCAATTTCAGTTTGCTGATTTGGTATGTTACTTCCAATTTCATCTTCAGAACTGGAAGGGAATCGCATACATCGTCTTGTGCGTTTGTTTAGAATATTTGCGCGATCACTGTCATTTGATTGATTTATATTGTCTTCATCAGGAATTTCCTCATCACCACTTTCGATAATTATCACCATCACTATCACATAATTCACTTTCTACATCTGAACATTCCAGAGGTATGTTGGTTGCATTTTCTAAATATGTAGAAAGTTTTGCTTTTTTTGACATTTTTAGGGGCTCATAATCACTATAAAAATTTAGTCTATAAGAAAATTGCTGCGAGTTGAACAAAGCTAGAAACAAGACTGAACGTGTCTAGTGCATTTACAAAACAAATGCTCATCAAAATGACGTCATCAACACAATGACGATAGTGAAAGAAAACAAAAGACGATAACGAAACAAACAAAAGACTCTTCGGTGCTATATGTACTGCATCGGTCTCATGATTCTCCCAAAATCATACATTATTTCATACAAACACAACCTGTCATTTTGACTGGTACTGGTATAAATGTCAATAACAAAAATTATATTTGTTACTAATGTATATAAAATAAAATTAAGTTTATAAAACGTATTCTCTAATTATAGCTACAAAAGTCAATAAGAAATGATGTTATTTCTGAAAAAAAATGTGTAATGTAGTAGGAATTTTGAATTGAAATTGCACGACCAGTCTAAAGGACTGGTCTGGTAAATCTAGTGTTAAGTAAAACTCCATTTTAATTATTGTATTTTGTTATCGTACCGTAAGATGTATGATCCAGAACGTGTAGTCTTCAAGATTCTACTCAACGTAGTCTAGTACTTTGTCAATGCCTAGTCAAAAGAATTTACGGGAACAATCTACGATACCTTTATAAGGCATTCATTACGAAAATACTCTACGACACATACGAAATATATATAAGAGTTGTTGAGGTATGTATGCTTTGTACACATATATGTTTCAACAACTCATATATGTATGAATAGTTAGCATAGCTTAGCTCAGATAGGTCGCGAATTGCATGTATCAGGCAACAGCCCAAGCCGTGGTGTGTCGTGCGCCCTTGAGCTAGTTGTCAAATAAAATCGGCTAAAGTGCCTTAAGCGCTCGCCTTAGTAGTCCGATGAAGCTGTTAAGAGCTTGCTAGGTCAATAGCGTAGTTCGAAAAAAAAAATCTACGACACTACCAAATTGTACTTCTACTCAAAATATATTATAGTCGTATATTCTATTATTTTCTTGAGTACGCATCAAACAACACCATTTCATGGCTCATTCTACATTACTTAAAATAAGTACTTCAAAAGATTACTTTGTTTTTTTATCTTACCATTTTTCCTTTTTTCTATTCCTAAACGTCGAGTACTTCATTATTATAAAGCCTATATCACTCTCACGGTAAAAACTAATCTAGATAAAGACACTTATTCTGTGAAAATCCGACAAGTACTATAGGTTATAGAGCGTGAAAAGAAAACATATCTACATTATTAAATACACTCGAAAAAATTATCCTCTTTTTAGGAAGTTCACCGAAAATATAGACCCAAGAAAAGTATTTCTAGATTTTTCTGTATCTAACCTTTATGTACAGATAGACGTAGAAGCAAAGTCTGTAACTGAAAATTTGTGCGTCAATGTTGCTTCGTAATATCAATTAGAAATTAATTATAATTAAATATTAACAGCGCAGGAAGGCCACCTCCCCTCCCCTTCCCTTACTCCGCCTCTCCCCCAAGACAGGTTGGCAACGCACTTGCGACTCCCCTGGTGTTGCAAATGTCTATGGACGGTGGTGATCACTTAACATCAGGTGACCCACCTGTCCGTTTGCCTCCTATGATATAAAAAAAAACATTACAAATTTCATCAGAGAGAAACTGACGAATAAGTCTGATCATATATAATACTAGCTGTGCCCGCGACTTCGTCTGCGTGGAAGTTTATGTAAAACAGTGATCAAAATGTATTAAGTCTATTTACTTGTCTACTTTTCTCTTGTACTTACGCCGCGTCGTCATTAAAACTACAATAACTTTTGATTGAGTCGACCGATTTTAATGAAACAAACACTAAGTTACTCCCGAGGATACGCTTTATGATTTTCTTGTTAAGGTTTTATTGTGAATCCCGTACTTTAGCAGTGATGCGTGTTCATACAAACAGTCAGACAGACAGATAGACATTTCTAAACATGATTGGAATGTATTCTATTGCTTATTCCTAGACACCTGCAACTATTTTTTTCACGAAAATCGAAAAAGTACAGACACGTTAGATTTATATTCTTATTATATGTGTAGATACGGAGATGTCTAGTTATATATATATATTAGACTAGCGAGTCCGGCAGACGTTGTCCCGCCCTGATTATAAAAAAAATCCTGGACAAATTATATACCAAAACGTTCCTCGTGAATCACTTTATCCACTGGTGAAAACCGCATAAAGATCCGTTCAGTAGTTTTTGAGTTTATCGCGAACAGACAGACAGACAGACGCGGTAGGGGACTTCGTTTTATACTATGTAATGATATACGTACCAGCTACGTATATTTTTTCAGGTATAATTTATTCATGGATACCGTAAAGGTATATTTTTCCAACGCGTAAATTATAAATCTCGTAAATATGTAAGTTACCGTAACTTCAACTCTGTGTCTGAACCGTCTTTAAAAACACCGAGAACGAGAAAGAAAAACAGTTGACAAAAGCGATTTTGCTGTTTTCATTTACTTTCCATTATTCCTTAACTCGTTTGTCATTCTGTACTCTCCGCCCGAGGCGCGTAAAGAAGAAAGATGACGGTTGTTTATTTTTACGCAGCTAAGTGACTACGACTAGGGGGCAAATAAGAAACATTCATAGCAGAAAGATTTGCCGGATGTTGTTCGGTTTTTCGGTAACACGCTACGATGAAGTTTAAGTACCAAGGAAACATATATACACTTCAATTCGTACGAATATATCCTGTTCTATGTAAGATAATTCGTTTACGTTTGAATAATGTTCATATACTACTAATCCTTATGTTTTCTTAATGAAAGGAAAGCATCATCATCAGGACTGTAGGCCTCTTCCCGAAGGAAGGTATGGGCATAATCACTATGACAACCCACGACGTACTGGCGATTTCAAACACCGGAAAAGCCACAGTTCTATATTGTTCCCCACATACATTGGTAGTATAAGAACATGTCTCAGGTTCTGGTTTCTCTCTCTCAGGTTCCTTCACGGTCAGGAAGACGATAGTGTTACCAACTTACATTAGTAAATATAAGTGAATTCCAAAAAATTCGCTGGGTTCGAAACTGCGTGCATCGATTGATATTCCACCGGTGAAACCACTAGGCCATTGTGACTTTTGAAAGCATTTTTGTCTTAAAATAAATTAAAAACAAGTATGTTGTGTACAAAACACAAACATTATACAACACATACTGGATACATATTATTAAAATGTATCTTGTTACTACTAACGCAGTATTGCGGGAAAGCTTCATAATAGATACAAATGACATTGCTCTTTAAGATGTTACAAAGCACCGGAGCTCTTCACTATCAGTTTGCAGTGATGGAATTAATCACTTAGCCAGACAAGCTCTCTTCCAGCTGAGATATCGTTAATTTAACACTTAAAACGTTTTTATTCGAGTGGATAATTGCAAGGGGGCGGTCATAATGACTCACGTTCGGGCTCGGCAAAGATTGATGGCGTACTGTGTTAAAACATTAAAATAGCTGACTGAACATTTGAATAAGAAATATTCGATAGCCCAAGGGATTACGAGATGAAACGATCGTTTATATTTATTTTTTTGCTGTACGATTATCGAGGAATATATTCAAAATGGCGAAGCGTGAAAGATATTATTTGAATATAGAATATATTTTCTGCGAAACGTGTAGAAAGAAAATATCATCTTTATTTCCAAAGTGTAGATGATGATATTCAAAATAGATACGAATTAGGCTACATTAGATACCGTACATTATAATGCTGATTGTTATATACATTAGAGTGTACCAGAAAAATCGGCTTTTTTACTTCAAATGATCGGGAAATTTCTTCAGAGAATACTAAAATAAAGAGACTTGACAGAGCAAAATCCTAGGACTTATATTGATGTTTACAGGTCGGGAGTCGAATTTTTTCATATCTCGTTTTAATTAACACAGGTTTTTTTTAACTTTTTTAGGATTTTTTAACTCAGCCTCGGATTATCGCTCTGAAAAAACAAACTTACATTCGTATACGAAATTGAATGCTGTACAAATTAAATGTCTTACGATTTTTTGATATATCCACTCCTGCAGAAGTTATTCTAAGTTAAATTAGACAATGTTAAATACTGTTAATTATTAAACAAAAATAAACAATATATTTTTACTGCATTTTTGGATTTTTTTGAACTGTACCTACTGTTTAAGTTTGTAGATTATACAAACATATAATGTCAATTTTATAAATGACATACACATTGGTTAAAAATATGAACGGGGATTAAAACAAAACATAACCGTTTGTTCGATTATACATACACATAAGTTTAAGTTAAACCCATTTGTTTGTGTAAGTACGCAAACGTAATTATCAAAATTTAGCTTTTGTTTTGGGTAGTCTTTTCGGCCCGTTTCCAGCGGTTTCTGTACAACGTTAACATAATGTTTAGAAAAACAACGGGTAAGTACGTATAGATGAGGGTCGGGCCGCTAATCTGATGCCGAGTGAAAAGATTTACTGAAAGCCTGGAGATATTAATCTTACCGTCGTTCCTATAGAGAACCGATCAATAGATACGTAATCTATATAAGGTATACAAAAATAAATGTTTCTTTGGTTACGTTTTGTTCATATACAATTTGTCCGATTGCGATGTAACTATGTTGAGATACTATGTGCAGTACCACGACGTTACAAAAGGTGGCTTCCGCGTCATTTTATTTCGAAGCTAATGTGAATAAACAAAAGGTGGATCATTTTATTCAAATAAAGAAATTGAAGACAAAAAAGATTATATATTAGTAACATTTTCAATATTTTGCAACTAAATACAAAAAGTCGGACAAACAACTATATCTTATGAATACATTCGATTTTTAAAACCACAATATTAGCTAGTCTCATGTTATACGATTATATCTAATAGTTTTAGGAGTTCTATTTATTTAGACCTACAACATCGTACGTTTCTATAGAATAACATAGGTTTATACTTAATAATTAAAACAAAAACAGAAATTCGTATCAAATGAAAATATCTTACTAATATTTACACAAGTAAAAGAAAAAGAACATGTTATTTATACTCATTAGTTTGGTTTCGTTTTAAGGACAATTAATCTATTGAGTTAAAATGTGATTTGTCTTTCAATTCAACAATATTCATGTGTGTTCACAGAATATCACTTTAATCCAACCAGTGAATAAACCTTAAGATCATCCTAAACTTTCAGTAAAGTTATTAATAATGAGTAAAGCTTTCAGGTCGAAGTATACCAGCGTGTTATAACGCGCCAGAAACACATCGAGCCCATACATTTAGGATGCTCAAGGAAATATGTTGTATAAAACTCCGTGGTTCGTTATGTATTACCTACTATGCAAATAAATTAAGTAACAGTTACTTGCGTGCTTAGTATTTTTATGTCAATAATTATTTTATCATATAATATATAAAATCTACCGCAAAAAATTTACTCTAACAAAATCAACAGAATGCCCATAGGCTAGATAAGTATCTAGTCTTGAATTGTCAAAAAGCTATCACTATATCCATCACTATACATTTCCTATTCGATTTTGAGGACTTTGTTGTGGTATCTTCGAAATTCAAGATACAACGCTAATATGGAATCCCCTTAACAATAAAAAGAACTCCAAATCGGTTTACAAAAGTCGGTTAAAAATTGATGACAAGCTTGTTGAACTTGTACGCCAATATAATCGTAGTACCGATCTACAAATTCACTATCAGAATGAAGTTATAGTACAGCTGCAAAGGCTTAATTACCATTATTCAGAAAAATGCTCGAGTGCGCTACACACGACGCGCCACTTTCGAAATGGTACCTACCTCGTCGATGCTGATGGATCGATGCTTTTAGGGAGTCGCGTCAATTCCAACAATCGGTTGTGTTTTGTGTTGTACCTATTCTAAAAACGAACTTACCGTCTTCGTTTTCAGTTAATATAAATAGATTTTTATCAACTAGAATGTATGTAATCGCATCACTTTAAAACAGCTGCAACTATTTGGATCATTCTTTTTTGTTAAATTGGTAATTGTCAGCAAGGTTTGTATGGAAGAAAAAATCGCACGAAGCGTATAAAATTGTGTAAAATATCTATATATAAAAAGTGAGTGGGACAGAAAACAATAGGAAGATCTTCAAAAATATTAGCAGCTATTCAGTTGTCCGATTGCCTTTTTATTTCATTGCATGGTCTTACTACAAAGGGAAGATTTTGCTTTCATTCTTACCCGTGCGAAGCCGGGGCGGACAGCTAGCTAAATGTAATAAAATGTAAATAAAAAAATGGGAAACGTCTGAATATATGGCCTAAAATTGTCAGACAAAACTAACAAGTTAAAATCATATAGAGAAAGAATAAAAAGTCGCAAACAGTAATTGACGGAAAACCCAAATACAAAAGAACATTTTTCGATTTCTATTTGCAGTGCGGAACACTACTCGGTGACAAAGAACACTACGATACCATGAAATTAAATACAAAAACCGTGTATTATTAACACTAGTGCCGTATTTTATTACTATTCTTTTTACGATTTGGTTATATTGAACAATATTTTGCAATATCGAATGCGTTGGAACATACGGTCCCGGCAATGGGTGGAGAATGCCGGCAACTGAGCTCACTATGGGAGTATATTGCTATTCGATGGCGGGACGATATTGGAATTCCTTTGCGGGATAATAATGTAAAGAAGTGCCTATAGAACAACTTGTTCCGAATAAAGATTATTATGCTATGGACTTCGAAATTATAATTTATTAATTTATGTAAATATATGTTTAATATTGAAACCAGGTTTATATTATTATGACAATATTGTAGTATATATTCGACGACGCTAATTTTAGTATAAATTAACCACAGTTTCAATTACTATTTATGATTTTACCAATAAAATACGTTTTAAATTGAAATTATATGGTTAGGTTTATATAATTTGAGACAATATTGTAGTAGAAATTCGATAACACTAATTTTGGTATAAACTAAGTAAAGTTTCAATAATACATTTTGAGACATAATTATTGTTTATTGAATAAAATATACATTATACTGAATTCACATAACGATTAATACTAATTTAGTGTATCAAAATTATTTAATCAGAATCGTCTTCGATAATAATTCGCTTTCTTTTATTAGATTTTGCCGGTACAACTATATCTTCGTCTGCTTCGCTTTCAGTGTCTGTGAACAAATACAATACTTACAACACGCCTTTCTTTTTGCGAGTAAGATTGCAATTCCGATATCGCGTATTGCTACATTAATATACAAAAGTTTCATTTAAAAAATCTTGCTATTTACGGAATATAGCGTAGATAAAGAAATATAGCGTGTACTTTATATTGCTATTGAGAGAATCTAAGTAAAATACTGTCCACCAGTACACAGTACTTCTGATTGGTCACTAAAGGCTTTTTATATCACTACTTGAATTAAAACTTCTAGATTTTTATTTCTAGCTAGTTTACCAACCAATCCGTACCTAGTCATCCTTTAGAAAATACCCTCCAAATACTATGTTTTCTAACCGAATGTCCACTCGTTTAGGACTTGATGTCCATAAATTAAAACTAACTATTATCATTTCACAATTTGCATCGCGTAGAATTAAAATTATACTAATGAAGTAAACAAAACGTAACAGATATACTAAAAACTATATAAATAGATATGTGATATAATGTGAGGAATATCGGTCACGTTTACTTCTGAGTTCTTAAATTTCTATAAGCAAGGATATCCACAAATATTTGATTAGATTACTCGTCAATATTTTTCAAATTATTTGTCGTTCTTTGATTGTAATTTACTTGCCCTCAACTACTTTATTTCTATCGAATTTACAATAACTTGATACTGGGTGGCGAAATAGGAAAATTCAAGTTATATACATGAAAATCGGTATAGGTAAGATATTTGAACACGGAGAATCAGATTTTCTATACTACTTAATTCAACAAAACATAACAGCAACAAATAATTAAAAAAAAAACCATGTACGGTCAAGAGACTGGTAACGAAGTTCCTTAATGTAAAGTAAGGAATTAAATCAAAAAGTTTCATTTAATGTTTTGGGAAAAATATTCATTTTTTATAGAAATTAGATAAAAAATAGTGAATTATATATACAATACACACACATTCGTATAAAATAGAGAGTTACAGATAGGTAATCGCATGTATAGATAGCAAGTCGAATGGGGGCATAACGCTTTTTCCTTACGTGACGATTTTTATCAGTCAAGCTTCGTAAGGAACTTTGTTCACAAAACACTTGCAGAACTGCGGGTATAATACACCATCATATAAATATCGTTATGTAATACTCACCAGTATCGATTTTAGGTATATGACTAAGTATATCTTCAGTGTCCGGCACATCTTGCTGTAAAGTTCTCTTCGCGAATGATAATAAATCTTCATCAGCACTTTCCTGTTCGTTAGCTTCTTGTATTTTTGGCAATTTTACTCTACGATTTGTATCAACTGACTCGACACTAGAACTTCTTTTACGTTTATTTGCTGTACGTCTTTTGTTGTGTAAAGGTTTACCACTTTTATTAATTACAACATTAATATTATCATCCCTCAGTTTTCTCAAATTATCAAATAAGTTATCATCATCACTGGATACGTTTACATCATTTGCAGGTTCGTCAGTTACAGTGGGTTCATCGACAGTGTTATCAATGATGAGTTCGTTGTTCACCGCTTTTAGGATGATTTCACGTCTCTTCCTTATTGTTTCATAATGTAGGTCACTTGGTATTCTCCAATAAGTTTCCTGGGATTCGATACATTTAATAAAGATAATTGAGTTGTTAAATTCATAGCTTTGATTAATGATAAAGTTTACTATGACAACTAATAATGTAATGCATTATTACATATAATTATTCGTTGCCTGATGTTAATTACTGTCTAGCTTATCCTCGCGGCGTCGCTCGCCCAAAGATAAATTTAATCTTTACCCTATGTTCTGTTCTGTAATCCTGTGTGTGTGTATCCAAAATGTTACAACGATCGGTTAAATTTTGAAAGTATGAAAACGTAACAAACAAACGGACATTCGTATTTATAATATTAGTTAGAATAAATTAAATACATATTTGTTATGTATTACATCTCATAATTTTATATTCTCAATTGTATACCATCTTGTTCATGCGTAATATATAGTTATTATTATTGCGTTATTAAGTAGGTGTGTACTTATGTCCACGTGATGGAAGTGAAAACTTATAAATGCACATTAAAGGTAATACAGATTCATCAATATTTATATGTAAGGTGGTAGACCACGCTGTAGTTATTACTAGTTTCAGCATGACTGGGTCGACTCGCCCCCCACCCGACACACAGAAACACCGACGTGAAGTAACAGTGCTTGCATTGTTGCGTTACGTTCCGTCAGTGAGAGCACCGGAGGCCTACATCCTTTCCCTTTCCCTTTCCCTTTCCCTACCCTTCCCCCATACACAGACTGGCAACGCACTTGCGACTCCCCTGGTGTTGCAAGTGTCTATGCACGGTGGTGATCACTTAACATCAGGTGACCCACCTGTTCGTTTGCCTTCTTTTGACATAAAAAAAAGTAAATAAATAATAGTTATATAAATCCACGCACTTGAAATAAAATATACTGAGTATATACAAAACAAAGATAATATTATTTAATTAATATAATTCGTTATAATAAAAACGTAATTATTGGATCGACACACTTCGTATCAGGTAGTAATTCGTGGTTGATGACGACTGGAGCCGAGTATATACGAACCACTGCGTCACCGACCCGAGTGTGACGATTCATTTTCGTTACAACATAAAATAAAAAAAAGATTGTGTGGTTTTATGAAACCACGGTAAAAGTGAAACTTTTTTTCACACTATAGACATTTAACTAATAATAGTCTAGACACTACACGGTCAGCTGCTGCGAACTATAGGCGCCGCCATATTGGCCTTGGCTGCTCTGACGAGCGCCTTTCACTTTATCCCTACTCTGCGGCCGACCATCACGCGACATGCAATATACAGACGAAAAAGTTTGAGACAATGTAATAAAAGTTTCACTTTAAAAGATTTATTCGTATTTTTGACATACCTGTTCATCACTCGGTGGCACTACACCAACTCCCAGTAACACTTTTTTAAATAAACTATTTTCCATTGCTTCGACAGACTCTTTTGATATGGGCACAAGTGGAACTCCATCTAAAGTCGGGTCAAAACCCTCGGCTTCTTGATCTAAAGCGACTTCTTCTAAACTTTCTGTCAGCCATTTAAGAGCTTCAGCTTGACCTATTGGGGAATTATATGTTTGAAATATTTGCACAAATTAATTAAATTCAAGAACTTTACAGCCTAATTTACCCAATAATGGACCTATAAAAGAATTGCACTCGATATCTGACAGGTTTTTGTCCATTTGACACGTTTCCTTTACAATAAAGGTCCGCGATTTCATTGTAACATACCAATCTTGTTTCCGATAGAACTACTTTTCGTAAAAATCTCACAGTCCCGGAATCACCCTGAATACGAGTGATCGGACAAAGACAATAGATACGGTATCTATCTAGCTTAATTTTACGAGTAGAATACTGACCCGATATACTTCGACGAATTGAAAATAAGACGTTGGCACTGTCCGAAATAAAAAAGAAATTCATTTTCAAAAATAGAGTGGTGGAAGAAGGAAGATAAGAAGTTATCGATTTACACCGCTGTGGTTACGCGCCAATAGAGATTTTCAACATTTTGCAAAAATTGAAAATTACACTTCGATTTTTAACCGACTTCGAAAAAGGAGGAGGTTACTACGTTCGGTTGTATGTATTTTTTTTTTATGTATGTTAATCGATATCTCAGTTAATTATGAACCGGTTTTAATGATTCTTTTTTTATTTGAATTGGTTATATTCAGAGGTGGTCCCATATAAATTTGAAGAAAATATTCAACCCCTAAGGGGGTGAAAAATCGTTTATTTGATTTTCACCCACTTCGTATCTACGTATTTTCGTGAAATTGGAACCGATTTATTATACCCATTAGAAACCAGATATATTTATTCACACAAAATGGGAAATTATAAATTTTTTTACAAAAAAAATAAACCGCCTTCGATGTGAAAAACTAATAAGGCACTAAAAAGCGAAAAATAACTGAATTATTAAATTAACCAAATTAAATTAAAAATATTGATTTTTGCGCTACCTAATAATATATTTGAAGTCGATGCCAACCTACATTTAAAATTTGTTGCAAGTAATAAAATATGTACGAGATGGGACACGAGAGTGGACCAAAACTTTGTATGTAGATGATATGAATTTAGGTTGGCATTGACTTCAAATATATTATTAGGTAGCGCAAATATCAATATTTTTTATTTAATTTGTTTTTTTTTATTTAATTTAATTTGCAAAATGTGTTAGGCCAAAGGTTGGGCTAAGCCTCATGAAAATTTGGAGTATCTCAGAGCATTTTTGGTTAAAGCAACGGCAGAAATATATAGAATTGTTTGATTCGAAAAACTGCTTCCAAAAAATGCGGATTTTGAGTATGACTATACTTTAGAAAAGTAAACCTTGACAAATAAACATCATACAAAAAAGTATTATACGTTCACATTCATGTCTACTAGAAGTGCAATTATGCTGAATATGAATGAATTTTTAGAACCTCGCCTTTTTTTCGTAATCCACTTCACGTGAAATGCTCTTACTATGAGTTATACTTAATAGATAGACATATATCATCCAGGACTTTTTTGTACATAATTTGATGTACAAACAATTACGTAGTACATTATTTTGATATGTCTCATAAGCATTACAAATATGAGCGTACGAAAATACCTTCATACGACTGTGTTGCAAGACATCGATAGATGTCTATTTTATAATACAAACGATGTTATATATCTTTTATATCTTTATCTTTCGGAAATAATGCTCGATAAATGATAATGATAATCGTATCAAAAAATGTTGCATAGTTTAGAAGAACTAAGAGAACACAGACAGACACGAAAGAAAACTTTGTTTTAAATTATTTAGTACTAGCCTCTGCCCGTGACTTCGTTCGCGTTGAATATTTACTTTGGTCTAACGTTAACGAGCAGCGGAAGCTCTTAAGAGAAAACAAAACCGATTTCGAAACATTCTTCATTAGTGCTCCGCTCCTATTGGTCTTAGCGTGATGATATATAGCCTATAACCCTCCTCGATAAATGAGCTATATAACACTGAAATATTTTTTCTAATCGGACCAGTAGTTCCTGAGTTTACCCCCTACAACGTCACAAACTCACAAACTTTACCTCTTTATAATAATGTTATTTAGTATTGTAATATCGTAGGTAGTAGAGCCACGCTGAGGCTATTACTGGTTTCAGCATGAATGTGTCGGCTCGTCCCCGGTACTACCACCCGACGCACAGAAACACCGACGTGAAGTAACAGACAGTGCTTGCATTGTTGCGTTTCCTTCGGTCAGTGAGAGTAGCGGAGGCCCACCTCCCCTCCTCCTTCCTCTCCCTCCTCCCCCCCATCCCACTAACACAAACTGGCAACGCACTTGCGATTCCCTTGGTGTTGCTAGTTATATGGACGGCGGTGATTACTTAACAGCAGGTGACCCGCCTGTTCGTTTTCCTCTTATGACATAATTTTATATATATATATATATATATATATATATGTTAGCATTTACAATTTTTGCCGATACACTTCTGTTAACTTTAGGTAATTATTGAAAAACTGTTTTAGTTGTTAGGACCCTTTCAATAACTGACAGTCTTTATTCTAAAAACCTTACATTCTACGATACTAATTGAGTGCACTGGAAATGTTTAAATACATAAATAATAGAATAGTTGGAAACTACTTACCGCTATTCACAGAGTTCACCAACAGTCTAGAAATTTCGCTGGCGCTTAGTTCAATACGTTTCTTTGGTTTACTCTCTTTACCTTGGTTTTCTTTCCTTTTGATTTTTTTTACATTTCTATTTGTTACAGACGGAGTCTTACTGTCATCACTGTCAGAATTATCGGATATTTCACTATCTGATGAACCTTTGAATAGAGAATATGATTTGTAAGCTTTGAGGGAAACTAATTATGTATTACTTATCAATACAAATAGCAAACACATATTTAATTTATTAGTCATATTTTATAAGAACACGATATAATCAACTAACTCTTGCTCACGGTTTCGCTCGCTTTAATGTGGATTCGACCAATCCTTCGGTAACTGTATTTTTTTCTATTTGTAAGGTTTACCTTTTTTGTACCTCTGACAAAATGTATTAAAAATTTCATGTTGGACGGCTCAGTAATTTAAGTATGAAAGCGTAACATACTCACATTGATATTTATAATTCTTAATAAATACGCGTAACTGCAAATGAACAATACTATCCATAATTGATTTTAAGACCTTTTTAAACATTAAACTATTTATTATTAACATTAAAACATTTATTACCAATACTAATGAAATAGAATCGTAATGAAGCTTTTAATTTTTAACTGTAATATTACGTGCATAATAAGAAAATACGCAACATAGAAAGACCGGGGGAACAAATTTCACGCGGGATTTATTTTCCAATAGCCTATTTAAAACTTATTGGAAAGCAACAAAAAGTGAACTCTAACCCCCGCCTAATGACATAGCGGAAAACAGGATTCTAGCGACTATGAAAATCGACAAACCGGGAACAATATAAAGTAATTGTTTCGTCACGATTCAAGTACATTAGGTTAATAAACATTATTAAGTCAAGTTATTTTATAAGTAGGATTTCCTTAGCCATTATAAAGAATTATACATGAATGATGTTTCCATTATTTGAAAGAAAAAAATAATAATACTCACAATATCTTTGTGAAGCCATGAGATAATGTTTATTGTATCAAAAAGCACTTACATATATATATATCGCTCGTTTAATAAAAAAAGAAATAACTCAAAAATTGAATTTTGTGATCATGTTTACACGATCGACTTAAATTTCTCTTAAAAACCAGCCTCTGCCCGCGACTTCGTCCGCGTGGAATAGTTATTTTGGCCTAACGCTGACACGCAGCGGAAGCTCTCAAGAGGAAAAAAACCCCGATTTTCAAACATTCTTCATTGGTGGTCCGCTCCTATTGGTATTAGCGTGATGATAGTCTATAATAACCTTTCTCGATAAATGAGCTATATAACACTGAAACAATTTTTCAAATCGGACCAGTAGTTCCTGAGATTACTCCCTACAACGTCACAAACTTTACCTCTTTATAATATTAGTATAGAAGTGTAGATCGTATAGATTATATTATGATTATGAAGTATATATAAATAAAGCGATTTAAGTCAATTCTAAAAGTAGGGATAAATAGTTTAATTATATTGCTATTGGTCGTTATAATCATTATCGCTACAGAAACACGTTTAAATTAGCATTTTAAAACTTCGTAGTTAATTCAGTTTTTTTATAAAAAGGGGAAGAATTTTGTGGCCAATTTATTTTGAATAAAAATTTTTTATGAGATCTGATGCCTAACAGTGAAAAAATTTGAAATGGAAGAGAGGAAAGATTGAAAAAAAATACTTTATTTGTTAATAAGTCTGAACAGGGGTGGCTGTTGCCTTGCTGGCAATGGTGGTGTTGAGAAAAAAAAACTGCTCACCTCACTGTTTTTTTATTGTACAACCTGCCCACTCTCAAGCTACACGAAACTCTTTAAATAGAAACACACACGTCTGTGACTCTGTTGGATCCTCTCAATGCAATGTGCTTTCTGGTTTTGTTTTAGGAAAAAATCTTGTATTTTTTAAACATTAAATAAAATAAAGGAATTAGGCAGTTTGCAATTATATCGATGAAAGATTGCTGTGCAGTTAACGACTGGAATTATATGGTCCGCGGGCCGCGGCGCGGCGAATTTTTTTTTGGTATTTTTTTTAAAGGAGTTAGGGAAAATAGCTTATCTTTTTAGTAATCTGTGTATATATAGAAATGAAAATTACAAAATCGAAAAAATTATAATAAAATGATTCGGAGGAGAACGGTAAGAGAAAAAAAAATAAAAATATATTGTGAAATTCTAATTGTGTCTTGGGGTCGTTAAAGGCAGACAAACAGGCAGACCTGGAGAATTCCTTGGTTTTATGAGATAAAAGTCGGTTCTTTGTTCCGGCGCGAAACGCGTCTTTAGGGTGCGTGTTCACAGGGAAGACAGACAGACAGACAGACAGACAGAAGAAGAAAAAATTGTAGGCTTCGTGCCCCCGAAAAAAAATTGTCGTTTGCCTTGCTACAGTTTTATTATAGTATAGATTTCAATATAGAGTAACATCATAATGCACTACAATAATTAACTTAAAACTGAATGAAGTCGCAATCTCACCGAGAACTCTACGTACATTTTGAAAATAAAATGACATAAATCTGAATTAATGCATTTCCTAAGTAAATTAAAGTAAATAAATAAATTATTTTTTATGAAAACATAGACTTTTTTTCATTTTACTTCACTTTATTAATTATCTTCGGATTTTCACACGTTTAAATCAAAAAGAGAACAACGATCATCAATTTTTGTAATTTTGATCGTATTAAAGTGGCTGTTAAATTTGATGTATTTATTATTCTCGCAATGTTAATTTACTTTCTGTCTTAAAACTCAAAAAACGTAATTCTTTTTGAAGTGAGAACTTCTTTAGATGCATTAAGTGTTATTTTTGGCGGAAGATATATTTATAATTTCGCGTCATGACATGCTAGTAAGCGTGTCAGATCGTATTGCGCTTGCACGGCTTGCAGACTAGCGACACGTAGTCACAGCATAAATATAGAATTTTTACTGTGGCATAGTATAGAGGCCTGACATCGAATATTTATGATATTTTGTATGAAGATTGTGCAGCCTATCATAAGTTGGATTAATTAATAAATTGTATAAAAATGTACATAATTATCGTACGGAGTGTCAATAGATGTGCAAATCAGACTAATGATAATAATTTCAATTTACAAATTATGAAATTTAGATAATTCACACTATAATTAATTTAAAAATCCAAAATAACACAGTTACTCTATGGTATTGAGTTTTCATTTCTGTAGCAATCTATATGACTGCCTCGATATTTTTTATTAAAGCAGCGATATATGATTTAGAATATTATCAAAAATATAGTGGCGTTCCAGCTCAAATTGATTATTTTTACATCGGTTCGTACGCTGACAATATTCTCCCGTTTTATGGAAGCTCGGGCAGTATATACAAGTTTAATTTAGCTATAAAGTTAAGTTGGTTAACGACTTACCGTTCGATACATCGCTGTCTGCGGGTTGCCTCTCAGCGTTATATTTCTTTTGCCTCTTTTTACGACACTCTTTTTTATCCATTATTAGCCCGAGCTCCAACAGTCTGTCCACGTAGCTTCGTTTCTGACGCTTTCGAGGCATACGAGACATAATAACGCCCATAGGATCTTAAAAAATAATTACGTTTTAAGTTTTAATTATATTTTAAAATGAATCTAAAATTTTTAGACCCATATAAACTATTTTAGGTCCATTTTAAAATACAATTAAAATTTAAAAAGTCAAAATTACAAGAAATGTATTTGTAATAAACTTCAAGCGACAGAAAATACAAAATTTCATGTTTATCATTACATTACATAGTATATAACAAAGTCCCCCACCGCGTTTGTCTGTCTGTCTGTTCGCGATAAACTCAAAGACGAACTTGAACGCATTTTCAAGCGGTTTTCACCAGTGGATAAAGTGATTCATGAGGAACGTTTTGGTATATAAGTTGTCAAGCATTTTTAGATAAACAGGGAGAGACAACGTCTGCCGGGCCAGCTAATCTGCAATAATATAACTAAGAAGCTGTAGATACATCATAAGCGTTTCGACAGTACCTTGTTAAAACTTGGCTAGTTAGCTTATTTTTGACGGCTGCCCGTCAATCCGCTCGTATCTAAGCAACATAACTATTTTCCACACTTTATCTAAGACAGTGTGGCGTTACAATATTACTTTACGTATGTGTGCGTTATCGTGCCATTTGTTCTGTCAAAATATCATGTATGTAACGTATCAACAGCTTTTTAGTTATAATAAATTGCTTATTTGTCGATTAAATTTAACTTTGGGAAAACTCCTGTTTCCTTTCATTTTATTTTCCTTTAGTTTACTTTTATTATTTCATGTAATAAAATCTATTTCATATAAGTTCGTATAACACAGTTACAATTGTCTGATTAAATTGGCGATATTATTACAAGTATAATATTACTATAGGACGTGGTCCAGTATATCATAAAACCTAATGCGAACGCTTACCAGCTGTGTCAGAGTACTGTTCCCATAATTCTTTGAGAAGCTGATCCTCGTCCTCGCTAAACTCTTTAGGGACTCTTTCTTTTATAGACTCTTTATTACTGCGTTTAGTAGGAGCTTTGAAAATGAGCCCCAGCTCTTTTAATTTTTTAATGACTGAACGTCGTGTACGAGTTTGGTCTATTAAGTTATCCAGGATCCAGTCGATGACATCTATGAATACAAAAGTATAACGGCTTTCATGATTAGTTTTTACGATGGACACATAACCAGGAGTTAAATGATTGTTTGAATTAAAAAAAAAGAATAATATAATGAACATTATGTAATTAGCAATGTGCTAACCAAACTATTATTATTATTTTGATAAAGATTTTAAAAGTACATAGATATTATGTTAGAGATGTGTTATTATGTATCACTCATCGACCGTAGTTGATTGATTAATGTGCAAAAACTATCAACGCACATTAATTAACTAGTTTTTCAAATCAAATCAAAAGTAGTTTCATACGATTTAGGCCCTGAGAAGGCGCTTATGAACGTCAAAACTACCACCGGTTCATCATAATCATCTAGAAGAAACCGGGAAGAAACTCTATCTGGTACATTTTACAAACATTAACTTTCATTTGTATCGCCGTTTCTAATAGAAACATACTATTTATATTAAAATATTTAACAAAACTATTGACAATTCTCCACCTATATAGATTTTGACTGAGACAAGTATGTTTAGTAAAGAATTAACTATTATTAGACTTCGATTACAAAAGTATGTATTAAGATGAAAGAAAAAATATCTTGCGAATAACATCATTTTTTTTAAATAGAGGAATTAAAATATTCAAACGTTACTTCAGGGACCATTACCGTGAGCGAAATAGATCAATATTTGGTTCTAATAAGGATTATTTATTGCTTGCACACCTGAACAAACAAGAACTACCGATATGCAATGTAGTTGGCAAAATCAAAAGGATTTATGTCTCATAATTGTTGACGTCATATTAACAAGTAAAAACGTAACAAAAACGAAATATTAACACAATTTTTGGTGTATCATAAGAATTTCGTATCCAATGCAATGTATTTTCGTGAATAAATTACATCAAAGCATTTCCACTGTCACATTACTTATGCGGCATTAGGTATATATGCTCAAGGCGTTTATATTATTTTATACGAGACACAGTACTCGAGGAGCGCACGTACACCGCTTGTTTACACAAAATTATAGATCAAAACAGAAACATTGAAACATTTTAGACTAAATAATTAGCTTAAAAGTACAAGTAATTTAATTTTCATAGATACTTTTTAATATACTTGTTTATTAATTTCTGTTTATTAATTGTCTGTGACGTGTTAATTATAATACTAGATATGATAACAATAAAAGAAAAGCTAATTTCACTTGAGAATTATGTTGCTTCCTATTAGTTGAATACTTTTTAGAATCAGATTAGTACTTCATACACGTATATTAGATTGGCCAAATTTTTTTTTGTCGAGACTCTTACGTAAATATGATACTTTATCATGTTTTAAGAGAACACTCCAAAGCGCAGCTCAAAAAAAAAATTAAGCATTTTTAAAATTTCCAAAATCGTCGATAACATTAAAAATCATAAAATTTTGTCAATTACATTTCAATAGTGAAAATCGCCCCAAATTTGTTTTTGCATCTATCTAGCATTTTTTCTATTCCTTAGTATTCTACTTCAAGAAAAATAAAACGGTCGTTAATATTCATGTTCAGAAATCGCTCGAAAAGATGATCTTTAAATATAAAAATATCTACTTGAAAATTTTGGAATCCTGATCATTTTAGAAAATATGGTAATCACGGAAAAATAACGCAACCACGAGAAAAAAAAATTAAAAAGAAATCCATTTTCAACGATTTTGGAAATTTTTAAAAATTTTGAACGACTCAATTTTGTTTCAAGCTGCGCTTTGGAGTGTACTCTTAAAACATAATAAACTAACATATTTTCGTAAAAGACAAAAAAGTAAAAAAGGTAAAAAAGGTTACATGTTCATAATAACAGTCGTACCTACACTTCAGTCACGTCCTTAAATAATACATTTGTCAAAAATTTCCAGAACTTTTCACAAATCACATTAAAAAAACAATATTCATAAAGGTAACACGCGACAAATTATATACCTTCTACAATTTTAGTACGTCAAAAGCGAGAACTACACTCACCTTGATTAGTTTCTGGGTTTGTTTGATTTTCCATGTACAATCTTCGGAGTTCCTCTTCTTGTTCCTCCGACCAAGTTCCTTTACCGACTTTATCTCTACGTACAGACACCGTATATTTATTAAAATAAACATATAAGTCAACATGATTAGTAAATTAGATTCGCTAGCAAAGGTTAACGAGGGGCGGACGATGATGGATGATGGTCGGGTTAAGTATGATATTATGAATGTTGCTCGCGGAAATATTGCGAGTACATTGTTGTAATTTATAAGGAAGTCGTTACGCCTAAACAAATTGCTTGATATTTTTAAAATTTAATCTTCTCGGATATAAGAGTATTCTGCTAGCAATTTCTCGCGGATTAGCACGGGTTTTTAAATATTAATATTTGATTTACATAATTATTTTCGACTCTTTACCCAATAAAATACAAAAGAATAGTTAACTTATTAAGTGCTCATCTACAGCGTATATATTAGGGTGTATCAAAAAATCGTTTTTTTTTTTACTTCAAACGACCGTGAAATTTTATCACACAATATTAAAACAAAGTCTATGTCAAAATCCAAGCCCTTGATATTGATGTTTAAAGGTCGCGAGTCGAACTCTTTCATTTCTCATTTAATTAACACAGTGGATTTTTTTACTTTGGAATTTTTATGTCAGGTTCAGATTATCTTTCTGTAAAAACTAACTTAAATTCTTATAATAAAATGAATTACCTACGAAAAAGGTATCGTATGATTTTTTGATAAATTCATTTCTGTCATTACAAAAAATATTGTAGGTTGAAGTTAAACATTAAATTAATAGACAGTTTTCTTTTGCGGATAAGCTATTAATTTAATGTTAGATATTATTAATAATAAAAAAAAATACGTGCGTGTATCAGTGTACACACGTAAGAAGTAGTAAATATAGTAGATCATTTTTCGAAAAATGATCTACTATATTTACAACTTTGCAGAAAAAAAAAACGGAATCTGATCATTGTGAGCGCACCTTTAGAAATAAACATGGCGCGTAACGGAAAAATGTACAGAAATTAAGATGGCGCGTAACCGAAAAACGTTACATACGTTTTTACATACTCTAAAATTCCTCCCTACGTCGATAAAGAAGTTCACTTCAAAAAAAACAATATATGTATAATGATAAATTACTTAGGTGTAAATTTACTATAATGAAGAAAGTTTACACAAATTTACAGTTTAAATTATGCTCCTAAAAAACGCATAACTCTCCAAGTGTTTAAAGTAAGACTAAGCTTTATTCATCTTGAAATACGACAAAAGACTGAGATAGACTTTTTTATTCTAAATTAAAACTTTACCTAATAAGGTTTTATGTACCTACTTAAAGATGGCAGAGATATGGTCGGCTTATAAAAATTCTACCCACTCTACTTTCCCGATGAAATACGAAAATTGTTAAAATAACTATTTAACCAAATTAAAAAGGTAAAACCAAATGTTACATTCAAAAATCTTATTTTAGCGATTGTCTATGATAGATTTTTCGTATGAAATGTTCATGTACACTGCCCTAATAAATGATTTTTGAATAAGTGACATAATAAAGTCTAATACGCAAAGTAAAAAAACTCATCAATCACAATTTCAACTAAACCAAATTAGATATCTTTTGTATTGTGATATTCTTATTTATTACGTACATATATAAATAGTTTGAAATTAAACACAAAAAAATAAGTCAAAACTCATTAATTGCACAGTAGGCCTTTTGATTATATACTCGACTAGCCTCTGTCCGCGACTTCGTTCGCGTGGAATAGTTACTTTGGGCTAACGCTAACACGCAGCGGAAGCTCTCAAAAGAAAAAAAACGATTTTGAAACATTCTTCATTTGTGCTTCGCTTCTATCTTAGCGTGATATATAGCCTTCCTCGATAAATGAGCTATATAACACTGAAAGAAATTTTTAAATCGGACTAGTAGTTCCTAAGATTACCCCCTACAACGTCACAAACTCACAAACTTTACCTTTTTATAATATTAGTATAGAAGTATAGATAGGCGTTGTATAATATAAGACTGAATATGGATATCATGAACTATACTGATTTGTATTAGCGTGAATTTAAAAATAATATTAAAATTTACATTTTCTTAAGATTTTAATCTCCAGGAGTAAGTAACATTTTGAAAATAAAAGAGAGAATATTTGAAAACGTTTCTTCGACAATTTAAATATAAAAACTTTAATAAAATAATGTTTACTTAAAACTTGGCAGTATAGTCTAGTCAACAAGTTCAAAAACGTGAAAAATAGAGATAAAGGTCCTAAAAATATGAGCGATGGCTCATTCGATTCGGAATCACCTCTAGAAAAATGTTTTGAAGGATTTTGGTGCAGGTTAAAAATTGCAATTGTTATTAACAAAATAAGATGAAAAAAAAATGATATTTCGTTTTTTGTTAATAACTTGAAAAATATTAACATTTAAGCAATTTTGAAAAAAGCTCGTTAAAGAGGAGGAAATTTCCAATAAAAAAGTCCTAACTGCCGGAACACTATCTCCATTATTTATAATTTTAATCAGACGTTGAAAATAGGGCTCCGCGCGGCTGTTACAGCATGCGCGCGCCGCCGCTAAAGAGAGTTTAGCAATAAAAATAATTTTTTTATAACATAAAATGTGATTTTAAAAATTTGAAAAAATTCTAGTATCTTCTTAACACTTGAAAGAATCGAGCCCTGAAGAAAAAAAAGTTTAATCATCATTTTTCAAAAAGTTATTCAATTGTTAACTAACAAATTTTTTCCCAATCTCCATTGGCATAAACAATGGAATGAAAGGTATAAATAATTGGCCTATAAATTTTAAACTTCGTGGAGCCCTTTTGATATATGTACTTTATAAGATCCTGCGGTTAATTTTCATTAAAGTTAATTATTTTGTTAATTATGATTTTTTATAACTATTGAAAATTTAAAAATCTAAAAAATGTTGATAAATTTTTTTTTTTCAATTAATATTTAGCTATGCCTGTTTTCACATTGAAAAATTTTTATCAACATTTTTTAGATTTTTAATATATATATAATATAATATAATTTTAATCATAATTAACAAATTAATTAACTTTAATGAAAATTAACCGCAGGATCTTATAAAGTACATATATCAAAAGGGCTCCACGAAGTTTAAAATTTATAGGCCAATTATTTATACCTTTCATTCCATTGTTTATGCCAATGGAGATTGGGAAAAAATTTGTTAGTTAACAATTGAATAACTTTTTGAAAAATGATGATTAAACTTTTTTTTCTTCAGGGCTCGATTCTTTCAAGTGTTAAGAAGATACTAGAATTTTTTCAAATTTTTAAAATCACATTTTATGTTATAAAAAAATTATTTTTATTGCTAAACTCTCTTTAGCGGCGGCGCGCGCATGCTGTAACAGCCGCGCGGAGCCCTATTTTCAACGTCTGATTAAAATTATAAATAATGGAGATAGTGTTCCGGGAGTTAGGACTTTTTTATTGGAAATTTCCTCCTCTTTAACGAGCTTTTTTCAAAATTGCTTAAATGTTAATATTTTTCAAGTTATTAACAAAAAACGAAATATCATTTTTTTTTCATCTTATTTTGTTAATAACAATTGCAATTTTTAACCTGCACCAAAATCCTTCAAAAACATTTTTCTAGAGGTGATTCCGAATCGAATGAGCCATCGCTCATATTTTTAGGACCTTTATCTCTATTTTTCACGTTTTTGAACTTGTTGACTAGACTAGTACGGTTTAACTGCACTTTTAATTGTCGAAATAGACGATTCTTTGTGATTTACCACAAATGAAAATGTTCAACAGAATTACACGTAATCATTAGTGAAAGGATTTTGATCCAGTTGCTACTGTCTTCTTTTAACTAATCACCTAAATTAATTTCTCACCGCCCGTGTGTTTACACCGTAAAATAATTGTTATCTAAAACATGTAGACATTTAAGATAAATAACATTTGTTAGTGATATTAATAGTTATTTTGTACACAAAGAGATATAAAAAAAATCGACGCCGTCATAAGGACTGTCGACAGAAGTGAAAATACAATAGAATAATTGTGTTCTGTATTGAATTTTTTAATTAATTACGGTATGAATTATTTAAATTTCATAATTTATAAATTGAAATTATTAACATTCGTCTGATTTTCACATCTGTTGGCACTTCGAACAATAATTATATACATTTTTATACAGTTCATTAATTAACCAAATACATTATTGGCTGCACAATCTCAATACAAAATATCAATGTTAGATGTACACAGGCCTTTATAGTACGCGTTGCTAGTCTGACACAAGATGCGCAAACGCAATACGATCGGTCACACTTACTAGCATGTCATGACGCGAAATTATAAATTTATCTCCTGCCAAAAATACCGCTCAACGCGTCTGAAGAAGTTTTCACTTCAAAAATATTGCATTATGTAATATGTAATAATAAGAAAAAGAATAATTATATATAAAAATAAATACCTGCTGTCGGTATATAGATCATATCCGTACTCAATGTCTAAAGCGTCCTTTGAATTTGTCCAGAAGAGTAGTTCTATGAACGCTTTTGGATTTTTCGATGCAACTTCCGTGAATTTTCTAAATATAAATATTGCGAATTTTTCTAATTCCTGTCAAAATATTATTTTTATGAATTAATTATTGCAATGACGTAAGCAATATATCACAAGTATGTATTTTGTAATTGACATATTTATGTGAAAATACATGTTATAAATTCATAAAACGAGAAATATGCTATTTAAAAACCATATCTCATATTAATGTTCTTTAAATAAAAAAATAGTGCGTGGAGACCCTCCGCGCGGAAGAAGTGAAACTTCGTAATGTTGAAATGAAAATAGGAAGGGGTAGAAATTGATTTTAAGTGAAATCATATTGCTTCTTTAATACAAACTTTATTAACATTGCTTACAATTCACAATTGATCGCATCTTTTAATTATCATTTTTGAGTGGAGAAATATCCAAATCTATAACATTTACGATGGGATTATGATAACTAAAGTAAGATACGAAATGTTTGATTATTTTTTCGCTCTCTCTCTTTCTATTCCCCCTCCCCAGAAGCGTTGAACGTTTAACGCAACAGTGCTTTCATACTCTCTCAGTGGTAGCGTTAAACGTTTAACGCAACCTTGTTGGAAGTCACATTAAAAGTTTCACTTCAATAAATGTTAATAGTATAGTTAACAGTAATTAATACATGAAAACAATTTTAGAATTGTTTCATTAGTTTCAAGATTATTTTTTACTAAGTAACATATTAACATGTTATCTTTATTTATTTATCAAATGACCGTAATTTCGTCATCGTGAAAAAATGGTTTTGGGTTTCATGCGAACTAATTGTAGGCGGTTTTTATTCTTAGTGCTTAACGCCTATAATCCTTATATCGATTTTCATTTATCTCTATTTACTTTTACCATTATTGCTTAGCTCTATGGAAAAGCATAATGATTTGTAATATAGATAAAAAATCTGAAAAGAGCTTCGAAGACGGATAAATAATAGACACTTCAATTTTATTTATATGTACAGCTATAGACTAAAAATGAACTTTATGTCCAATTTTAACATTTTACAAAGCACTCGTTACGACACTTCAAACAAAAGCAAAAGAAAATTGAGAAAAAATAATTACATCTTTTCGATGTTTACATTATTCTTTTACAGGTAAAGAGACTCGAACAAAAAAGCTCTGATAACATCAACATTCAGTTTTCAATTCACCAAAATAAACAATTCCACACCTTAACGTCTACGTTTTAAAAATATATCTGCTAATTGAAATCAAATGTTTCAAAGGTTAGTTTAGATCAGTGGTACTCAACCTTTTTTCTAAACGGGCCACAAACACGTTTCACTCGTGGTGTCGCAGGCCGCAAACTACAAATATTTAGGTATTAAATAAAAAAACGTAATTTCTAAATAACAACGTATTAATGTAGTGAATTATAGTTGTCTAATAAAACAAGCTTGGTAACCCGTAACCATAAGGAACGCATTGCGGTCGGGTTATCTCGGATCTATTTAATTTACTCAGCCTGCTCATAGTTTTTCTGATCGGCACGAAATTTAAAATAATTGATAGTAAATTATAAACGGGTGGGCCAACTACAAAGACCTAGCGAGCCGCAGGTTGAGTATAACTGGTTTAGATTATCAATACGTTCGGAGGGTACCTACAGCACCCCCCAATGTACGAGGGGTGATAATATCTGTCCCAAGCGTACTCAGTTCTTTGCGTTTGTAAGAAAGAGAGAGAAAATGTGCTTTTACTCACAAGTGTCGTAAATTGTAATACAGAATAATATATAGGCCTCTATAATAAGAATCAGTTACGTAAGGGTTCACTAGACTAGAGTATTAAATAAAAATCGAGACGTTATAATACTTTACGAACCATTACAGCTGAAGTTTGTTCAGTATCATCATAAAACTTTAATAACGACTTCATACATTTTTTTCTTCTAGTACGAGTATTGTTTCGAAACTCTTTTACGAGGAAGACATACTTTAGGCGCTTCATATAATCTTTTCATAAATTTAAATGAATGTTTAGGTAAAATCTGTTTAATGATTGTGCCATTTGATAAAACGATTTTCGTTTTGAACTTCTTATTGATATTATGTTTGTTTTCCAGTCAAGCTAGGGCGGATTATAATGAAAGTTTACATATAAGTCGATTATATCACGGGATAAGACATGACAATTTTTAATTCTTTATAAAAAAAAATGGTACATCTGTACATATAATAAAAATTAAGTGTATGTATGTAATATCAAAATAACAACTTTTAGTTATTGGTTAGGAAAGTATACACGCTACTGATAACAATATCATTTTTAAAAATTTAGTCGGTCTGTCTGTCTGTTTGTTCGGGGTAATTTCCGAAACGGTTAAATCGAATTTGATGGTATTTACACTGGCAGATAGAGGAAATTATAGCTGGTGACATAGGCCATTCTATTTTAGTCTAATTATTACCCTCGGCTTCGTCCGCAGTGCTATCTCAAAAACGGTTGGACAGATTTTCACGAGACTTTCACTGGCAAATTGCTGATTTTATTGGCCTTTTTGTTTTATTTACCGCTATTGCATCTACATAACCCAGTACCATAGCTACGTATAAGAATATTACATTAGGTTCAAGGAGCACTATTTCAATGCTGAAATATTCAAAACTGTTATATATCTCTTTAATACAATTTAAAAACACGGAGCCGCGGGTAACAGCTCGTTTTTAAATAAAATCTTAGTATAATTGAACACATACGTGAATAAAGTATATTATGCAACTTTTCTTCATTTTATGATATAAGTGAAAGTGTTATGTCCATGTCGGTTCTTATCATTTTATATATATAGAAGAAGAAAATAGATAAGCAGTGTATCATATACATATCTCGTACCAACGTAATTCTTTTTAAGCGTGGCATTATGGGAACAGTTAGTGTATATCCAGATACTAGAATTTTCGATGGCCGCGCTGATGCATTTGAGAAACAAATAAATATAGTCTAGACTAGCTGTGCCCGCGACTGTATCCGCGTGGAACCTAATGTAAAACAAACAGTGACTAATAAAATCATCGGAAATCTCCATTTACTTATCTACTTTTCTCTCGTACTTAAGTTGGGTCGTCATTACAATTACTTTTGATAGAGTGAAGCGATTTTAATGAAACCAAGACTAAATGTTACTCGAGAATACGCTTTATGATTTTCTTGATCAGGTTTTATCATGAACGCAATACTTTAGCAGTAATACGTGTTCATATAAATAGACACACTGACAGACAGATCGACATTTCTAAAAATGACTGCAAGACTTACTTAGACTATTACTTATTTCAAGACACCTGGAACAATTTTTTTCACAAAAATCAAAAAAGTACACTACGTTAGATTTACATTTTTATTATACGTATAGCAGTTTTTTTTGGTTTACGAGATAAACAATAACGCTGTTTTTGGATTACAATGTGCTATAGTAAAATACATAGTTCATATTATTTTGGCTTAAGGGATAAAAGAAACGAAGTATACCTTGAATTGTGACATAGGATTGGTGAGTATTTTTTGAAAGTTTAAAAATAGGCTGGCCTGAAACATCATGGACGGCCTTTTGCAATCCCACGCAATTCTGTGGAGCATCTTCACTATACAATGATTCGTGTAAGGCAGATTCTTCTCGAATCGCTCTAGTAATAAGGCACACGCCGTTACTACTCTTGGATTACAAAACCTAAAACAAATATATTTTATACGTAACACATTCTCATTTATTCGATCTGTTACATTTTAGTTAATGACTGTTTGAGTGGGTGTAGACTGTAAATATATTAGTACCTAAAACATACATATCTTTACTAACATAGGCTAAGTTTACTAACAAAAAATGGATCTAATGTCTGAATGAAATAAATTATTATTAGTTAACTGGGTAAATGTTAGGTCATCATTTGTTTCATAGTTCATATTTCAATCACGCAACTGTTAATACAGACAATTCAGTTTTTGAAGAGCTAGATTTGTTAATTAGTTTAATAAAAATGGTTTTTTTTTCGTTTTCCAAAATCTAATACGTCGCGGTTTTAATAAATGGCCTTGTCCATTATAATAACAACGATACTATACATAAATATTATAATAATTTTATTTGTTAAGTGTTACAAGTATTCCGACTTTATTTCAAACCGAAGGAGGCTACGCTAATTGTAACAGAAGTCGTTAAATTAAGAACGTCTTTTGTAAAATAATTAAATTTTGGCTTAATTTTTCTAAACAAATTACCTCAAAGCCATACCTTTAATTAGTGTTATTTATGTATCTAAAAATAAATTATTAATTAATACACAAAATGATCCTTATTCGGATATCATAAGACAGAATATATATTTATTATTCTGTATAACAAAATGTAATTGTTTTCCATATAATTGTACATAGAGTATTATTATTTAGTAAATTGTCTATTACGTTAAAAGCTATTACGGTATAGTACAATACTTAATTTACTACTTACCTTTGGACGAAATCTTGGAAATCGAAATCCGTTTCGACAATAGACGTTGTTTTCTCGTCTTCTTCCTCATCTAAAAGGTAATAGACAAATAACAAATTACAATTGTGAGTTATTCCTATAATAATGCGACTTTTGTGTGTTGAGAGGCTTACCGTCCTCCTCGTATTCCGAGTTCTGGCTTTCCTCTAAATTATTTGGTTCTGAAAATAAATTTTCATTAAATAAAAGCAATCAATACATATCAGAGTAAGACGACTTTATATATTACTGGTAGTTATCGCGGCGTCGCATGCTTTTTCTATGTAATTCTTTTCAAATGCGTATTTTATATCAATGTATACATACATATAATAAGAACGTAAATGTACCGTGTCCGTACTTTTAGATTTTTGTAAAAAAATGTTACAGTTATCTAGGAATAAGTAATAAAATACATTTCAACCAATTTTAGAAATGTCTGTCTGTCTGTATGAACACGCATCACTGCTAAAATACTGCGTTCATGATAAAAAAAACCTCTCCAAGAAAATCATAAAGCATATCTTTGAGTAGCATTTAGTCTTTGTTTCAATATAACACGTGTAATGTTATATTAGGTCTTTACCTATGAAATTGCCGTTATGTATGAAAAAATTGAAACGAATTTTTTTCATGTATTTTTAATTTGTATTAATCGAAGTAATCACCCATGCAATCAATGCATCTTTGCCAAAGTAGTGGCAGTTTATTAATGCCCTTCTTAAAGAAATCAGCTGGACGGGAGGCAACAAATTTTTCAAAGGCGTTTTGTATTGCCTCTCGGGTATTGAATTTTTTTCCCGCTAAGGAGTTATCCAAATTCTGGAAAAAGTAGTAGTCTGTAGGCGCAAGGTCTGGTGAGTAGAGCGGACGACAGAGAACTTCCAACCCCAGTTCTTGCAACTTGGAGACCGTCTGCTGTGCAGTATGAGGTCGCGCGTTGTCGTGCAGGAGCAGCGGAGACGAGCGATTGACCAATGCTGGTTGGAGATGTGCCAGCTTCTCCATCATTGTGTTCAGTTCTTCACAGTACACATCTGCAGTAATGCTCACCCCGTTTGGTAAGAAGCTGTGATGAATCACACCGGCGCTAGGCCACCAAACAGTGACCATCACTTTTCTAGGGGTAAGTTTTCGTTTATGGGCATTGTTTAGGCGCTGAACCAGGATCCAACCAACTTGCTGAGCGCTTGCGGTTATCAAACAGAATCCATTTTTCATCGCAGATAACAATGCGGTTCAAAATTCCTTCATTTGTGTGTCTGTTGAGCAGTACAAGGCACGTCTCGACGCGTACTTCGCGCCGGCGATCATTGAGTTCGTGGGGCACCCATTTGTCAAGCTTTTTTACCTTGCCGATTTGACGCAAATGGGCCAATATTGTTATGATGCTAACGTCAAAATCTGCTGCTAATTCAGCCGTAGATTGTGTATCATCAGCTTCCACAATCACCTTTAATTCGTCATTGTCGACCAAAGTCTTCGGACGACCGCGAGGTTCATTTTTCAGGTCGAAATTCCCAGAACGGAAGCGAGCAAACCAATAACAAGTGGTGCGTTGGTTTGTAGTGTTAGCTCCGTAAACGTCGTTGATGTTGCGTGCCGCTTGCGCCGCGTTGCTGCCACGACGGTACTCATATTCCATAATTACTCGAATTTTTAACGTATCCATGATGACAAAAAAAGATTGCAATGCGATGAAAATGTAACACTAATCAATAAACAAACTGTTGGAAAAAGAATTCCATGTTTTTAAAATAAAATTAATTTGAAATTAGAATTCTTAGCCAAACAAAAATTATTTTGATTTGAAATGGCCAGTACTGCAGAACGGCAATTTCATAGGTAAAGACCTATTATTAAAGTCTTATATGTAATTTACTGTATATAAGAATCGTTTAATTACCATCAGGTACAACTCCAAGATCGGTGTTATATATAGTATCCAACATACAAAGTTCCTCGTCTTCAGTAATACCGCTGACACCGAATATTCCTTCCTCCGGCCATACTTCCCTAGTGAATATGATTAAATTATGTTATAGTTTGGGATACATATCTTGCTATTTATCTAATTATTTACAAATATAGATAGCACAACAGTCAATAGACAGATGAATCATAAAATAACAATAATAAAGAGAAAAAAAGAGAAAGAGAGCATACTAGACTAATGACCAAAACGCATTGATAAAACTTACACTACAAGCAATATTAAAAAGTTAAATTAATATCACATTAAAAACTAAATATTCGAAAAAAATGCTATATTAATATTTGAACATTTGAAAAAATAAGTATACATGCAACATTAAATAATGAACATAAAAATATGTTGCAAAACTGAATATTGTGCGTTTGAAAAAATAAAAATTAATGCAAAATTAAATATTAAACATTCGAAAAAAAAATTACTAGTGCAATATTAATTATTGAACTTGTGAGAACAAAAAAAAATTTAATATTGAACATTCGACAAAATATTGATTAAGGTAAATTTTGAAAAAACAAAAGTGGTACAAACCTCGCCGCCCGAAATATTCCGATCGCATCTTCATACTTGTACTCTCGCATCATCCTTTGTATGTTCTTCATACAATCTCCTCTAAGAAAATTACGATACACATGTACTTTTATAAACTATTTAGTAATTTACACATATTTATATTTTCAAATAAAAAAAAAAGTCTTTATTTAACAAAAATTATATTACAGGGCATAAAGATAAACTGTAAAGTGGTTATCAACCAAAACAAGTTACAAAATTTATATCCTGTTAGTACCGTAGGTGGCTTTTTTTTTTTCTTTTTCAGTAGACTCTCGGTCCGCACCATTTTTTTGCTATCGCTTTTTAGCCGTAGGTGGCTTGGTTATTGGATAAAGTAAGTTAATTAAATAAAATCATAAATCGGCAAAGGGGCAGCACACGTTGAATGTGGTGATTCACAGAGCTTTTTGCGTAAATCATCTGATGTTGAGTGAAAATCAGTTTTGCTTTTCTCGAGATAATTAGGTCAAATATTAAGAACCAAAAACGACTAATGATTGTCCTGTAAAATATTGCCGGTGTCTAACCTAACACCCAGTATACATATATTTTCGGATATTGGTTATTTTGGTTAAAACAGAAGAATATATTGTTGCGTTGGCATTATTCTTAGTAATTTATATAAATCGAGAAATCTGTGTCTATTTGTGTGTCATTTTAACATATTTTTTTAATGTCCATAGCAGGCGAACGAACTGGTGTGTCAGCTGATGTTAAGTGATCGCCGCCGTCCATAGACACTAACAACACCAGGGGTCGAAAGTGCGTTGCCGGCCTGTGTTTGGGGCAAGGGGAGGGAGGGTGGAGAGGAGAGGGAAGGGGAGGGGAGATGGGGCTCCGGCACTCTCACTGACCGAAGAAAAAGCAACAATGCAAGCACTGTTACTTTACGTCGGTTTTCTGTGGGTCGGGTGGTAGTACCCTGGCCGAGTCGACCCATACATACTGAAACCAGTAATAGCTTCAGCGTGGCTCTACCATCTATAGATGGATTTAAAAGTATATACGGGACTTATACAAAAAATACTAAAAAAAAATCTGTCTGTCTCTTTATTCCGGTTAATCTCCGAAGCGGTTAGACCGATTTTGATGGGATTTTCATAGGCAGACAGCTGCTATTATAAGGAATAACTTAAGCTACTTTTATTTTAGAAAAAAGAAATAGGGTTCTGTGCAAATATAATAAACAAAAAAAGAAAAGTCAAAATCTAAAATATTGAAACGGCGATTATGTCGATTGATTTTTTTAAAATAAAATGTATACATATAAAGAAGATACCTTTGTTGGTCTATAGGTACATCTGAAGCCGCATCGAAAGGTGGTGGGTATTCTTCAATACCAGATGTTAATACAGCGGCTAGTTGAGCGCGGACTTCCTCCCACGAGGGGATTTCAGGCTGCACTGTTTTCACGGTCTCAGGTTTGTTTTTTTCTAATAAAAAAGTATAATTTATTATCTTTATTGTTGATTGAAAAAAATTAGAACACATTGAAAGCAATTACTTTTTTTATTTGATTTCTTTTTAATTTTCTTCTGGACCACCAAGCCGGTTCTCTTGCAGTAATGTTCAAGCATTTTCAAAAATAAGTGCACTGTTTCCACTAAGTCGACCAAATAAGAGCTGTAAATTACACACAAATTAACGAGTGGCAGAGAAGAAAATTTACGAAAACAAAGAATTATTTTCAAATCAAACCTCGGCATTTTATTTTCATCATAATTGAGAAACGTGTTCAAGATAAATTCTCTGTACTCTAACACATAGAAAATGTTGCTCTTCAACACTTTCGCTGACTCTATAACGGATGGATCAGTACTTCTTTCCATCGCCAGTAAAGTGTTGAGTAATTCTTTATACGCCCTGAGGCCGAGATACAATCTCCGAACCCACGGAGCATATTTCTTTTTTTCCACTCTGATCATATCATAATATTTTTCCATTTGTTGCTGAACATAATGAAACATAGGGACTGACATTGTTTCACTGAAAAATATTTAATATGTTATTATAATGCATCATTGAAGTCTTTGGCGCGATATCTATCATATTCATTTTTGTTTCTCTATTAGTTAATATTGGTGGCATTTTGTATAATCTAATCAATATTACTATTATGGTCAATAATTGTCGTTTAACAATAACACTGAATCAAGAGAAAATTAGAGATAAAACAGTGGAAAGTTCTAAAAAGGGTGCCATTATTTTGGTTAAAACAATGAAATAAGTTTACTTTTTACAATGAAAATTAAATACCAGTAAGTTATAAATAGCGACTAGGAAAATGATTTTTGAAATGTTACAAAACTGTCCTAAAAACGGCTTTATTTTTGATTTGTCACTAATCTGTTAGAACACTGATATCACTAAATCGACTTTATAATTGTAGCAATAATGGCATTAGTCGGCGATTAAAAAAATAATAATTAAAAAACACATTTTAATTTGATACAATAAAATGTATTTATTTCGGTATAATTTCGTGAATGGACATTATATAATAAATATTAATTTAAAAAGATTAATTAATTCTAGATTAAAAATAATAATTATATAAATCAAGTTAGTGCAAATATGTTCTTTGTTTTCGACAGAACTACTTGGTACCTGACCAATCCGACTTGGAAATTATGACCTCTGTTGAATTCCATGAAAAATTTAACAGCCCAAAGATAATAAGATTCGTCATTCTGTTGTGCCTTTGCCCTTACTAAGACATCTTTTACATATCGCATTAGAGGATTGTAAGAACTGTTAAGGAATTCTATACAAAATTCTTTCAAGAATAATCTGGAAAAACAAAACCTCAAAGTTATACACAAAATTAGTAAAAAAAAAAATAGCACGTGCAACAGAATATATATGTCAGAAGTGAAAATTCTTTGTTTTAATGTATTTAAAAAAATATTGAAATTATTACCCCCTATATTATGCCTGCTTCATACATAACTTTTACTCATTAATCCTTACAATTCCTTATTAATTGACCGCACCAAAGAATTACGATAGAATAGATATTTTAGAATCCTGGAGAAATTTTGGAGAGGTTAATATATTATTATAATGGAAAATCCTGTATATAATATGGCTAGAGTATTTTATATATTTATTTCCTTAGTATTTAAATGTGAGAATCAAGTTTAATGATGCGTGAATCTAAGTGAGATACCTTATGAAGCTGGCATAGTCATCGTACTGAATCCTTTTTTAAATAAAGAGAGAAAAAAATCCTTATCAAATTTAAAAGATTATTAATTTTTAATAATATTATAATAATAAACATTAAAAATCTTAGTTTATAAACTAGCTTTTACACGTGGCTTCGCTCGCGTTAATGTAACCTTTCTCTAACCTAACTTAACAACGTATATGCAAAATTTTATGATGATCGGTCGAGTAATAAAGGAGTAAGAAGAAAAACATAACAAATAAAATCACATTGATTATATTCATTATATTAGGGTTTTTTTTATGCCTAATATTTACTTTTCTCTTTTTTATGTCAATAATTATTGCTTTAAAAACGTTGGACTATCTCAGAATTTTATTATTATCGCGTGCAAAGAAATTTCATTTCAGAAATTGCATAAATTACTCATAAAAATACATGCCTGATTGCAAAAGCTGATCGCCTTTCCAACATACCACTTTCCACGGGTCTCCTATTTTTCGGTTTCACTAATTTAGACTTCTTACTACCATTGAAGTCTAGATTTGCTATATTATTAAGTGGTTTCAAAGAAATAATTTCATTGTTTGATATTGATTTCATATTCTGTACTACATAGGTTCCACCAAAACGGGAATGTCTAAAATTATAAAACACATTTTTTTGTTCCGTTGAAGTAATATATTACACATAAATTATATTTCAAGTAATCTATACATATAATAAAAGGATAATGGGTTGAAATCTGTACATTAAATATTATAATAAAAATACTCCGGTAGGACTTAGAACCAATGACAAAACACATTTCCATAGTTTTTAAAATATTTTGTATATCTGTCTGTCGTTTGTACGGGATTCACGCAAAAACTACTGGACGGATTTTGACAAAATTTGGTATAACAATAGTTTATACATCGGTATAACATATGTTTGACATATATAACACAATTGTGTATATGTATATCTTACTTATAAGAAAACACAAAGGAGAATATGTGTATATATATGTTTTATATAATAATACAATCGTATGATTTTATTATTATTTTATTTATTTATTAATAGCTGTTTTTATAATTGAAATTTAACACGGCATTCGCGGTAGTCACGAGCACAACTAGTAATTTATAAAAAGATAATTTTATTTTTAGTTTTAACATATTACAGTGCAACCTCGATATAACAAATCCCACCGTAACTCGTAAATATTCGTTATATCAAAGTAATTCGTTAAACTGAGGTTTGTTATATTGAAGTAAGGTTGGTATAAAATTTGTTATAAAGAGATAAAGAAATACATAGTTTTATTCACCTCAACATTACGTACTCATCTTGTTATAGCGAAAAACATCTGCTTATAAATGATAACACATTTTTATCAAATTACTTTATGTATTTTATGTTTAAAAACAATTAGGTAGGTAACATATTTATTCCCTTAGATTAATAATCAAAATAAAATGTTATATAGAAGTTTTGAGTTGACAAAATTCGTTAATTAAAGGTATTTACATTTTTTTTTATAGTTGAAAATTCGATATAGAGGTTTTTCGTAAAAAAAATTCGTAATGTTTTTCGATTATGAAAAATATGTTAAATCGAGGAAGTCGTTAAATTGAGGTTCGTTATATTAAGGTTGCATTGTACATTGATAATGAAAATATTGACTAAAAATTCACTAACATGCTAAGACAATGATAGCTATTTGTAATATATATCAAATAATGTAATTCATCACCTAGAATACATTAATTTTAAGTTCTTTTATCTATATTAATGTAATAAAGAGGTAAAGTTTGTGAGGTTGCAGGGGTAATATCTGGATCTACTAAACCGATTTTCAAAATCTTATGAATGCTGCCTTAATGATAAGAGACATATGTATGAGTTCTAGATAAAAGTTGTAGAGCTTGATAATGCGTACAAAAAAATCAACGACAGCATATGTCTAACTTTTATATTTAAGTCACAAAAAGTATTTTTTATATTAAAAAAATAATTTAAATTGTTTTAAGTGATTTGGTGAATTGGTCATCTACTTTTTTTCTTTATAGCTTTCATAACTTATTTTCTTTTGGCAGCCACGAAATAAATCATATCACTCAGTACTAACTGACTCACGTTTATAATTCCATCAGAAGTAAAAATGTTTGCTGCCCAACAAAGTGGGCATGGGTCAGCTAGTCTATACATATTATTCGATTATCGTGAAAAAAATTGTTGCAGGTGTCTAGGAATAAGTAATAGAATACATTTCAATCATTTTTAGAAATGTCTGTCTGTCTGTTTGTATAAACACGCATCACTGCTAAAGTACTGGGTTCAGAGTAAAATCATAAAGCATATCCTCGGGAGTAACTTAGTCTTTGTTTCATTAAAATCGTTCCACTCTATTAAAAGTTATTGTAATTTTAATGGCGCCGCGACTTAAGTATGTGAGAAAAGTAGATAAGTGAATGGACTAAACACGTTCAGATGACTTTATTAGTCATTGTTTTGCATATTAGGTACCACGTGGACAATGTCGCAGGCACAGCTATCATGAATAAAATAATGATATACCTATTGTAATATTAACTATTTTTTAAAATAAATAGGAAAAATAATATAACTATACACATAATAACCTGGTTGCAGAATATTGTTTTACTTTGCTCTGTCTCTGTCTGGTCTCTAAAGTTCTCAGTGAGAGTAATTCTTGTTCGTCTCTTAACTTCTCATCAATACTCCTCTGTAGTGCAACATCTGCTAAACTATTTGGGTTTTGCTCTCTTAGTAAATGAGATATTATCTCAAGTATATGCATAAAGTATTGCTTCTCATTTTCAGATGACATGTACAGTATGATGTCTAGGATACCTGACTGATTCAAACCCCAGAGTACCTAAAATATTATCATTTTGCTTTAGATTACAAAATATAGTAAATACTATATTGTAATGAACTATACACATACTGAATGAATTAATTTAGTAAAATTTAAATATTGTTTAAACCTAGAACATTAAAAAAATCTCAAAAATCATATCAAATAAAAGTTACTCCAACTTATATTATGGTGTAATTAATATATTGCATCCATTTTAATCCACATCAGGAATTTACTGTCCGATAATTAAATAAGCGGCAATAGCTTTGAAGCTCACATTTTTAAATGAATTGATATGCCTAAACCAAATAAAATCTAATCTAATATCAGATCAATAAAAGAGTGAGCTTCAGGTATGCAAACATGCATTCTTACAATTTAAGAACCTCAATAATCCATAACACTTCTCATATTGTTTTTCATAATACTTTTTCAAAAATAAATAGATGAAGTCTCACTATTTGTCATGTTAGATGTTTATTACATATAAGTGATATTATAGTAATTCATATTATTTCATAAAATGTTATGTATTTTTTTTTAAATATATATTATAGAAGGCAAACGAACAGGTCGGTCTCCTGATGTTAAGTGATCACAGCTGTCCATAGACACTTGCAACACCAGAAGAGTCGTAAGTGCGTTGTCAGCCTGTGTTTGGGAGAGGGGGAGGGAGATAGGTTATCTGGCACTCTCACTGACCGAAAAACGCAACAATGCAAGCACCGTTACTTCACGTCAGTTTTCTGTGAGAGGGTGGTACTACCCCGGACGAGCTGACCCATTCATACTGAAACCAGTAATAGCTTCAGCGTAGCTCTACCACCTACAATTACTATGTTCTATCCCTTTAAAATATAATGAAAAAACTATGAGTAATAACATTAAAATTTATTTCATGTTATTGTGTAGATATTTTATTTATCTTCTTGTTTAACTTGACACTTGTTGTATAAATACAAAAGTTTAATGTATTTTAGTAAGTAGTGACTGTGACAGTACAATTATAATTACAATCATAGTTCAAAACATATTTTTACATCTAAGTGAATCATGAACTTTCAGGTGAATAAAAATGAAAAAAATTCGTATATTTGACATATACAGGACCTAAATATATATTACTTGCAAAATCTTTATGTTTAAACCACCACAACCTCATCTTAGTGCCTTTTTTGACATGAATCATAACACAATCTTCTTGTATACATATAATAAGAAAACTAACTACTTTTTCGATATTCATGAAAAGAAATGTTGGAAGTGTCTAAGAATAAGTAAAAGAATACATTTCAATCATTTTTAGAAATGTCTGACTATCTGTCTGTTTGTATGAACACACATCACTGCTAAAGTACTGGGTTCACAATATAACTTCACCAAGAAAATCATAAAGCATATCCTTGAGAGTAACTTAGTCTCTGTTTCATTAAAATCGGTCCACTCTATCAAAAGTTATTGTAATTTCAATGACGACTCGAGTTAAGTATGAAAGAAGAGTAGTAATCTATACTGATATTATAAAGCAGGAGGGTTTCTTTGGTTAAACGAGTTAATCTCAGGAACTATTCAGCCGACTTGAAAAATTCAGTGTTAGGTTGCTCATTTATCAAAAAATCATATAACATATGGAGAATGTTTCAAAATCCGTGCTTTTTCCTTTTGAGAGCTTCCACTGCGTGTTAGTGTTTGCCCAAAGTAACTATTCCACGCGAATACAGTCACGGGCAGAAGCTAGTGGACAATAACTTTCTTGGTATAGAGGTGCATCATTGTAACAGACATCAACCAATCAGAGAAGATATTGGTGGCTTAGCTATGGGTAGACAAGTTCGTGTGAGACTATCCTGGGTTCTTCCAGATATTAGTGGCATGAGGTAGTACTTAATACTACTTTCGCTACTACTTCATCCTCTGTTAAAATCTGGAGTACCTCTCCCCCTCCGACATATAGCATCCTGTAGAATAGTCTCGCACAATGTTTTTGAACTATAGGTATTGTCTTACGAAGTGCTAAATGAACATATTTTTATATTAACAGAAGTTCAGTTACGAACATACCTGATCGTGCACACTGGCATCATTTTCTGGGCGCCTTTCTTTATCTAAGTCTGCTGGGACATGTAATATGTTTCTGATAAGTATCAATATTCTCTCAATAATTAGCCCCGTATCTTCATCCCTCTCTGTCCAATCCTATTGAATAATATACATTACATTAAAGATATTTTATTTTTTTATTAAGTATCTTATGTCATAATTGTTTACAGATTTATGGGTATATTTAATTAATTTGGTAGTTCATGGTAGTTTTGTCAGATTATACAGTGTATGGTTTGTGTTAAAATTTCATAATTCGCAAATATAAACATTTATAATTGATGAAATTATATTATAATTGATCTTCATATAAACCTTGCCAGTTCTCAATGACTGGGTTGTTTTCCGAACCGGTGGTAGTTTTGACATTCATAAGTGCCTTCTTAGGGCCTAAATTGAGTAAAGTATTTTATGATTTTGCTTGAATTTAAGAAAACTGGTAAACTGGATATATATACTTACAATTTCCAATATTTTTGTAAGTTTTTTTGCAAAAACATTCCATGTTTCAACTTTAGTAAAAGCATCCTCTTTATAAGATTGTAAATGAGATAAAATTTGCAAGAAATTGTGTCGTGCTCTTCTTTCAGTAGGTATTTCTTCCCGATACAATAATAATGCAGGATTTGTAAGATTTACGATAAGCCTGCAAACATATTTCCCATTTAAAACAAGAACAATTAAAAGATGACCATGTTAATGACTGGAACATCTTCATAGTTACATCGTTTGCAATTGTATTATTTATAAAATTAAAATATACACAGTACCTCAGAGTAACATCAAAGAGTTCAGTGTTTTCCCAATGATTTACTAACATGGGCATTAAATCTGTCTGTAGAACTTTTGTTTCACCTAAATGCCTTCGAATTTCATGATCCTCACCGTCACGCCTCAAGTACCTTATTAAATCCTTTACTGTATTTAGTGTATAATCGTCAATTAGATATTTTTCAGTCTTTTTATCATAAGTTCCTAGGGCATTGCAAGTCGCGGAAAGTTCGGCAGACAATAAAGATGACATGTTCAACTATTTAATTATCTTATTTATTATTATCTAAAAATGTACTAAGCTCAATGAGACGGCACTAATATTGATAACAGGCATAGTTTTAAATATTTTGCAATACAAAGCAAAGAACTACGTGAATGTAACACAATTTTAACTTCACTTTGACATTTAAAAACCCGCGAAATGACGAATGTCAAACAATTTTTTTATATATCAAAGCAAAGGAATTACATTTATAAGGATCATTATTCTTCAATAATTATAATGGTAATTTCATCTTTCAGCGGCTCGTACAAGTTATTAAGCAGACATTATTTTCGAATTGTTAGTCTACATCATGCTATTAAAGTATGACTACTTTGTATCATTCTTAATACTATGATAAATTGTATGAGCTATTTATTTTTGAAATTACATATACGGACAGAACACATTTCCCGTAAGTGAAATGTCATGAAAGTGGTTTGAGAATATAAATGTTTTAAAACTAATATAGACTATTTTGATTGAGATTTGCTATAGGCTTTCATTTGCAAAGCGCAGTTACAAAACTTCTCATATATAAAATTTCATGAAAATTGAATAAATTGAAAATACATATGTTTTATTATTATTTTATAATTTCTGAAAGTGCTGTTAATAATTTTATATATAGATTAAAATACAGTTTCTACATTAATCATCACTGCTATACTTTAGAAAAGAAACAGTGTTTCCACTTTTCCAAAAATGAGTTGAAGTGTAGATTTTTGTAGGTGATAGAGCCACGCTGACGCTATTACTGGTTTCAGCATGAATGGGTCGGCTCGCCCGGGGTAGTACCACCCTCTCAGAGAAAACCGACATGAAGTAACAGTGCTTACATTATTGCGTTTCTTTCGGTCAGTGAGAACGCCGGAGGCCCTCCTCCCCTCCCCTCCCTTCCCCCAAACACAGGCTGGCAACGCAATTTCGACTCCTCTGGTGTTGTTAGTGTCTATGGACGGTGGTGATCACTTAACATCAGGTGACCCACTTGTTCATTTGCCTGTTATGACATTAAACAAAAAAAAGCCGCTTTTCATTATATACGATTCAAATTACACATCAATTAATGATATTTCCTAATGAAGATCTAGTACTTCTTTAGGATTCATCATTGAAGTAATGTCTTCATAGATATCTATTAAAGATAGTCTTCTTTTGTTCCGCTGCGAAGATACGAGTATGTCTTCAACCAGCGTAACGTAGAGAAAGATCGCTCAGTAATGTTAATTGTTACAGGAAATATGCAAAAAAGTTGACACATGATTGTTGTATGTGGCAGTATCGTCACTCTTTTATGAATATATTTTTTCTCATCTCTCGCCAAATTCGTAAATATCCAAAGTTAAAAAACAAGGTAGCTCCTCTTATTACCTTCAGAACCTTTCATAATATCCTATATCACCATATAAATGGGACAACAACTTTTGTAGTCTTTCTATTCTTATGCATCATATTTTGCAATTTACTACTTTGGATAATATTATGTACGCAAAAAGAAACTGTATAGTCGATATTAATCTCTCTCGGCTTTTTAATTTATTTAAACTTGCCTCTGTGCTGCCCACTCAGATCTGCCATTGCTTTCCGTGTATAAAATTTCCGCAAAATCGATTAAGAATGAAATGTATTTTAAAACTTCTTCCTCTTTTTTTAAAGTGGCAACATGTGTGCGCACACAATTTTGCCAATGTCAAGTGAATGGAGCCATAAACAATGGAGATTGCGCCGGAAAATTAAGTAATTATCTTTATATCCAGACCGGGCAATAAACAAACACACAAAAAAAAAAAGAATAAAAAAACTAAGAATAGAGATATAGAAAAAATAAAAAAATCCAAAAGAAAAAAAAAAAAAAAAAAATATAAATTTTTATAAAATTAAAAAATTTATAAAATTAAAAAAAAAAAAAATATAAAAAAAAAAAAAAAAAGAGAAAAAAGGAGGAAGGGAGGGAAAAAAAGAAGGGAAGAAAATAAAGAGAGAGATTGTATATAAAGGAAATAAAAAATATTTCTGGTGTCCCTCCACAAACAAAATAACAAAAAAGATATTCTATATTTATTTTTATAAAGGGGGGCAAGCGCGAAAAGGGAAAAAAAAAAAAAAAAAAAATATATTATATAAAATTAAAAAAAAAAACGGTATGGGAAATAAAAATGCAAATACCTATACTCTTCTCTAATCCAAGACAAAACCCCACACCTTTCACACAAAACACAAAAATAAAATATAAAAAAACAAAATCCCATGAAAAATATAATAACACAGAACCGGGGGGAGGGAAAATGGGGCCGGAGTCCTCAGTTCATCCCCACAATCCACAACGCCGGGAACAAGGAAAAAAAGAAAAAAAAACTAAACTTAAAAAACTATAAAAATTTAAAATAATAAAAAAAGGGTTATTTAGGAAGAGAGAAGAAAACAAAAAATCCATTAAAAAAACTTTTAGTTACTTTCTTTACAAAAAAAATGACATCAAAATATAGGTACTTGAAATAAATTTGTGACGACCGTATAAAAAATTCTCCATCGCAAAGGATCATAGTAGGTGGAGAATTAATAATATTTGGTAAGTTATCCAATAAAATAAGCAAGATAAAAATTAATTAAAAAAAAATGGAAAAAGTCCTATGTTAAATGAATGGGAAAAGTATCATCATTTAGGCATGGTTATACGACATCGAACTTTTATTTTCTTAAATGTCTTTATGTTATAAACTAACTTGGTAAGTAACGGACACCCTCAGCACAATAGCAGTCAATCAACTCAAACAACTCATCTAGAAAGATCTTAAGTATGTAACTATGCTCTTATATGCTACATAAAAAATGAGTTGTATTTTACACATTTCTAACTCTTGGCAAATACTTCAATATACATACATTCCCTTTGAAAGAGATTGAGTTTATTTAATATCTTTAGTATATAAAATTTTGTCTAGTTCATTAAATCTAATGTACAAAAAGAAGAGTGCTGGAAATTGAAAATCAGTCAGGTTTTATTTACCTCATCAATTTTCCCGTACGTGTACAACGTTCATGTACTTAATACATCAAGTCTAACAAGCTAACCGAAATGCGTGTTCTGAATACGGGATTGTAGTAAATCTTGTGTTTTGCGTTCTAGCTATTACTGGTGGGATGAGATAATCCTGGCTATTGGTTTCGTGCCAGAACGTATCCTGAACATTGGCTGCACGCCCGCCGGAATAGTCTCAACGTCCCTTGGATTTGCGTATAAAGCCGAATGTAAACCTATGTCATTAAATTAATGATTGAATAATGTAAACAATATCATGACATTACAGTACTTAATGAGCTTTATTTATAAGCTAATACAGACGTTGTAAAATGCGGTAATAGTTTAAAAACAAGCTATTATTATATACATGTATATTGTTTAACAATATCAAATAGTCAGTCGTTAATATTTGTTGATTTTTTTTTAAACTAGGGCTTATATGTATAGTGGTTATAGACGAAATTTCGAAGATAAATTCGTATCCTATTTATTATTGGTCAACATCGATTGTTCGATGAAAGAAAACTTTTTTCTAACGAATTTTCTTTTTAATGCGTCTTGCAATAAATTGATTCGAATGGACTATAATTTTAGTTTAACACGGTATACGAGCACAAACATTTTCATATAAGATTCAGTTATGAATGATTGTTCCATTATTATTATTTTTGGATAAAATTTGTGAATCTCACTACTGAAGCCAAAAATATAGTGAATATAGATTATATTAATTGAAGACATGTCATTTAATCTCGATTTCTGACTCTTTCTTATTTTTAAATATAAATCACAATATCTTACCGACTATGACACCAAAACCACACAGAAAGAAGGACGAACTTAGAAAAATTAAATTAATATGTCATCTGTTAGCCATTTCTTTAGGTATTTTAAACCCGACAGTAAATTTCATTGTTTATTACATACAAGTAGATAACCATTGTTTTAAATATTATTTAATGTTTCACGCGAAATTTGTAACCCAAATACAATTGAGTCATATTTTTCAAATAAACCGCGATGAACCTACTAAATTGTTATATGTACACACATACCTACATTATATATCTGTCTATGGTTTGCATTAATAAATCAAAACGATGATTTTACATTTCTTAAATAAACGTAAATGAAAAAACAACCTACATAATACGGTTTTGTTTGAAGATAATTACGGTTAATAAGCTTTTTATCTCTTTTGAGAGAATTTATTTTTAACCCGTTGTCCCTTGTAAATATCTCGGACCCTTTTTGCCGTTATGTAAACAGTTTTTGATCTTTTTAATTGATATTTGGTTTCAGGTTAACTTCCGTAGTACAAAAATAATATACAGTGGAAAATAGGTAGAAGGACCAGAGAATACAGAATGATGACGTCTATATATATTCCGAGGTGATAAAAATAAATTGGCTCAACGATATCATGATAATATTAGCCATTTGTTTTTGATAAATTCCGTTTTTAGACACTACGATAGAATTGGTAAGTTGTTTCTAACTTATCAGGATACATACATAAAATGAATTAAAAAATGGTTTACCTTTTTTAACATTATCATAACATTACTAGCTTTTGTTCCCGTCGTCATCATGTAAATGTAGATTTGGTCTCTCCCTCGGGACCAGTACAATTTTCTGGATAAAAGTACTCTGTCCTTTTCTGTCTCTACCCCTGAAGACGTGCATTCAAAATTTCATAGTGTTCGATTACGACGTGAAAGGATATAAAATAAACAAAAACTCACTTTCCCACTTATAAATATTATAGTTAATTATAATGTTTTTTGTTAAAAAAAACTAGTTACTAGTGTAACCCTTAATGTAACAGAGTTTTCAAGCTTTATGACTTACAGAATGAAAAATACACACTACATTATTGTTATCCAAAACAAGGAAAAAATCGCTCACTTGCTAGGTTATACTTATTACCTACTTATAAGTAAATACTTATTATTTTTAATGTATGTAATGTACATTATAAAATGGTTTTATTCACAGAATAATCAACGTTCTCATATCTTACTATGATTTAAATTAATTGTTATCTAAATATATCTAGTTTAATCGGTGTGGATACTAATGTTAGGAACCGGCAATAAAAACACTGTATGTATTCATTGGTTGAAGGTTTTATATGTGAAAGACAGCCGATCCCTCGCAAAGGGATTTGAATCATTAGTTAAAGGTGTAAAGGAAGGCAAAACGCTTTTACTCTGCCAATGTCTTCATAATACATATATACTAAAGTTTAAAGAGGTAACTTGTGAGAGTTTGTATGTAGGATATAGTTCTCAGAACTATCGATCCAATTTTGAAAAATTCCTTCACATGTTCTATTTTATTCCGTTTGATCTTGAAATTGATGTTAACAAATTTACAGGAATTTATTTGAATTTTACATTCATTTGAATATTAACATTTATAGGAATTTAAATGAAGTCGCTGTCATGAGTGTCATTTGTTACTTAAAAGTACAAAGTTTGCAAAGAAAGGTACTAAAATATCTGTTTTAATAAAATGTATTTTACATTATAAATTTTAGCCTTTCACATAATCTCATCTCTTGTTAAATAACGATGTGTTCTAACATGGTAAGCACGTTATACCTAGAGGGTGAGTAGCTCACAAACGCAGATGTCGGAACATACGTATACGTAGTTGGCGACAGGTTTAAACCTTTAGAGTAGTACCTAGCCAGACGAGCTTAGCAAAAGCCCTATCACCGTGCTAAGGCTTCATCACGGTGTTTTCCTTTATAGAAAGCTTTGGCTTATATGTAAGGATTCGAACCTATCTCCATTGAAAGAGCAGCCCAATATGCTAACCACTGAACCATCATCTCGTCATAATTTATCATAAGTACAAGTACTACTTATCCCATATTCGATCAAGAAAGTAAATTATCTTATATATTAATACGTGAAGCCAAAACTTTGTACCCTTTTTTAAGCGAATTGCGCGAACGGATGAACTTGAAATTTAGCATAGATAAAGTTTATACGGCGGAGTAGTGCACAAAGCTATTTTTTTAATATAAAATGCATTACAAGCATATGAAATTAATTAAATTATACATTACTCACACTACGGCTTGAATGACACACAACATATACATACATGTAAACGAAAAAGACGTTTTGACATCCTTCATTTTACTCTTACGTTCCAATTACCTTTTCAATATTTTTAACATGACTGACGTTGCATGCAGCCCTTTGAAATCAACTGGTCAAAATGTAGGTTAAGTTTATAATAATATAATATGTAAATTAATAATATACTTTGGTCTTATTGAATGTCAAAATAAATTATGGTCGAATTTCGACCACCGGGCGACCACTAGTATAAATTAATAAAATAGATTGACTAGATATCAGACAGTCAGCTATTTATTATAGATAAATAAAATTATATACATTTACTTATAATGAACAATGCTCATCATTGAAGTGACAAAGCTAACTCAGTGTAGTATATGAATATAGTTTATTGTTATATAGTTTATTTTTCAATAGTATATCTGTTTATACATAATTTTCACACTTTTTGTTGCCTTAGTAAAACTATTCTGAACTGTCATTTAAGCAATAAGCTATTTAATCGTGCACTCAACGAAACGGAAAATCCATTTACTCGCCATTTTTCATTCCCATTATGATACTTTTTGCAGTCGCATATTTTTTACGACGAATATAAAAGGGTTTAGCCATCGCTGAAAGAGGAAAAGGCATCGCACACTTCGGGGACCTTGAGTACAATGAACACGGAATAATGAAACTGTCCCCGTAGCGATTTTATCATTCATTATTGTTTTTACTCATTCTCATTAAACTAACTCAAACTCACTAATGGCTGTAGTAAATCGGCACACACTTATTATTATGTATTTCTGCATTATTTGGCGAAGATTTATTTTCAAGTAACGTACGATGTTTAAGAAAAAAAAATTGTCTTGAATTATTTTTTTTAATTTAATTCAGGCATTTGTGGATGATAATATAAATGATATATATATGTTATATATATATATATAAACTTTTGCAAACATCGAATTGCTGTCTACTGTGAATACACATCTTCTAGGCCAAATCTGTACGATGTAATAATTAATCACAAGTATTGTAATTGAAATCGGCAAAAATTCTATACTATGGCGTGCGCTGGTTGAACGGTTTGAAATAAAAGAATCTATAGCAAAAATATTCATTCCTTTTCTAAGAAAGTCCACAACACCATATATCTAAGTTTTATATCTCAGCCAAAAAGATGGTTTATATGTGAAAAGTAAATTTGTCAAAATTAAGTTTGGATGCTGATTTCACGTATACTTTACAATTTTTTATAAAACAAACAACTAAATCAAAATGGAAATTTAATGTAGATAAAGTTTAATTTTCACAGTATGTTAATTGCTGAAGTTAGTCAGAAGATAATGCGTAATAAAAACTGTGCTCACTACCAGGCACAGTGCATTAACATTGCTGTGCAACAATAAATAATATATATAAGCCGGCAAAATTATTATTGCGTTGTCGCTGCCGCTTGCTCTACGCGAATAGTGAACGGGCTTGGAGGTGAGTGGCGCAGTAACAAACCCAGGGGTTACTGGGATTACATTTATCGCCATTATATGTAAGTTAGTATTTATCTTAACTGAACCCGGTAAGTGATGCTGCGAACAGGTTCTAGACTTATTTTGAAAGATTTCTCACATACCAACTGGATACATGTTTGAGTGAGTCCCTGGTTAGTTTGGATACACAATTGGATTTATTTTTCGCGTTTAAAAATATAAATGAAACCAATAGTACGTAACCGATTTGGTGCAGACGAAGTTGCACGGGTAACAGCTAGTAAATAATCACTACATATTATAAAACAAAAAAGACGTCTGTCTGTTCGCGATAAACTCAAAAACTATTGAACGGGTGTTCATCCGGTTTTCACCAGTAGACAAAGTGATTCATGAGGAAGGTTTAGTTATTAAATTGTCAAGGCTTTTTTATTATCAGGGCAGGAAGAATCCGCCGGGACCGCTAGTAAAGAGTAATTATACTAGAAAGTAAACGAAATTAAAGGTTGTAGGCGTAAACAGCGCGAAGTTTCGATTAAGCAATATGAATAAAGAATCATCGGTGTTATGGTAAACAGTAACAGTTACATTTTTTTAAATTCATTATACTAATAACAATGATCACCAATAGCTACCTTCTAAAAAAATCGGTTAACAAGCAGAAGACGAAAAGATACTGAACAGTTTTATGTTCGCTCGTTTATACTTATAAAGATATTAAAATTAAATTAAATTATTACAATAAAATAAAATATACCTATGTATTATATTTATAAGTAATGTTGAAAACGATCAATCCATAGACGTATAGCAAGACTTATTTCTTCTTGTTGAGTTGAGAACTCAAAGCATTATTTTCCACATTTACAATCGTTGTGAAGGAAAAAGTATCTAAACAAAAATAAATAGGGTCTCCTTAAATTACACCTCATTAGAGGAGCCGCGCGTAAATCAGCCATGAAACGATTGTAAGTGAACGCAACGAGTGCCACCCTCTTCCACCCTAACTACCACCATCTGACGTTTTAACGTCGTCATCTAAATTGTAAGAGCAATGTCTTGCTCGCTACACTTACTTTTTCTTGTCGAGTAAGCGATAGCACACCGCAAGCGAAATGTCGCTATGAATAGCTTCACTGAGGGAAGTATACCACAATTTGTTATATTAATAGCGTTATATTACCTCATGAAATAACTCGCAGTTTAGTCAAACTTTTAATTTTACAGATATATAGATGATACAGGTACGTAGATGACGTATTATTGTATTTTAAGATGACGCTTTATATCTCTTTACAAAAATAAATAAATAAATTTTACTTATTTTAAAGAAATCATAGACATTATTATGTCTTACAAAATACTATTTTATATGTCATAGATCTGGAAATAAAAATATATACCTAATTATGTACACAAAAGAAATGAAAACAATTATTTAAGGATATTAATGTCTTATCTAGAGGACTGCTAATAAACTGACCCCAGAGTCAGCAAAGTAATACATACTGGTTTATTTATTACCGGTTGGTCTGAGCTAGTAATAAAATAAGTGGTCATCTGTCAACCGCACTCCGCAGCCTAAGTCACAGAATTGTAATCAAGACATTCGTCACCGGTTCACGAGGCGTATCACTCAAACCGCATTCATAGTAAGGGGTAGCATGGAAGACAGATTACATTTTTACATTTGACTGATAAGGGAAGACCTTTTTTTACAAATTTCTACATGCCAAAAATTACATAATATTGCTGTGTAAAATATATATGTATTTTCAAAATACATATTAATTCACGTATAAAATATTTTGAACGCGGCACATACGTTTTATTCAATTATTTGAAACATTACTAAGGAGGTTAGTAGCCAAATAACTTTATTAAGTCTAAGGCAGAACAAATAACACTGAGAAAAACCAGTATACAGTTATCGTAAACCATAATTTATTTGTAAGCGCTATTGTCCCGGGGGAATCGCAGTGAACCAGTATTCTTGGGTGGGCATCCATGCACAACACTAAACGCTCCTCATTTTTCTATAGTTGGAGGAAAATTGCTGTCGTATTTCCGGCTCACATGTCCTTAAGCCGGAGACAACGAGATTATCCGCGGGGAAATAAAATGGAGACACAAGAATCATCAATCTTTTCCCCTACAATCTTGTTGATGGAACAAACTAAATTGCTAATTACATAAAAATGTTTCTCTGCCAAATATTGATTCTTTTGTTTATTATTTTTTTATATTTATATCATTGCCAACAAGTAGTTAAACCGACCCTTAATTATTTCATATGTTTTTCTCAGTACATATTTATACTTTTGTTCAGATTATTTAATAGATTATTAATGCCTAAAAATGCTTTCCTTTCCACTGTTTCAAATTAGTTTTAAAAATAGGTAATTTTAGAAGTAATTTTTGTCATACAAAAGAACAAAATAAAATATTTACATAAAAAAACAATAACATATTTTGGTTATAATTAAAATAAATAATCCTTGAAATGTAAAAAAGAGAATACATTTTATTTTATTTTTTAATTAATTCATTTTTTTTATGAGTTTACGTGTATGCAATATTGTTCCGAGGCGAGATTTAAAATAGGGCAATATACTATCATGAAACCCGACTTATAATAATATCTGTCTATAACAGTCCCATTACTGAGCCAAATACTTCTTCCTGAGGGAGAAAGTACGAGTATAATCACCACATCAAACAACGAAATATTTGCGATTTCAAACACAAAAAATCCAGTTCTATATTTTTTCCACATATAGTGTCCCTACTAAAAGAAAATTTCTCAGGTTCAGGTCTCTTTAAAATATTTCCCTCATCTACATACAGCCAATGGTATTAACAATTTAAATTAGAAAATGCAAGTGAATCCCTAATAATTCGCTGGTACACGTCGCGGTTTGAACTAGTTGACATTGAACGAATGAGTCGTTACATTTCAAAATAAGCTTAATCCAATTTAAGCCGTTCCTAATATTTTACGTTATTTTTCAAGATCTTCAAATTTTGTACATGTAAAATATGAAAATCATAAAAAAACTAAAACCCTCATGGACAGCAAAATTTGAACTTACTTCTCGGTGTATATAAACTGGAAATCTTCAAAAAATTGAAAAAATATATGAACAATTAAAATTGGTTTTAACTCATTTTGTAAGGTAATGAATGACACGAATATTCCGCTGCTTGAACCGCAACGACCACCACAATATTCGCCACTATTAACTGCCATTAATATATACAAGTTGTGTATACAAGCATGTAACTTGGACATACTAGTCACACGTTCGCGATCACACTCTGTAACTTCATTTTGCGAACATATAATGATTGCAATACAGGCGTCGAAGACGAAGAGAGAGAACAGTTCACCGTGATCCTTTCCCGCGGTCGATGATCCAGACGGCCACGTCGAGCGGGCATCGACCTCTAGCTGCCGTCAGATTGGCCCACGGGCTGTGCACACAGTCACATCTGTCGCTCTAGAAATTATTACACAGGTCTCTGAGGTCGGAGCGAAGTCTGTTCGTCAGAGGGAGAATCTATACTTTAACTTCTCAGACTTGACCTCTGAGGAAGACCGACACCTGTCAGGTTCGAGCGGAAGTAATGCGCAAGCAGTTCCCGCTCTCCACCAAATAACTGTGAGAAGAACACCAAGAGGTTTAAATCAGTAAGAATCTGACATACATCACCTCCGCTGCGAGGATTTGAGATGGTAATCGTATGCAATATGTGTCCAACGTAAAAAAGCATGGGTAAGCCGTGCGTGTACTGCGATATGCATGGCGCTTTATCTATTAGAAAGTATAATCCATAAACGGTAATAATGCTGAAAGACACCGCTGTAAGATGAGAATTACTCTCAAATGCAGTTCTGGACGTACACACCTATAGATGTTCAGTCAAAGATCTGCAACTTGAGAATAGTATTTATTTTAATAGGTATTGGATAATTATTAGATCATTAAGGCCTTAGCTACATCCGATGGTTTCGTCACAAAGTGTTTCTTCACTGAACCGTTAGTCTTATTATGGAATCACAATTTATGTCGATTGGTCGAGTGTCCGCTATGACGGGTTTTGCTATCTGTATATGGATGGATGATACGTATAAAGAAAAAACAATAATAATTGCTCTTATCGGGAACGTAGTTTCTCATTAACGTTACTTGAAAATATACATACTCGTACTTACTTTTTGCTTCAATGTAATGATAAATTTTGAAAAATTTTGAAAAATGTCTTAGCCATAGGTTTACCCACCACAAATAAAGAATATTTGAACCATATTTGGTATATTTTATAACTATTTAGAAGGTATGAAAACTAAATGAAGTCTTGTATCTATATAAATTAACAAGTTTTAAAGGTGGGACAAACGTCGCTACTAGATATTAATTCTTAGAATTCGGCATTGACTTAAAATTAATTCAATTGTAATTGGTATACTATAGTTATTGTACCTATGTACCTGCTCGGAAAGTAATAGAAGTAATTATGGCAGAATAAGTAAAAGTTTGCCGCAGTCCTATACCCGCGGCCTTCGCATCGCGTCGCTCTGGCCTATTCGTAGCAAAACTTCTGCCAATTACAATTACGGTAACCATGTTCACGTTATTTTAATTGTTACTCTAAAAAAATATTTATATATATCATTACATAGTATAAAACAAAGTCCCCTACCGTGTCTGTCTGTCTGTCCGTTCGCGATAAACTCAAAAACTACCGAACGGATTTTCATGCGGCTTTCACCGGTGGATAGAGTGATTCATGAGGAACGTTTTAGTATATAATTTGTCAAGGATTTTTTCATAATCAGGGCGGGACAACGTCTGCCGTGTCCGCTAGTTGGTTTATAAATTGAAAATACCTGCCCGTAGTTGGTGCGGTAGCGCATCAACCTTATAACTTGTCACTACGGTATCTGATCAAATATCTCAACAAATTATAGTAAATGCTTGCTGAGTCGTGAATATGGCATTATGAGATTATTGATATTAAAAAAGGTGTCCTATTCTCATTTTATAATAGTATTCTTTAATAGTATATGGCGTATAATAGAAGTTATGTCGATAATAAGCGCCTTCTCAGGGCCTAAACTGAATAAAGTATTTGTGATATGATTTGAATTAGAAGTGGCTAATAAAGGAATTATAAAATATGTATCTAATTGCCGAAAATTGAAAATGTAATCTTGTTATATTTATCAATGGCTTTAATTTTTCAATTAATGAGAATAGTAAAGGTGGTACTATAACAAAGTCTAGATGTATTTTTCTTAGTTTTATTTTTCACATCTACATTAAAAACAAACTCTAATTTTCAACGAAAAATCATAATTATTCATATATAATCCTTTATAAAAACAAAACCCAGGTAAAAAACCTTCCAGTGAAGTGACGCTATAACGAATTCTTTTCGTTAAAAATGAACAAAGGTTAAAATTTAATAGGTTATTTCTAATGGTATTATGGGGACGGTTTGTGTAAATCTGAGTGCAGAGCCACCCTGTTAATAGGGAAAGTACTTCTCTAAGAGGCGCGGCTAGGTCTTATCTTACCGCTTCCGACGTCGTTGACTTACATTTAATTGTCCAAGTTTTATTGTAGCCTCCCCAATGGTAGTATTAAGGCGAGGAACTGATACCGACCTCGGGATAACGTTTCTTGTGAGTTCATAAACTTTAGAAAGGCTGTATGTAAAATCAGATATATTTTAGATGTGGGTTAGTAAGTTACCTATACTTTTTTAATTACAAATTATTTTATAAACGTAACTCGACATACATACTTATACAAAAATATTCTAAAAAGCAGTTGTAAAGTTGTATGCTATGAACATTATCACTGTATGAAAAGTAAATATACCTACGTGCGCACATATATTTACAATAATATCGGAAATATTTTTATATAACTAAAAAACTCTATATTTTCAGTTTACTCTCTATATTTAGTGTAACAGAATACAGGTTATTAATACAGATTATTTAAAAAAAATGTTGTCTGTCTATTAGTTTGTTTTAATACGCTCATCTCCAAAACCATTCGACAAATTTTCATAGAGTATTCACAAATGTTTTGAGCGAAACTTGGTACAAGCTTCATTCATAAAAATTGGCTTACAGGAAATAGATTTCTTAATTTCAAGGCTTAGGAGTCTACTCAGCTTGCTATACTTCATAGAAATATCAGAAAGTGGTGTTTCATTCATTAATTTCCAGACGCTAGATATTGCAGACATAATGTGACTGGCTTGCCACACGGTAAGCTCTACGTGGCTGTGTTTCGTGATATTGAAGCAAATATGTTTAGAATCATACTGCTTCGAACGTTGTGTATAGAGAAGTTTTATAAGCTGAAATTAAGCGTCATGCGTAAAAAGCCGTAAGCACATCTACTAATTCATATTATGCTCAGTAAAACAAGAACTGCTAGGGACATGGGGCTGAGGCCTAAAAAATGTAAGCAACGAATCACGAGCGAAATTGTAGGTGTCATGTTAGAAATCACAAATTATTTTAATTTATATTGAAACATTTGCAGTTGCCTGATGCTCGCTGTTAAAAAATTAATAGTTGATCTACCTTTTACTCTTCTCTTTTAGCTCAAAAAGGTGCTCTCATTAATGGTATTAGCAAGTGTTATTAAAAATCTATACAATATAAATTATTATAATTGTATTATTTACAAAATCCTTAAATATTCATTTTTTTTATAAAAAAACATCGTAAATATATGAAGTCGGTTACCTTCTAAACACAATATCAGTCTATGTTCTCATTCCTTTGAATTTTTATATTACACAGTTCATAACGAGTAGAGCAGCTATAAAAACATAAAGTTAAAAACGTGCACGGAGAGAAAACGTTGAATGCCTCTTGCTGCATGGAACTAGTGCCGAGAGAACAATTCAATTTAGTTTTATAGCTCAAGCTGATCCCCAGTGTAGATCAAGTTCCTTACCGAAAACTAATCATCGAATCTGCGCTTTGATTCGTTATCTGTTTCTTGCAACTGATTGCTTTTAAATCCCATTGCTCGATTAATAACTAACGCAACATAATTCATTTATGTCTTGGAAATTTTGCCGAAGAATTAAATATAATTTACACCTTGTAATGTTATCTTTAGATATCTTTTCTATACTTTATCGGTGTTATTACACAAAAGTTAAATACGTATTAAATACTTGCTTTAAAAAATATTCGAATTAAATGCACCGCGCTCGCCCGAGGCAAGTTCACGTTATCCTTTCTCGCAAGTCTAACCTGACATAACCAAAGCGAGACAAAAGAGCAAGATGGCGAACATTCAGAGACCGGGGTGCATATAATTCGAAACCTTTTTAAAACAAGTATTCAATACGTATTTATCTTTTTTGTAATAACATCGTATAGGTGTTGGCTTTTGACCACAGTGTCATCTGTTATTAAATGACGATGTGATCTATTATGGTAAACTCGTTAAATCTAGACAGGGACAGGTTCTCAAGTGCATCTACCAGAACACAGCAACACACCAACTTGGCGACAGACTTCCAATTTGAGAACTAGCCAGGCGGGCGTAGATAAATACCGTCATATTGTAATCAAGAGTTTTTAATCGATTAGATCATTTAAATCGATAAAATGAATACACACTTGAAATGTAGCCTAAGAACATATAGATTAGAAAATGTATGATGAAGCATACAATTTTCTTTTTTATATAAATATTATAATGTTACAAAAAAGTGTATAACGTATTTGCAAAATGTCGTAAATATAAAAATAGTTTTATCCGTTTACAATAACTGGAGCATCCACTTTGCAAGTATCTTAAAAAGTATCTTGTTCTTAGGACTCCCTCTGGTAAATCACTCATGTAAGTAAGTAAACCAAGAAACCAACGTTTGAAAAATTGTTCTCAGAGGAGATCCCTCGCTGAAAACATTTTTTTCTTTCTTTCACCTTTTTACTAACAGAACTACTACTATCTAATTTACAAGTAACATCACAGAATCTCATTTGTTACGTATACTCTGATAAGTTTTAAAAAACTTAATTAAATATACTAATATTATAAAGCTGGAGAGTTTGTTTGTTTGCTTGAATTTTGTTAATCTCAAGAACTACTGGTCCTATTTGAAAAAATCTTTCAATGTTAGATAGCTCATTTCTCGAGGGAGGCTATAGGCGATATATCATTGCTAAGACCAATAGGAGCGGAACATAAATGAAGAATGTTTCAAAATCGGATTTTGTTTTCCTTTTGAGAGCTTCCGCTGCGTATTAGCGTTAGCCCAAAGTAAATATTCCACGCGGACAATGTCGCGGACAGAAGCTAGTTAAAATATACAATTGAATTGTTAGACAGTATAACGTTTTATGATAAACATCGATTAGTTCATATATTTTGGTCCAAAATCAGCAACCAATATCACAGTATTGATATACTATTTAATATTACCTCATTATTGGGAGTTAGATAATGTCTGTCTCTAAAAGCATTCATACATAAACAATGAGACATTATACATTTTTAATTTAGAGTGTGATAAAAGTGATGGTCGTGTCTATAGTGGTTTTATATACCTCGGGAATTTTTTTTTTCTGAGTCAAACGTACCCTATGTTCTTTTCTGTACTCCTAATAATATGTATGCAAAAAACAAACAAACACACTCTCACATTTATAATATTAGTTAAGATGATGTGATGAATTTTATTCTATATTTATAACATATATCAAGCATACATTTTGATAAATAAATCAGTCGTATTTAATTTAAACTCTGTTAACGACACAAATAACGATTACAGTATCTTTTATGCCATCTGTTCCTGCAGTTGTGGAATAGAAGTTATTTTACTGTGTAGTTATATTGTGTTGAGGTCAATATTTATTAATTTATCTAACTGTAACAGTACATTGTATATAATATATCCTCTCATATATGTCTTTACTGTTATAGAAGTAACTTAAATAGTTAATACTAGCAAACGAAAGTCGAAAACTCTTCCTACACAAACATAGCCTTTCAGAATTACGTGATATCGTACTTTATCGGTTAACCCGAAATACCTCGTAAACGTCAATTAGTTCTCATTAGATTGTCTAGTCTCCACTGTCCCAGAGTAATTCGTTCCACAGCTGCAGGTTAATGGCTATTCTATGTTTGGTTCCGTTTATATAATCGTGTGGTTTCGTAGATTGGACTATTTGTGTACTGAAGTTAGATTTTGAAATATAATTCTGTATTTCGTTTTGTTACACTTTAGAGAGGCTGACAAAACCAACATCTTTTTGTTATATTTATGTATAGTGCTTTTCCGTATCTTTTATTTAATAAATTCGTTTTTTATCACTGGCCAGATTCTAGTAAGTTGGTATGAATCGCTGTGGTCAAATAAACCAGCGAAATGTTCATATAATGGTCTAGTTTATGATCGCACGACATGCGACTCGTTCAATCAATATACCATTGATTTTTTTTTTAAATCGCTTCTTTCTACTAATCGTATTTTTATTTGTAACATCATCGATCGACGGAAAATATTATGGAGAAATCTGAAGACTAGATAAATGTTCTTAATACATGGGGAATAAGACAGAAAACCGACTTGAAGTAAAAGTGCCTGCATTGTTACGTTTCCTTCGGTCAGTGAGAGCGCCGGAGGCCCACCTCCCCTCCCCTCCTTCCTTTTCCCCCAAACACAGGCTGGCAACACAGCTTCGACTTCTCTGGTGTTGTTAGTGCCTATGGACGGTGGTGATCACTTAACATCACGTGAACCACCGGTTCGTTTGCCTGCTATGACATAAAAAAATAAGATATAATGTTAGGAAATCTGCAATTTTTATACAGCACCCCGCACCTCTGCGAGTGAGTGCTTTTCAATAACATACATATTTTTTTAAGTATAATATTTTATAGATTAACTTCTTAGATTTAGATTTTTTTTAGATTTAGATTAGATTTTATAGATTAATTTCTCTGTATATGTCTATAAGACCTATACAAGGTTTTCACACCTAAAGTTGCCTTTAAATTTCACATGAACATAACACCGGTCAACACGATTTTTGGGTCTAACTTCTACATGTTAAATTTTGGTATCTCCTACGACAAAAATAAGGAAAAAATTTTTTTTTCCGATTAAAGTTTGCTTTTGTAGAAACTAGAACAATTTTTTAACTTTTCGGCAAAAAATATTGTTTTTTATATTTTTTCTACACTTCCACAGAAAACATTTTTTTAGATACGAGAGTCTTTTTTATTCAAGATTTGTGATGAACAATAACATAGATGTAAAATAACAAGAAACTAATGTCTAAAAGTGAATATTTTTCGTATTTCTTTTATGCTCGTATGAGCTCTCTCGTAAAAAACCCCAAAAATAATCTCCCATAATATTCTCGTTGTACTGCCCTTGAAATCGCGTAAAAACCACAACATATGGGGAAAAAATTTCTTTCTTGGGGAGGGCCCCAATTTTTAAAAATTTAAAAAAAAAAAAAAAAAATTTTTAAAAAAAAAAAAAAAAAAAAAATAAAGGGAAAATAAGACAAAAAAAAATATTATAAAAAAAATATAAAAATATAAGTTTTTAAATAAAAAAAAAAAAAATAAGAAAGAAAAAAAAACAAAAAAAATATTTTTTTTTGTTAAAGGCCCTTCATAATATAACACGTGTAATTATTGTATAATCTGCGAGCAAAGTTTATGTAATTATGAGGATTTTATAAAGGAATATAACACCGGTTGTATATACAACTGTTTCACAAGGGAATTCGTGACGAGTTTTATGAGTAGGCCAGTGATTCTCGCAGACCTATGTAAATTTTATCGTTTTGCTGAACAAAGCGTCTCTTGCTCAGTCGATGTTCTTGTTATTCACTTAGTAAGCAACATGTGGTGCCCATAGGTTGATAGCTGCGACTGATGTAAATGTAAGTAAGACGGGTTTTTCGTTAAATAATAAATACTATTGAATTATATTACGAGACTTATTCTAACGAGTGGTATAATTTTGATGGTCTATAACAACAAAGGTTATTAATTTACGTTCGGATCGTATATACCGATGGATTTAATCTAGAGGCTTTCAAGGGTTATGCCCGGGCCGGCAAAATGGAGAGGGTGAGAGAAAAAATGTACTTCAACGCTTATATTGCAAGGATTTAATTGACCAATTTGCAAATTGCAAAAAGTCAGGCGCGCTTGCCTCTGAAAATATGAACATTATATTAAAATTCATAATACATGGTATAAAAAAAGTTTTCAAGTAATTAAATGAAAATAAAATAAATGGATATATAAATTTTATTCATTTATAAAATGTATATCGAATCTTCGTACATTTTTGGCAAAATTACGATAGTGATTCGGCATTTTTTACAGTGCCCTAAGGTGGTGCTAAGGTTGAATACGGCTTTTTTTTTGGAGTGATATAAAATTGGAGTATTATAACTTAATCTACAGAACCTATGAATTAAAAGTAAAAAAAAAATTTGACGAAACGATTTTTAGGGGGAAATTTTTTTAGAGGGGATATTCAAGGACATAAAAAAAAAAAAAAAAACAATTAGGAATTTATAAAAAAAAAATAAATATAAGGAGGAAGTAAAAATATTGGTGAGGGGAATGTTGGCTTTGTTCAAATACAATTTTTTTTTTTACGCCCGTATCAACATTTCCTCCATCCCAAGGGATAGTAAATGGAGATTTAATAATACGGGAAGGAGGGGGATGAAAAAAATTAAAAAAAAGGAAAAAAAAAAAAAAAAAAAAAAAAAAAAAAAAAAAAAAAAAAAAAAAAAAAAAAAAAAAAAAAAAAAAAAAAAAAAAAAAAAATGTAAGTTGGAAGATGGGCGCCCGCGTCTCCTGGCGGTTCGCCTGGCTTCCTCTGGTGCAACATATTATATGTTTTATTTTTTGTTTTTGTCTATTTATTTTCCGCTTTTAGTGCCTTATGGGTTTTAGATTGATATTGAAGTCGGTTAATACTTTTTTTTGAAAATATACTATAATAGAGTGCCAAAAGGGGGTGAAAAGGGAGAATACGGGTTTTTTTTGGAGAGAAAAAAAAATGGAGAAATAAAACAAAATAAAAAGAACATAAGAAAAAAAAGAGAAAAAAAAAAAGGAGGAAAGGGAAAAAAAAAAGGGGGTAAACTTTTTTTTTACGCCTATCAACATTTCTCCATCCCAAGGGATAGTAAATGGAGACTTAATAATACATGTAAGTTATTCAGTAAAACAAGCAAGTAAAAAAATATTTTCTAAAAAATGATTAAACCTCATGTTAAATTAATGGGAAATACATCGTCATTTCGGCACGGTTAAATGGCATCGGAATCATTTTTTTCCTTGCATGTTTTTGGATATAAACTAACGAATTTAACGATACCCAAATCAAAAAAAAGCCAACTTGGTTAAATAACGGACACCCTAATGTACATATGAATGGATATACTGGGTGAGTGGTCAGTCGTTAGTAATATTTTTACAGGCATACTAAGTACTTGATACTCGTTCTAAATCAATAAAAAATAGGTGCTTAATATTTGACCTAAGCATCTCTGTTAAAACATAGTGTCAATGATTGTCGGGAGAAGTGAAAGTGAAGCCAACCAGCTAACAAAGGATAATTTTTCAAAGTTTGAACAAACGAAAGGGCTTATTGTCCGTTTTATTATCGAAGAATATAAACCCCGGGACACCGATCGCAAGTTTTGTCACCGGTTATTCAACCTAGGTTTATTTAAATTTGTAGCCATACTTTTGAAAGTCTTAGAACAAACGTTAACTTAGATTCTCTTTGTTGTTCATTAGTATTTGTTTTGATATTATTATTTTATATGGTAAATGTGACCATGAACTATCACGCAATTGAAGGTTGTCACTCTTTAAACAGTCACGGTGTATATAGGTATAAAGATCAAGTTGGATGATGTTTGTCCACGATGAGCTCAGAAACTACTTAGCCGATCTTCATGAAAGTTGGAATTTATGTATAAGTCGGTCCAACTTGAGAGATAGGTTAATTTGCAATCAATATCAATATTTTTAAATTGAAATTAAATTATTCTTAATGTTGATTATTGTTATTAATTGTAAGTTTTATTAAATTAGTTTGTTGATAGAAAACTGTAGGACAGACGGTTATAGATAGCTCAAAGATGACGGCATTGCATGGCAAGATACTTTATTATAATTTAAATTCACCGTGTACTAACTCATCCACAGCAACGCGTGGTTTGGTCAGCTAGTAAGATATAAAGTTAAAGAAAATATTTTTTTTGGTATGAGAATATCACTGGAACATCTGATCCGATTTTAAGAATACTATCACTTACACAATAATAAACGCGAACGAAGTCAGGGCCGGTTGCTAGTATATGAAATAATAAAAACATTATTACTGCGCTCGCTAAAGTTAAGCTATTAAAATCACAAGTCTAATAAATAACTCTGTAAACATGGTAGAATAAATACAATTACTTGTACGATTCATGGAAACGAATAAATTACGACTACAAAACTAAATAATTAAAGTTATTCGGGGAATATTCTAGACTAGCTTATGCTTGAGGCTTCGCTCGACTTGATATAAATTTGATTTATCCCTTCACAATAGTTTTTTTTTTCAGAATGCTAAGTATATGTCCTATGACCTTTTCTGTACTCCTGATAATGCGTATGAAAAAAATCATGATCGTCGGTAGAGTGGTTAAAACGTTAAAGCTGAACTAACAAACATACTCACAGTACCACTTAAAATATTAGTAAGGATGTCAGAATTATTGTATATACTAGCTATGCTCGCGATTACGTCCGCGAAAAATTCCAATTATAAGCACAGTGACTAATCAAATCATATGATTGTACTGTGTATTAAAACTCGATACCGACAATTTAAATGGCCTCACCGTTTGTGAACGATTTTGTTCTCCGAGACGCAGCGTGGCTGTACAGCATCTAGCTTTACATCGTATGTATTTGAAAAACATAGCTACGTTATACATAGGTGTTAGTTCTAGACATCAAAATTGTTCACATATTGAACTAGTACCCTATAATAAGGCTTCTCTTATATGTTTTCTTATAAGTATGATATTCATATATACGAATGGTGTATATATGTAAAACATGTCCTAAATGTTATACCGATGATAATGATATACTGTTACTATACCAAATTTCGTCAAAATCCCTCCAGTAGTTTTTGGGTGAATCCACTACAAATGACAGACAGACAAAAATTTATAAAAGCTACGGAAATGTGTTCTGTCATTAATTCTAAGCCACACGAGAGTAGTTTTTCTTTAAAATATTTAATGTACAGATTTCGTCTCGTTAGCCTTTATTATATGTATGTATAGAAAAGCATAATTACATTCCAACAGGTACCTAATATGACACGTAATATCTAGGACGTCTATGATAATCAAGTTTAAAGTCAAAGCTGTAAATGTTATTACTGTAACAGTTTAATACCATTTACCGCTAATTAGAGTGGCGTTTTGATATATCCTATTTGATTGGTGGCTTAGGTTTATATCAGTAATTGCATATAGGCGACATGTCACGGGACAAGCGACCCTTTGGTAGGCAACGTGTGTTAGTCACGCGCCTGTCTGACCGCGTGTCAATTCGGGATTTTTAATTTCGGATTCGGAATTAATTGCACGCCTTTTAAACACAAAGTTATATTGCACCTATACCTCATTTTCGCATTGTAATGTTACGTCGTTGATAATTAAAATGCCGTTTCCGTTGAAAGAAATTTATCTGTACCTACTCGTCAAATCATAAGCATTAGAATCATCATCATTACATATTATAAACAAAGTCCTCTACCACGTCTTTCTGACTGTCTGTCTGCCTGTTCGCGATAATCTCAAAAACTACTGAACGGATTTGCATGCGGTTTTCACCAGTAGATAGAAGAAGGTTTAGGTATATAATATGTCAAGGTTTTGTCAAATGTATCAGGGCAGGACAACGTCCGCCGTGATCGCTAGTTGACTATAAAAAAACAAAAACAATTTTACTTATATGCCTAATAGTTTAAAAGATCGGCGTGATAAAAAATGTACACGTGTGCTTATGTTATATTTCTGTGGCTTATAATAATACATTAAGCAATTTAAAGAATGATTAAGATAAAGTTTTAATTATAAAATTATAATAACTTTAAAAGCTTTTATAATTAGTTTTCTACATATCTGTATATAGAATCAAGTAAGATACCAGAAACAAGTAGAATTAAAAAGGTGCCTCGATGTTATTCGAAATTGAAGGGGGATCCGTTTAATTGCCTTTGGAATACGTGGAGTGATTGCAAATAACTGATTATTTTTGTACCTTAACTGTAATAACCTCAGGTAGACAGTAGTTTCTTTATAATGTGGCAGAAGATAGATCTAGTCCATGAAGACGGAACTGTTACAATTTCGTTAACAAAAGTAATCACCTCGAGACTCGGAGTACTCAACCAGTAGAGTGCACGCGTGTATTATTTTATTTAAAATAATTTTTGAGCTATAATAGAAGTAAAGGCGTGTCATGATTGGTAAATCCCATTGGCGCGAGCATTATATTAGAGATTTCAAGGTGAATTAAATCTAAATTAACTATCTATATTTACGTATTAACAAGTTTTTTGTATACTAGTTGCATGCCCTGGCTTCGCACGGGTGCACTAACGAAGGAAATGGGATCAAATCTTTCCTTTACAATACGACAATGTCTGTCAACATTTTTAAAGATTTTCCTCCTATATTTTGTTTCACTCACTCACTAACATTTAATGTATTAGTGTCTCTGTTTTTTGTAAGATTTTTCAAATATTTTATTTCATACAAACAATTCCAAACCTACCAAAAAAAGAAAGTGTAATAGGTGTACTGCAGTGATGCGCTAGATAGTATCATATCGATTCCAATCTCAGTGTAAGCGATAACACTTGAACTTATGTAATATGTATATTCTAAAATGTTTATGTTTAGGACACAGTTTCTAATAAGCTGCTTACAAACCCTAATTCGTATTTCAAGATAACGTACACGTCAGGAATATCACGTAATTTATGCGAGGCCTTAGAATGGTAACGTGTTATACTATTTCTCATGATAGGCTAACATAAGTATCAGAGCAACAAGATAAATGTGATTGTGAGAAGATGTGTCCTATTTAATTCGAAATGATATGAACATAATATACATGAAAATAAATGCTAATAAAATAATAATGAAAATAATAGTTAATCATCTCTCTATACTACTCGAAAATCGAAAATTTGAAAGTTGGTATTTCGAAATGATAGTGAAAGCTGTTGTGTAGTTAAAATAAATAAGGTAATATACAGACAGCCACAAAAAGCGACTTGGTTTTATAATATTTGTAGATGTGTATTCATCAACGTCTGGAAGGTATAATCAGATTTGCAATATTAATGCGACTTATTTTGTAGTGAAAAAGTAATTAACCTGTTTACTTGATCTAGCTTCAAATATTCAAAAGCACGCAGGTAACAAGAAAGTTTTTTTTGGTTTGACACAACGTCAATGTCTCAATACTTATAATAATACATACAAGTAATAATACAAGACGTTACAAAGTTTATTTGTTGTGGAGGAATATGGGAATTTCTGATTCAATTAAAATATTATCAGCGTTTTTTGCAACAACTGAGGTTACATATAGAAAATAAACTCTCTATACGTATTATACATCCCAACTGAGGGTCTGTGATGTACTACTGAAGAATTCCTATCCGATTAACAGGGTTTAACCGCGGTGTTCGTTTGTGTCCTACTACATAGGTTAGGAATAAAGAATGAGACAATAGCGAAAGCTCTTATTTATATACAGAGTGGGGTGTTTAATTTTTTTTGATTTTAAGAAATTGGGGTGGTAGGGTTCTACAGCCTAACTGGGTCGCAACCACCATGTATATGGCGAAAGAGCCCGTCATAGTGATTCGCTTCTGCGGGTCGCGTTTCGGAATCAGCCTGTGCATATCCAGCTTTTCACAGGCCGGCATGACAGTGGCGATGGATAGTGTGTCACTCGGTGGTAGCCATTGTTTTTGGATTGTACTGTGCTTACCATCAGGTATAGTGCAGTCATTGTGCCATACTACAATATAGGAAAATGTAAAAAACTATTTATAATATGTGGAAGGAATATTTTATGAGAGATTAAAGAAAAGGGTATTTGTACAAGACTTTACAAAGTCAGCCTCCTGAACACCATGGTTGGATGAATACAAGAGTCCACGTGTACAACGTTCGGGACATTATCCGTCATAAAAATTTGAATATTTGATGAAAAAAAGTCCTTCACCAATTTGTTCAACATGCGGAATTATAGATGACGTTCACCATTTTCTAGCGGAATGTGTCAAGAACAATAATGTTAGGACAATTTGAATTAAAAAAAATAATTTGAATAAACTGTTAATTAACTAGTATAATTAGGTTATGATGAAGCTGGTATGACTAGTGTCAAAAGCCCCTAAATAATAATTTAAAAAAACCTCTTTGCGTCACGAAAAATGGTGGCGGTAAACACTGTGTCGGGTAGAGTGTTAAAAACACCAGCACTCCTCCGGTCACCGAAGTCGAGCAACGTCGAGCGCGGTCAGTACTTGGATGGGTGACTGCTGGGGAACACTGCGCGACGTTGACTTTTTGTTGTTCTTTTTTAATAAAAAATTTCCCTGTAATATTAAAGTTTCACTTCTATGTTCTGTGTCTTTACGATACGTCCTGTTTTTTTATATCAATTTTATTATAATTCGAGGAATATTCATTTTGCTTTAACTGCTTAATCAATAGTAATTACAACAATAACGCCAGTTACGTGTACCACTGATAAGTAAAATTTGTACGTGAAAATACACAATAACCAAAAGAGAAGACAATCGCGAAAATTGTACGTGAAACACAATGACATAAAACGTGAGTAGTTCGGGTAGAATAACATCGAAGCAATGCTATTGTCTCATGTATCTTGTAATACACATCAGCAAAATTTTCCTAAAGAAACAAAAATAAAACTGATAGAGGATGTCGTATTGTGGAAACTATAAAAATGTTGCGAACTCATCTTCGTCGGCACGAATGTAAGATAATGGAGCGGGGTCAGCTTGTCCGACCAAATCCTTACTCATTTATGGTAATGGGACCCGGCACACGAGTTGTACGGGCCAGTTTCTCTTTTATAAAATTCATCCTTATACTCATAAATATTTTATTGACTATAAGATATAGACGTGATTTTTGAAAATAATATTATAATTAATACAATCCATAGACAAGACTTAGATTTGTTCGCGTAGTAAAAATGGAAATACACTCAATATACGGAAAATATTACGTTCTCATATTTGCATCTTTGTTCTCAATGCAAAACCATAAACTTTTTAACATGCTTTTATTATCTTCACCTATATCTATCTAGTTATGTATATATATGTATATAACGGAATCTCTGAACGTGACTGTCTCATACTCCAGGACCTCAGATTCAATTGTAATTTAGCACAGTTCTCAAGGATTATTGACAATACAATAATTTAATAAGTTTGTCTCTTTTTTTTAATACCAAAAAGTCGTAAAAATTAATATCGAATTAAATCAATTCGGTTAACTATGTGACCGAACTAAAAAGTAGAAAATAATGTTTAAATATGGAGTGTTTGTGCTAATTTGATTGTACGTAATTTGCAATTGAATGTAAAAAACCTGTTTTTATTTCATTCTTTTTATTTTATTCACTCTTAAACAGAACATAACAAAGTGATTGCACTATACGTGTCATTCAAAAACACTTACATTTACAGAGATTTACGGTCTATCACCAGTTGCCATACAGGCTGGCGGCTCTGAGTAGACTGATTGATACACACTGGCTGATCTCGCAACATGATAACAAAAATAGAGTCCCCGTGACATTTATTCCAGTATTACTACTATCCCGCTTGATTATTAGATACTAAATTTTGCTTTCGGCATCGCTCGCCTCGATTTACATTTGACCTATCTTGCGCGAACAGTACTGGACGAAATACCCTTCTCTATACTTCTGAAAATGTGTATGACAAATTTCTTGATGATTAGTTGAGGCGTGAAAGCATAAAAAACAAACATTCGCATTTATAACAATAGTTACGATACAGCGGCCGATCCCGGAACGCATCATCTAATGCACGGGGATCATGATCCAGTCGGACTGAGTGAATATACGTTCGGCGGGGCGTGCAGCGGGGCGTCGAGCGACCGAGAGATCCGCTTGCGCGCCACTAAGGACACTTACGTATTAATGCATCTGTTTGACACGAACGCAGCACGCGACGCCTCATTCGACGCTCGACTTAAGCGTCCACTGTGGCCGTACACTTAATCTCAGTGTTCTGGATTTCATACGCAGTAAACTTTATAAAAAAAATAGGTTGTCTGTAAAGTCGGTTTACGGACGATAATTTTACGTGATAACGTCATAAGAAGACTTCGATAAAAAATTGCATACTTTTATGAATCGAACTGAAGTATTCTATATATAAATAGATGCGTCACAAGCCGATCGCGCCTCTCTATCACTTGTTCCGCGTTCTCGCTTGCACGCTCGGCTCAGGCGAAACGTGACAATGAATCAAGCCTTTTCGTGCGTGCAGCCGGCGGACATCGATTTATAATACGTTATCACGTAAATTACTAGCTTTTGCCGTAGATTTGATTTCTCTTTTGAGAAAATTACTTTTTTTCTGGATAAAAGGTAAAATATATCCTTCTCTGTATATCAGATAACGTGTATGCAAAATTTCATGACGATGGGTTGAGCAGTTAAGGCGTGAAAGCGTGACAAACAAAGAAACTCACTTTGCATGTATAATATTACTAGCGGGCCCGGCAGACGATGTCACGCCTTGACTATTAAAAATCTTTGACAAATTATACACCAAAATCTTCCTTATGAATCACTTTATCCACTGGTGAAAACCGCATGAAAATCCGTTCAGTAGTTTTTGAGTTTATCGCGAACAGACAGACAGACAGACGCGATAGGGGACTTTGTTTTATACTATGTAATGAAGTAAGGATTGTGCAAATTTAATATATATGTATATATGTATGTATATATATATATATATCACAATGTATAATATATGTCACTGAACTCCTCCTAAACAGCTGGACCGATTTTGATGAAATTTTGTGTGTATGTTTCAGTGGATCCGAGAATGGCTTAGATCCACAATTGGCTGCGGTTGGCTTTTAGATTTTTTTTAAATTATCAAAGCAGGACAACGTCTACAGGGACCGCTAGTATATATATATATATATATATATATTATAAAGTGAGAAAATAATTATTTAGTGGTATAAGTAAGTGTTAAACTTCATCTTTATACCCTATAGGTGTTGCTAAGATTCTCTTTTATCATGATTAGACATAATATTTCAATTAAAAGTATCGTAGAACGTGGATAGTGAACAATATCTTATTGTATTTTTTTTCTTGAGATAAATTCTTGTAGTATATTGTATAGCATTAATTATTTACGTCTGTATTTATTATGTATCATGATTTATATATTTACTAGTGGGCCCGGCGGTCGTTGTCCCGCCCTGATAATAAAAAAAAACGTGACAAATGATATACCTAAACCTTCCTCATGAATCACTTTATCTACTGGTGAAAACCGCAAGAAAATCCGTTCAGTAGGTTTTGAGTTTATCGCGACCAACAGACAGACAGACGTAGCAGAGGACTTGTTTTATACTATGCAATGATTACGTCAGTTATTGTAAAATTGTGAATATAAATAGTATAAAAAAAAGAAGCTTTTTGTCCCTAAATCCCTAAGAATGTTAAATCTTTAAAAAAAGAAAGGGAATTTGATGGGGTTTTTTAAAAAGAAAGAGGAATGAAGAGGAAGGAAAAAAAAAAAAAAAAAAACAAAAAAAAAGGAGAAAAACTGATATTTTGAGGTTAAATGGATGGAAAAAAAATAAATAGATAAAAATACAATACATGAAAAAGGGGGGGGAGGGAGGAAGAAAAAAAAAAAAACAGGGAAATTAATAATATTTTAAGAAAAAAAAAGGGAAAAAAATCCCCCCCCGGGGCGGGGGGGGGGGGGGCTACACAAATATTTTACAATGCACCACAGCTCTGGTTGACATCAGGTTCATCAGGCATATTTTCCAGAAGTATTAACTGCTTTCATATACATACAAACCTTTAGTTTTTCGTCATATTTATTTCCCTATTCCCTAGTAGTGAAGTGTTTATGGATATATAGGTAGTAATGATATAAAAAGTTTTTCGTTATATATTGTTGTAACAATCCACCAGCCTCTAATCAAAAAGTCTATTCAATTCTATTAATTCTCAAACATCAGTTCAAATTATATATTACCAACTAAACTAAATTAAATTTAGCTCAGGACTGTACAAGCAAATACTACTTTCATTATTACAATAGATTAACTACGAATCTCACTCACAAATATCAGAGAAACATAAACAAACGTCGTCTAAACGACTGCATTGAGATACAGCTAGGACGGAGTCCGAGGCAAGTAGAAGGTTCATTCCATACACCCCTTGTTTGTCTGTCAACACAAATATTGAAAATCCATTAGCAACCACCGTTCGAGCGCAAAAAAGTCGATATTAAAAATAACAAAGAAATCGGGCCGTTCACAGTTCCCATCCCGCGTGGAAGTTACTTTGAGCTGTTTGTTATTTGTAATTCACGAGAATTTTTGTCGGTTTATGCTGTGGATTAAGTCAGCGATGCTCAAACTTCCAGGAACATTGTTATATGAAAGGAAATACAAAATTTTCGTTTTATCGCTGTTATTAAACGTTTTTAATTTTATTCCGTTTTTAATGTATTCAGTGTGTTTATATTATTACTAGTAATATAATTTTTCTAGGTTATGTCTTTTGGCGAGTAATGGGAGATCGTTTCAGAGTGAATTTTTAGCGTAGTTCGGTGAAGCTGTTAAGACCTTGCTAGGTCAATAGCGTAGTCAGTTCAAGAAAAAAAAAACAGGGTGCATTCTTAGCTTCAAATTGAGGTTACACGCGCCGATGTAACACACAATGAACTTAGTAACGGTTTTTTAAATATTAAATAACCAATTTTAATATAGATATTATCATTACATAGTATAAAACAAAGTCCCCTACCGCATTTGTCTGTTTGTTCGCGATAAACTCAAAAACTACTGAACGGATTTTCATGCGGGTTTCACCAGTGCATAGAGAGATTCACGGAGAGTTAGTAAGTTTTAGTAGTAGTAGTAAGTTAGTTTGTCAGGGATTTTTTTATAATCAGGGCGGGACAACGTCTGCCGGGCCGGCTAGTTTTATATAATTTGAACTATTGACTCGGTACAAAACGGTTACAATGTGAAGAAACATTCGTTTTTATGTACAAGCCGAAAAAATATGTCTTCCCACGTGTGTACATAAGTACATACATTATTTTATTTAATATCGATCAGATAAGTCTTCGTGGTTTATAAACCTTAATCTTATAAGAGTTTTAATGAAGAGGAGATTTAAAATTAGCTCCAATTATAGGTGATAAGGTGATGTATAATAATTTTGTGCTTATCCTAAAAGGCGGGCGGGATGAAGTACAAATTAGTAGAAGTGTGCAACCAGACGTACTTCGAGGTGTTTACTACTTCAGTGGGCAGTACGACGAGTAATTACGAGCAAGCAACCGGAACACCGAAGTGTGTCTACATACATAATTCATTGTTATTATATAATTGTAATTGGAACGTACTAAAATCAAATATTTTAATAAGGATTTAATGTAGCGGTCAAATAGTTAATAATTAATGAGTACAATATAAATAGAATAAACTTATCTGAATATGAAGCGAAGCTTAGCTATAAGAATCATAAATAAATAATAGTTTTATTATACATAACCTTTTTAAAGTGTCTGATTATAAATTATGTAAAAATAAGGGTGCTCTAATATTTAATTCATACTCTGAACCGGCTTATTATTTGTTGTTTTTCTAAAATACGGTGCACTATCAATTTGAAGTATAATTTATGTTCTGGATGCTAAACGAATCTAGTAAATAATTCTGGTAGAAATTAGAAAACTCTGAAGACCATCAACGTGGTGCATTTGATGCCAGAATCAATGAATTAAGGTCTCAACCACGTTTAATGGATTATATTTTAGGGAATGGTGTTCCATATAGACGTAACTTTGAATGAGAATTAATTAAAGAAGAACAATGAAAATTAAACAGTTACTTTAACCGAAAACACTCATTAGTTTCTCATCGTTATTTTCGGTCCGTTCCAACAACCAATATAGGTATCTAAATTGTGTATTTACGAAAAACAATCTTTAATAATTTGTTATGTTAAGTTCATTTACTTTTTATGTGTTAGTTACATGATTTAAAACAATATAAACATACCGTTATATCAAGATAGGATAACAGTACCCTCGGACATTAGGACAATTCCAAAAAAAATAATTAGATTTATAAATATGAGACAATAATAACTAAACGTAAATATTTAAGTGAAATGGTAATAAGAATGATAATATAAACTAATAATAACAATAGGAGAAAGTGAATAATGATTGAAAGGAACTAACATGTGTAAACTATATGCCGTGAAAAGACTTATATTAGAGAACCGCTATTTTTTAGTTCTTCCTTTTTAGAGAGCGTTTCTCAAATTGTATAATTTCGATGACGATGAAAATACAGTTCTTTTGAGGTTGAATTACGTTAAAACGTCTAACGTATGGACTGTGATCATTCGATGCGGAATTTTTTTGTAGAAGATTCTAGGCTACGCATGTTAAGGATTCCATTGACCCCTTGTCATTTCTTTTAAATTAAAAACTGAATTAATGTAAAGCGAAGGTAAGGGTATCACTACTAATATGTCATAATTTTGTAAAATTATGACATATTAATGACATACTAAAATAGATCAGAAATAGGATGTATCTATTAGGTCTATAGTCGATGCATTTTGAACTGAGGCTTCGAGTTATAAATCATATTTATCTGTCTGCCTCGCTCGCACTTAGAGGTCTTATGGAGAGGTGTAGTGTTGTGCGTAAGAATCGTAGAGGTGCATATCGATAACGGGATAGATACTATCAATATGCTAAATTATGCAAATGAAGGTCACGATGACGCATCGACCCCGCGTGCGCAGGTAGCTAAATATCGATAACGGGTTGCATTGCGTGCACATTCCTACTGCCAGTGACATTTATTGCCCGACGACTCAGTTTAAAACGCGTCGACTATAGTAACTCTTAATAGGTATACTAATTTTGAATGTATTTTCGAATCATGTCAGTATAAAGAGTAAATATAAAAATAGGTTCCAACGATGTATTACGATTACATAATGAGATTAAACATTAAGTAACTCCAATATTAAAAAAAGAACGAACTAGCACAACAGTTGAAGTCATTACGAATATAAATTATGCTGTAGTCAGCTGTATACAATGTAATATACTTTTGTAATGGCCAGATCTTATAAGTTTTACAATAAAAGTAATTTATTCGTAAGCCATAAGGCAACCCATATTGTGACGTAAACTCCGCTTCGCAATAGTCTAGTGGTCAATACCAATGTGAAGGTTCTGTAATAAATAACATCTTATTTAGTATATATATATCTTGGAGTATGTCTGTGTCTCGCTCTATTTTGATGATAACATCTGTTAATCAAACTTTGTGGATACAAATTGTTTATAACCATGCATTTTTAACGTAGACAACTTAGAGAATAACCTGTGTGTAACAAAATGAGAATAGTTGCTGAAATATACATATTTTGGCAACTCGAAACAAATAATAAGGTCATGCTAACAGGACAGGAATAAGGACACTCTAATATATCTGTTCTATTGTTAAAGTAATGTTTGTGTGGGACATAATAATATGTTTACAAGCGTTAAACACCACACACTAGTAATGTACATAATAGGGAGTTCATGGACTGTGATTTATTCAGCCACCTGTGAAATTCTCATTTAGTTTTAAGTACATCCTCTAGATGCGTTCGCATAAAGCCCCTATTAGCGTATAGCGTTTGAAATCAAGAGAAGTTGCAAGGGTGATTTTCACTTCAAATTTGGTATTACGTACGGTATGAGAAATCTCTACTATGACGATTATAAGGAAGTATCGATCTCATACATTGTTTCATTCACATATTTTTAGCTTTAGTTTGATAAGTTTTTAGAATCTACGTTTGAGCCTTTCAGCACAACAATCTCATCTGATGCTAGTTGATAGCATGACTTGGCAGTATGTGGTGACGAATTTTCAACTTGACGACTTATAAAACGATATCTTAGCACATCACGGTTTGGTAGGTCGTGATGTTATCTTTGACCGAATGTTCATGTTAATTGCAAACTCGAACTTGCGTCAATCGACGTGGTATCCAAGGCGTACTATTGAACCATCCGTTGTTGTGTCTTCTTTTGTTGGAGTACACAAGTGAAGTAAATATAATAAATGTACATAAGTATCAATATGTTGTTTTCGTCGTACTCTTTTTAGATCGTACTGTGCATACGATAAGTTACACTGCAATTATTCGGTTGAACGCATATAAAATATTATAATCTTAAATTTATTTTATTTTGAAAATCTGTTTAAGTTGTGGACTTTGGAAAATTAATGGCTTGCTTTCAATAAAATATACCGTCGTTATAGTTAACGAGAGCAGTTGATAACTAATTACTTGTCACGATATTTTGCCTTTTAGTTAATGAAGTTTTATAGTCTTGTCACTCGTGATAATCTACGTTATTTATCAAAATAAATGATATATTTATTATATTTTTGAGCCAGTCATAAAAAAAATCTACAACTATAATATCTCAATAGTATACAAATTGGAGAATAATCCGCCTTTTGATGTACATTGGTACGCGATGAAAACAATTGAATGCTAGCTCAAGATTAAAATAACAAAATAAGTTTGCAAAAAGTTAACAGAAAAATATTATTTATTAGCAGCCTTTGAATAGAACTCTATTTTATATTTCTGACTCATCGTAGTTGGCAAAATATTTAAGTTATCGCTTTGAAAATATCTTAATTATAATCAGAGTCACAGTAAAACTTTTTATTTCAAAGTATTAAAATTCTTATTGAGAATACGAATGGTGTTATTTAATTTGATAACAAAGTTCTATTAAATAAAAATCGTTAAATTAAGTTAATTGTAATGCGTTGAATTGGTATGTCTATGATATTCTTAGTACATAAATAATATTGTCATGCCATATGTATATAAATACATACATGTAATAAAAATTAAAAGATCAGTAAATTATACAAGCGGTTAACTTCGGATAAAAACACTAAAATGTGATGTAGTTAGAGGGAAAATACTAATATTGTAGTACCAAGTAAGTAAAATAGAGGAGACAATTATCTAGTTCAGTGATCATTAATCCACTTACTTCATTAAAGTTTAGAACACAGAAACGTACCATGATTAATTCGTTGAATATCAACATGCCTCTATATGCACATATTAATTTAAATAATCGTATAATAATTGAGTTCGCAGTTGATATCCTGGGGGATATATCACGTGTCCCTGCTGTGTTCGGGCAGGAAAATCCAGTTATCTTCGGTGATTGAGTTCACAACGACTAGCAATGCTATTAGACAGGAGATCAATATCAAAGTAAGCGGTCCGTGGCTGCGAAACAATTTGATGTATCTACGTGCAGTTCTATTTCTTAATATAGCTCTTGTTATGTCTGTATTTACAGTTTTAATTAATAATCAGAAGTTTAACTTTGATATAAAAGTACATTAATTTCGTGTTAAACTAATGTAGTTTGTTTATTAACTATCATACTTTTATGATTACTTTTTTAATGTGGAAAAATTTTACATACGATACCTCAACGCCGGGAAAAGGAGGTGAGGTGTGTTTTTTTTTTTTATTGTAGCTCGGCAAAGTGACTGTACTGTGCCTGATGGTAAGCACAGTACAATCCAAAAACAATGGCGACCACCGAAAGACATACTATCTATCGCCGGTCGCCGCTGTCATGCCGGCCTGAAAGCGACCCAGTCAGGGACAGCCCCCCCCCCCTCCCCCCCCCCCCGGTTGCTGGATATACACCGGCTGATCCCGGAACGCGACACGCCTAAACGTGTCACTATGGCGGGTGTTCCACCTGGTGTACGGTGGTCGCGATCCAGTCGGGTACAGACACCCTACCACCCCGCATTCACGCACCCCCGATTCTCACTGATTAAAACTCTACGGTGTTCTCTTTATACCTTTTTAACGGGGTGCTGTTGCATGCGTATTACTTCCATATACACCCGGTAAGTGTCAGCCTCATCAGTGGCCTCGTCTCGCGATATGTTGCGTCGAAGTATCTACAGAATTCTCTTTGACGAACCGATGAGAGCCGCACCGAATTCAAATGCGCCTCAACCTCTGAGCCCTATGTAATAAATGCTAGGGCGACGGACGTACCCGCATTTATCGACCGCAGACCCATCTTAGGGTGGCTGGAAGTAGTTATTCAGGTGATGCTGCCGTTCATTGACCGCAGCAGGAAGCTCGATTGACAGCTACTTGTCCTTCTCCGCCATCTCTTTTGCAAACATTACTTGCTTGCAAAATGAGTTGACGGAGTTCGACCTGCTCTCTACTCCCAAACATCGCTTTGACAACGGTCGGAAGTGACAGCTCAGGTTCTATCGCTCCGTGATGAGTCCTATATGTGACAGTAGATAAGAGTGCGCTGCATGTTATCTACTGCGCATTTACATGGTTGGCTTCTGGTGTAATCTCCCGGCTTATTATACATAGGTCCTCTCGGAAACAGCTGTGTCCCGAGAGCACCTGTGCTAGCTATCAGGTGAAGTAATACGCGGCTACAACGCACCGGTGCAGGGCAATTACCATTCATAGTTTAGGCCAGAAAGTACGCTATGCCAAAACGAAGTATTAGAACGGGTGGGCCATGTGACAGGGACGAGGGCGACAAAAATCTATACACGAGTGATGCTATGGCGCACTAATAGTAACTACAATAAAAAAGGGAGAGTGTATATTTGAAAGCGTTAATCTGAAGAAGTTGTCCGATTTAAAACATGTCTTGTGCTTTTTTATGGAAGGTACACTATATGTAGAACTTCACGTTACAATTGTGAGAGCTGAACAAAAATTAAGCGCGAGTGAAATCATAAATAATATTTAATCTATACAGATAAAAATGAATTGCCGAATTTATGTAAGCGCATCACTTCAGAACGGCAGTGCCTATTTGGATAATTCCTTTTTTGTTGTGTTTGTAATTGTCAGAACAAGGTTTGTATAAAAGGAAATGTTTGTAGAATCGAACAGATTTCGTAGGTGGTAGAGCCACGCTGAAGCTATTACTGCTTTCAGCAGCCCGCCCGGGTTAGTACCACTAGACCCACAGAAAACTGACGTGAAATAATCAAATAATAGTGCTTGTATTGTTACGTTTCGTTCGGTCAGTGAGAGCGCCGGAGGCCCATCTTCTTTAAAAAGCCGACAACGCACTCGCGACTCCCCTGGTGCTGCTGGTGTCTATGGGCGACGGTGATCACTTACCATCAGGTGGCCCATGTGTTCGTGTGCCCTCTATAATATATAAAAAAAAGATAAGTGAAAATTTTGGGTTAGAATCTCCATATAAAAAACGCGACTGAGTGAGTGAGACATAAGACTGTGAGATGATTTTCAAATATATTGTCAGAATTTATGAATTTGCCATTTTATTTAATTACATGGTCTTACTGTAAAGGGAAGGTTTGGTCTCATCTTCTTTATTAGTACACCCGTGTGAAGCTGGGGCTGGCTATATAGGGATTATAGTAGTGTAATCTTCTTTATATATATAATTCTTCTGTCCGGGTTTGTGACTGAACTCCTGCTAAACAGCTGGACCAATTTTGATAATTTTTTTTTGTCTGTTCAGGTGGGTTTTAGAATGGTTTAGATTCACGATTGCTCCCTGTAGGTGGCGCTGCGGATGACTTTTAGTATTTTTTTGTACTATCAAGGCAGGACAACGTCCGAGTGCCCGCTAGTAATAAAGTAAATATTATAGCAAATTTAGTGTGTGCTTTGCGGTCTTTATTATGTGGTGCTGACTTTTACACGTTACGTTTGGGATTATTTACAAAATATAACAGTTCATATTCAATATTAATATCGCTAATTAACAACAAACACCGCAGGCAATTGAATTTGATGTTTCTGTCTGAATAGCGAATAACCACAACACAGTTAATTAAGATATTTACAATTGGAATATCATAATAACAACTATTTTACGTCTTTTAAATATAATATATTATTTACATCAATATACCTATATTTTTTTAAATATTACCTATTAGGTTTTAGCTTCTAACATTACTATAATTTACTAAAGGATTAGATGACATAGGCAATGGTCTAAATAATTTTATTCAATTCATTGTTCCTATTTCGCGCTCATATTGTATCTTTACTGATATTATAAATGCGCACGTAAGTTTTTTCGTCTATTACGCTTTCATACCTAAAATACACAACCGATCACTATCAAATTTGGATACACGATGTCAGGGGTGCAGGAGTAGGGTACCTTTTATCCAGAAACGATGTCCCTTCCCAATCGATAGACTATATCTTCATTGAGGCTAGTGAGTCCGCGACCAAATGTAGTAAACAATATAACCTTTTTACTCATAATAGCAGATCACTTTAAAAATAGAAATTCAGTCGCAACTTTCATTAGAAAAAACATCATATTATGTTTTGGTATGACCTCGACCTCAGACCTAAATTCAGATATTTATTAAGAAGAAATAAAATATTCATTACATTGATTTTAATGTAACGACGAATTGACACACAACGAATTCTGATTTTATGGATTTAATTGCTTAACTTAGTGCATACTAACAAGGTACTAGACTATGTTGTCTAAACAATTACGATAATAAAGCTTTGATCTTTCTTATGTACCTAATCGTTAAGCGATTTCATGGAATAAGTTCTCTCGTTTTAGTAAAAGCTGTTAACATATTGTTTGTATTTTTTATTATGTAAAATATATTTTCTATCTTCTATCATCCTTACCCCTTGCTACATCTAATATTAGGTATTTACCTATGAAATTGCCGTTTTGTATGAAAAAATTTAAACGAATATTTTTCATGTATTTTTTATTTGTATTAATCGAAGTAATCACCCATGCAATCAATGCATCTTTGCCAACGCAGTGGCAGTTTATTGATGCCCTTCTTAAAGAAATCAGCTGTACGGGAGGCAACAAATTCTTCAAAGGCATTTTGTACTGCCTCTCGGGTATTGAATTTTTTTCCCGCCAAGGAGTTATCCAAATTCTGGAAAAAGTAGTAGTCTGTAGGCGCAAGGTCTGGTGAGTAGGGTGGATGACGGAGAACTTCCAACCCCAGTTCTTGCAACTTGGAGACCGTCTGCTGTGCAGTATGAGGTCGCGCGTTGTCATGCAGGAGTAGCGGACACGAGCGATTGACCAATGCTGGTTGGAGATGTGCTAACTTCTCCATCATTGTGTTCAGTTCTTCACAGTACACATCTGCAGTAATGCTCATCCCGTTTGGTAAGAAGCTGTGATGAATCACACCGGCGCTAGACCGCCAAACTGTGACCATCACTTTTCTAGGGGTAAGTTTTCGTTTAGGGCATTGTTTAGGTGCTGAACCAGGATCCAACCAACTTGCTGAGCGCTTGCGGTTATCAAACAGAATCCATTTTTCATCGCAGGTAATAATGCGGTTCGAAATTCCTTCATTTGTGTGTCTGTTGAGCATTGCAAAGCACGTCTCGACGCGTACTTCGCGCTAGCGATCATTGAGTTCGTGGGGCACCCATTTGTCAAGCTTTTTTACCTTGCCAATTTGACGCAAATGGACCAATATTGTTTTGACGCTAACGTCGAAAGCTGCTGCTAATTCAGCCGTGGATTGTGTATCATCAGCTTCCACAATCGCCTTTAATTCGTCATTGTTGACCAAAGTCTTCGGACGACCGCGAGGTTCATTTTTCAGGTCGAAATTCCCAGCACGGAAGCGAGCAAACCAATAACAGGTGGTGCGTTGGTTTGTAGTGTTAGTTCCGTAAACGTCGTTGATGTTGCGTGCCGCTTGTGCCGAGTTGCTGCCACGACGGTACTCATATTCCATAATTACTCGAATTTTTAACTTATCCATGATGACAAAAAAGATTGAAATGCGATGAAAATGTAACACTAATCAATAAACAAATGACTACTTTTGGAAAAAGAATTCCATGTTTTTAAAATAAAATTAATTTGAAATTAGAATTCTTAGCCAAACAAAAATTATTTTGATTTGAAATGGCCAGTACTGCAGAACGGCAATTTCATAGGTAAAGACCTATTATATAAAATCCCGTGTCACGGTGTTTGTGTTCGAACTCCTCCGAAACGGCTTGACCGATTTTTATGATTTTTAAATGTATACTTGGTAGGTATGAGAATGGGTCGTAAAGTATATTTTATACCTCTGGGTGATTAGAGCGTTCCTATACAATGTTTTTTCTTTTTTTTTCGACATATTTTTTTTAATTTGCCATTAAAAAATACCTATAACAACAAATTTTCATCCTTCCATTTTTTATTCGAGATTTTTATAGACTTATATAAGATGACTTTTCGTAAACCAGCTAGGTACGTGTTTGAGTAATTGAATTTGAATTGTTTGGTTTCACAATTGCAAACGATGGGTTATAGGTTTTTAAGATATTTCGAGTTTGGAAATACAATTGGAACCGGTAGTAACCGATTTAACGCAGATGAAGTTGCGCGTTATACTACATACTATCCTTACTAATATTATAAATACGAAAATGAGGTTGTTTGTACGTTTGTTCCGCTTTTACACCTTAACCATTGAACCGATCATCGTAAAATTTTACATGCACGTTGTCAGGGGAAAGGAATATATATATAGGATTTTACTTTCATCCAGAAATAAAATTCTGAAATTTACATTAATGCGAGTAAAGCCGGGAGCAAAAACTAATATATAGTAAAATGCAAGTTAATAATGAATGCTGTATTTCGTAATTTAAAACATTAATAAGACTATGACATAATCGAATTCTGTCTATAGTAAAACGTATACGACGACTGTCTGTCTATATAAAATAAGTTTTGTATAATTAAATAAGTTATGAAATGAATACTCGTCCATGGAACTTTATACACATATTTGTTTAGGAGGCTCTTACATTTAAATAAATAGCCCATTCCGCAAAAGCTTCCAGTTCAAAACTTTGAATTCAAAGAGTTAAAATATAGAAATTTCTCCGATGGATGGCATTTGATAGCCTCCTGCCTCCAGACAGCATTGAGGTCTTTGAAATAAAAGTTTCAAGTGTGATCATGTATCACGGACCACTATTATTTTCAGTTAACTTTATTTGAGAGCAGATCATTTTATACTTTATGCGGCATACATAAGAGTCAAATACATAGGACACGTTTCAGTTTAAGAGAATTTATATTAATGTACGTATTCGCATTCCTGATTCACGCAAGAATTCACTTCACGTCAAGTATTTTTTTTTTAAGCAACTGTCGTCGAAACTTTCCCTATTCAATACAAAGTGTTCGTAAAAAAGTGAAAAACACTGATTAGAGTGAAAATACATTTGAGATTATATTAAAAGTTACGGTTTCTACAGATACTTTTATTTATCATAGAAATTACATAATGAATTTTATTGGTAAATTATGATTATTTAATTGTGAAAACACTTTTTAATAATAAAATATCATGGCACTGAGTTACTCCCTTCGTAAGCAGATATGTCTTTGTAAGAATTATCAACAAGATGCTTTTAATTTTGCTAATTTTTTTTTACTCCACATTATAAGAGTTTTTATAAAGTAGCAAATAGTGTAGTAGTGGTATATAGTTAACTTCTTAGTTATAGATTGTGCCAATTGTCTGAAAATTGCATTAAGCAATAACGGCATCAGTTCCTCTATATCTGCTGGACATACTACAGTCATATATTTGGAAACAACTTAATTCACTGTTATGAGTTTTCTTGTAAATTTTCGTTAGCGGCTGAATTCGTGCCAGTATGTGAGCCCAAGCGAAGAAACAGATATAGTTGCGCATACTAGATGGCACTAGTGTCGTACACATAGATAGTGTACATAATTTGTCTGTACAATATCGATTGATACTAAAATTAGTTGTTATAATGGTGGTAATATTTCTATTTGTATTTTTTTCTATTTATCTAATTATTATTCGTCAATAGTATTCGTCAGTTTAGTATTCGTCAATAACTTATTAAACCATTTTATTGCTTTTTTTAATAATCCAAACAATTTATAATCACTACATTTTTGCACAGTTCTACATAACGAAAATCATAAATCACCGGATTGTATTAGTATCGGATAAAATATTCGAATTATTGATTTGTTAATCTATATATATGAATCGATAGAACGATTTTCTTTCTAATTAACATTAACTAGCAGCGCTTTTTGTTTAGTTAAGCAAAGTTTATGACAACACGCAAACATATATTATTAAGTTTTAATTTGATAATACCATTACATAGAGCCATGCACGCGCCCCCCTTACACCCTTTGAATTTATTAAGCTCATAGCAAATTAAGTTGTCATTAAGTTTCTTGTAATTAAAGTATAATAATTAAGTTAAAAAATCGTGCTACCAAAATACTAATAATGCCAGTTTATAAGAGTCCCACTGCTGCGTCAAAGTCCTCTCCCTGAAGAAATGTATAAACACTATGCCAGCACACGCGATATTGACACTTCAAACTGTCATAAACCCATCGTTCTATACTTTTCTTAATTACAGTTGCAAGTGCTATAAGAACATTCCTAAAGTAAGGTTTCCTCACGATGTTGTTCTTCATCGTCAGCCGATAGTGCTATTTAGCAAATATATATACAGTACAGTTTTCAATCAGTAAATATACCTACATGAATTTAAGAAAAAGCAGTTGTAAGCATCGGAATTCGTATTGGTGCACATCGAAACGATATTTTTAACATTAGAACAATCATTAGATCCTCATGCCTTGTTCACCATTTCATTACGTTTGTTATTTTAGGTATTTTTGTTAGTTATAATTTTGCTATTGTGAAAAATGTATGCAAACTAGTGTTTTGAAGGGCTACTTCTAAATTTTGATTAGTAAACATAAATAATTGAAGGCTCACGTCGTGTTAAAATAATAATTAATAGGATTTCCTCCTCAAGCTCCGATAACTAATTTTCATCGGGCCCTAAACAATAACAGGGAATGAAGACGCTCTTAATAACGGAAATTGCCTCAAAATGACTTGCCTACACCGTGTAATACTTCTAACGAGAATTGATTTATTGGGGAGATTTTTCATTGTTAAAATATGGAAGTTTAATAAGTCATTTTAACGCTTATTTTGCGCTGACATTGCCCCTATTGTAAACATTATATCACATAAGTTATATTATATACATACATATTTATTCTTTGATTATAATATACTTAAAATTAATTGTAAATACTTTACGTATTTTTGGAATCGATAAATATCCGAATAGGATTTAAAAGCCAGCTACAGTTGGTGTAGCTCTTAACTACACGTTCAACGAACGTTTCAATATTTACCAAATTTGACACAGATGTTACTATAATAATAATTAGTGGTCGCTCAATGATCAAAATGGAACCACAATACACAAATTCTTTGAATTATAAGATTATTGAGTTTTTTTTGCCATTAAGAGTACGTACATTGTCGATTACTTGATGTACGGATGACTCATACAAATTTATAAATAAAGGCCTCTGATGGTTGATGGCGAGGAAAAAAAGGAATGACATTTTTTTTAATAACAGGCAAACGAACAGGCGGGTCACATGATGTTAAGTGACCACCGCCGTCTATACACTAGCACCACCAGGATAGTCGCATGTGCGCCCTGTGTTGTGTTTGGGGGGAAGGGGGAGGAGGGAGAGGGAGGGAAGGTGGGCCTTCGGCGCTCTCACTGACCGAACGAAACGCATCAATGCAAGCACGTTACTTCACGTCGGTTTTGCGTGAGAGGGTGGTACTACCCCGGGCGAGCCGACCCATTCATGCTGAAACCAGTAAAGGTTTTTTTAATGTCCTACAAAAGGTCGTTAACAGCTACTAAATAAAAAATAAATAAAGAAAATCGGTTGACAAGCGCAAAAGAAAGTGATACTGCACTGTTTTATTATATAATATATACTGTTTTATACATATTTATAAAGATTACCACTAATTTATTATAACAATTATAATTATAGTGTATGTAACTACTGAGATCACAAAATTTCATCTCATGAATACCTAATTAAATTTACTTGGATATTCTTTTCGCTCTGTTATAAGCAATAATTTAATGCAAATGCGTTTTGGAACGTTTTACGTTTCACAAAGTTTAATGAAGCATATATTCTTGAACACAGTCGTTCAGTGTCTTTACTTTTGAATACAATAAAATACATTTCCTGAAGCTTCCGTCCAAATAAAATGTTTTCATATAATGCGTAAACTGCAGTGTATCGTCATCTTCCTTTTCTTTCTTTCTTATCATTTATTGTTTTTTCGCTACAACTAATTTATATTTAAAGATAATATCATTTACAGCTTTGTTATATACCGTCCCAATTTATTTGTTTTTTACGAAAGTCACGAAGCCGCTTTAGCCTTCACACAGATTTTTATCTACAGGTATATAGATAGACAAATAGTCTTTATAATTCTTTTGGGGCTTAAAGATTGAGATCAAAGGAGATCGCTATAGACAAAGCGAAAGTAGCATAATTAGTCGTCTATATATACTTAACGTCTAATATATGAAGTGTTTTAAATAAATTATTTTGTTTATCTATTCCATTTCAATAATTAATTTACCAAATAGCTAATTTATTTATCTACTTCGTTTTAGTTATTTTTTTATGTGAAACATCTATAGGCGGAGGGTAAACCTGATTGTTGGCGTGGCGACGCAAAACACGAACATTGCACTATTAACGAAATACTCAAAAACATTTGCAACCATATCTGTATAAACATAAGATTCGAGAACATAACATAACAGAGACCAATACCGCCAAACACACCTCACCTGCACCTAGTTGAATTTTTGTATTTTGTATCTAATAAAAATGAATATTTATGTAATGAAATAGATAAACAGTCATGATTTTATGGAATAAATTTGTAATGCTTCTTTTCATTATGCCATATCTGATTCCTGTCGGAATCTGTTTTTTTTTTATGCATATAACTTATATAAAACAATTTCGATATTTCACATCTGCCAGGTGTCCCGTGACGGCTCAATTTTTTATTATACATTAATGATTATCGTCGTTTTTAAACTTTCGTTTTCTAGTATATCTTTCGTAAACAAATATTGTTGTTTGTGGAATATAAAAGTATTATGTAAACGGTTATTCTCGGCTTAGAAAAATGAATTATCATATTGAATATATTGTACGTCCTTTGATACCATAAAATACCGTTGTCATATTATTATAATGTAAAATATAAGGGCCCCAAACTTTCGACGATAACGTTCCCTCTTACCTCTCAGGATGGATTACCTTAAGCCTCAAACTAATGTACAGGGATTAAAGATTCATTAAAATGAACATAACACTGTCTCTTACGTAGGTATATTACACACTAGGATATAAGGGAAGGATAATCTCGAATGTTTATCGGTTTTTACGACTTAGATTTTCATTTTTCTAACACATTATTATATTCCGAGGTGTCGGAATTTCATATAATATTATTTAATCGTTTTTATGAAGTCAGACATATAATTTTTATAAATAATTTGCTGTTAGATATCTTCATCACTCGTACATAACATGAAATCGTTCATTTTCATTCATCTCGTTCATTTTTGCATGAACAGACTATAATTTTTCCAGGTACTACACTATATTATATGCATAAGATGTAAAACTACTAAAATTCTTTGATGACAGTAGACCGGTGAAGCTGTTAAGACCTTGCTAGGTCAATAGCGTAGTCAGTTCGAAAAAAAAAATCTTTGATGACATTTGGCCAAGATAACCTGAAATTGATAAAAGGTCCAGTAAAGAGATTTAAGCAAGATAAAACACGTAGTCCTCGAGGATAAACAAGAACATTATTATGTGAATGGAGTTGCGGGCACCAACTAGTATTTGATGTAAAATATCATCATCAATCAATAATCGATCTCCCCCTCCCTCCCCTTCCCCCATACACAGGCTGGCAACACACTTTCAACTCCACTGATGTTGTTAGTGTCTAAAGACGGTGGTGATCACTTAACATCAGGTGACAGACCTGTTCGTTTGCCTGCTATGACAAAAAAAAAACATATATTAAGAATGTAAATCTAATGTGTCCGTACTATTTAGATTTTTGTGAAAAAAAATTGTCGCTGGTGTCTTGGAATAAGTAATAAAATACTTTCAATCATTTTTATAAATGTCTGTCTGTCTGTTTGTTTGTACACGCATCACTGCTAAAGTACTACATTCATGATAACCATAAAAATCATAAAACATATCCTCGAGTAACATTTAATCTTGGTTTCATTAAAATCGGTTCACTCCATCAAAAGTTATTGTAATTTTAATGACGACACGACTTAAGTAAGAGAAAAGTAAATAAGTAAATGGACTTAATATATTCAGATGATTTTATTAGTTAATGTTTTGCTTTAGGTTCCTCGCGGACGTGTCACGGGCATAGCCAGTATGTCATAAACGAGTAAGATAGAAAATATATTTTCCTTGCGTTACAACAGCAGCGTAAAACAACGGTTGCCTGACAAGGTTTCGTTTCCGCAACCTAATAGAATCAACATTGTGTGTGTGCTACTCGACACAATGGCTGTTATGAATACGTAACAAGACATTAGCTCGCATATGTCGTGAGTGTTTATTACACCACACAAATATAATATCGCCTTTTGTAAATTCTAACACGTTCCTTTAATATGTCTATGTACGTCAAAGCCGTATTTTTAATATGAATATTCTTATTTTTCAGCAATTGTAGTAATTTTTTATTAATATGTTCAGAAGCATTTATTACTAAGAACCGTATTCTTCGAGATAAAATATCTATGTATTCCAATTATTTTTGGTAATCGGATAAAGGATATACAAGTTGATTCGTTGTAGAGTTATCTAATGGTGCGTTTTAGCAAAATGGATAACATTAAAATATTTTCTTAGGTGCTAATATTCCTGTTGAACGGTTAAACAATGTTCGAATTTGTTTATCGACTTAATATACCATTAGGAAACTTAGGTACATATTTACTGAGACGCCTTTTAAGAAGTCTAAACTGAGCTCAGTTAAAAGATATTTATAGATTTTTCTTTACTTTATACTTATTCATGACTGGTTGTACCCGCAGCTCCGCACGCGTTTCTTTAAACCGTATTAAAGAATTATAGAATTGTGAGACTATGTACAATTACATAAACGCTCTTTTAAGACAATTGTAAGTACGACGCGCATGCCACTAAAAGTAACATGTAACGTGTACATTAGATATATAAATACAAAGAGCGTGCCAAATGAGGTTTGTCATCAACAACACATTTGGAACCTTAACCCACAATATAACTACCTCAGTGCTCACTTACACTGTATAAGGAACTAACGAAACAATAACTTAAAATATTATTACTAAGATTTACATTTACATTATATTTAATATACATTGCCATTATTATAATTAAGATTTTGTGACTATACAAAAAATAAACGCTTGTCTGTTCCGCAAGAAATTGTATTATGGAACACTTTACGTGATACGTTTATAATCTAAGATCTTTTTAGGAAGACCTCTATATCATTAATGTCATTAATAATTATAATGTCAAATTGTAAACAATAAGCTGATAATTATTTCTCTTATTAAAAATAAAGAATGAGTTGAAATATTGCTAAATTTCATGCAGACAAAGTCGCGGGTAACAGCTAGTCTAAAATAGAATAACCTCAATTACTTTTTATTAGGTTCATTATCTACTAGTGAAAATCCCGTGAAAATCGATGTAACCGTTTTGGTGACAGCACATCGGACGAAGCCACGATTAAAAGCTAGTCTAAATTAAAATAAATTAAATTACTTTTTATAAAGTCCGCTATCTGCCAGTGAAAGTCCCATGAAAATCGGTCTAACCGTTTTGGAGAAAGCACTGTGGGCGAAGCCACGGTTAACAGCTAGTATAAACTAAAATTGCCTAAATTACTTTTTGTAAAGTCAGCTATCTGCCAGTGAAAGTTTCGTGAAAACTGGTCTAACCGTTTTGGAGATAGCATTGCGGACGAAGTCACGGTTAACAGCTAGTATAAACTAAAATTGCTTCAATTACTTTTTATAAGATCAGCTATCTGCCAGTGAAAGTTATCTGAAGATCGATCGAACCGTTTTGAAGATAGCACTGCGGGCGAAGCCATGGTTAACAGTTAGTATAAACTAAAATTGCTTAAATTTCTTTTTATAAGATCAGCTATCTGCCAGTGAAAGATATGTGAAGATCGATCGAACCGTTTTGGAGATAGCAAAGCGGGCGAAGTCACGGTTAACAGCTAGTATAAATTAAAATTGCTTCAATTACTTTTTATAAGGTCAGCTATCTGTCGGTGAAAGTTTCGTGAAGATCGGTTGAACTGTTTTGAAGATAGTACTGCGGGCGAAGCCACGGTTAACAGCTAGTCGAAATTGAAATAGACTAAATTACTTGAAATGATGTCCGCTATCTGATGGTGGAAGTTTGGTGAAAATCGGTCCAATCGTTTTGGAGATAGCATTGCAGATGAAGCCGCAGTTAATACCTAGTCTAATTTAGAGTAGCCTAAGAAACCCGCTGTAATTTCAGCTATCTGTCAGTGAAATTCTTGTTAAAATCGGTCTAGCCGTTTCGGAGATTACCCGGAACAAACAGACAGACAGACAGACCGATAAAAATTTTAAAAATTACATTTATGTTATCAGTAGCGTGTATACTTTCGTACCCAAGTAGTAAAAAAAAATTATTTTGATATTACATACAGACACTTCATTTTTATTATATGTATAGAATAGATAATACATGCTATGCTCATTCTTTATATTGACATATGTACTTTGCGAAAATATATTATTTGAAAGATTTTTTTTTGATAGCAATATAATAATAAAGAATACCCTATAGAAAATGAGATAATGAAAAGAATAAAAAATAGGCACGTTGTTTGTGTCAAGGACTTCTTTCTATTGTTGTCGAAAACTTATGGATTACTTTCTAAGGACGCAATAAATTTTCCCTTTATTTGGATTTCTTTATATATTTCAGTTTCGAGAATTATAAGGTGTACAAAGTATTTTGCTACATATAAATGGAACATGATATTTAATTAATTAAGGATTTTTTTACTCTATTTCCAAGTCGTATCAGATAAGTTACAGAATTTACTATGTACCAGAAAACACGTAATTTAAAAAGTGAAATCGGAATTTTCCTTTCTCTGTTATTATTGTATACTAGCGCGCCCGGCAGACGTTGTCCCGCCCTGATTATAAAACAAATCCTTGACAAATTATATACTAAAACCTTCCTCATGAAACACCTTATCCACTGGTCAAAACCGCAAGAAAACCCGTTCGGTAGTTTTTGAGTTTATCGCGAACAGACAGACAGACAGACGCGATAGAGGACTTTGTTTTATACTATGTATAATTACATATGGCATAATTATTTATTAATGACGGAAAAGTGCAATGAACTTTAGGTAGATGTTATAGCTACTATTAAACGGTATTATGTAATTAGATGCATTATTCTGATATAATTTGTCTCATTACATATTTTCTTACAGGATACTCAATCAAAACCAGTTTATAGCCTGTTGGATTGTGAACCCAATTAATTTTAGTGTACAATTATCATTTTATTTATTTTACTTATTTTATTTCTATTTTATTCATTGGCAAATTTGAAGGCCTTGGTTGAGTTTTGATTTGCCCCACGATTGTGAATATAGTAACAATTTTTTGCTGAAAACTATTGCGGGATATGTTTTTGCAAAATAGGATAAAGTTAAAAGGATAAAATTATTTATTACGTAATATAGAAATACTCTGTTCTATGTTCTTTAAGACGGGATGATTTACTTTTATTTAGTATAAAACCACTGTTTATTTGCATCTTCATATCTAGAGAACCATATTTTTATGAATAATCCGTGAGAGTGTAATTCTAAAGTAAAATTTATTTTAACATTTTATATCAAAAATCCTAATATTTTATTAATATCATAATGGAAAAGCAAGCATCTAAGATCGGGCTAGTGGCGTAACAAGGTATTTAAGTAAAAGTTACGGTACACTTCCAACTCCAATAGCCGCTATAAATAACATTCTATCTGTGATGCGCCACAATACTCCCTGCCAAATTGCTTGGCAGCCTTCTCGGACTTCCTCTTTGAATAATATTATAACGAACTGTTGAACAAAGCAAAAACATAACGTAATACAACTTTTGCATGCAATGTGCTCAATAAAAAACACCGACTCTAGAAATTGGCTACAACATTCATAGTCATTATTTTCGATGTTGTAACGTCATACAGGACCATTTATACTCACCAGTTTTTATCCTGTTTAATTCTATATATTTTTATCATTATGTAGTACTAGCTCTTGCCCACGGCTTCGCTCGCGTTATTACAGATTTAACATATCTCGCGGGATCACTACTTTTTTCATTGTTGAAAGGTACCTAAGTCTTTTTTTGTACCTGTGACGTGTACACAATCTCATGACGATCGGTTGAGCAGTGGCGTTAAAGCGTGGAAGCGTAACAAATACCTAAACAAGCTCACATTCGTAAACTAGTTAGAATTAGGATAGTATGAGGAGAAATACCGATAAACCACTTCTTTTTATTATTTACTAGCGCGCCTGGCGGACGTTATCCAGCCCTGATAATAAAAAAAAAAACTTTGATAAATTATACACCTAAACCTTCCTCATAAACTACATTATCTACTGGTGAAAACCGCATGAAAATCCGTCAAGTAGTTTTTGAGCTTATCGCGAACAAACAGACAGACGTGCCAGAGAACTTTGTTTTATAATATGTAGTGATATTTTCCCAGCTATAATTGTAAAAATGTGTGCATGCACATTAAATAGTGAATTCAAAAAACCATCGAATATGTATAATAAAAAAAGATCAACAAATAAAAAAAAATACAAAACGTCTTTATTTTTTAGGATTATTATCACTTATTTATTAATCGGAAAATAATAACTAAATTTATTTTTGCAATTTAATAATTGTTACACATAATCTTTTATTTTTCTAAATACTTATATCTAAACACAAGATAATCTTTACAAGTAATAAAACTATTATTATTTTTCTATGTACATAAAATATTCATAAAAGTAGACAAGTCAACAAAGAATGCTTAAAAAAGTCAGGATTATTATCATTTTTTACATAGAAGACAAGAATTCAATGTTTTTATTAAAAAAAAAGTTTATATAAAAACACTCAAAGAGACATTGAAATAAATAAGAATTATTAATATCTATAAAAGAACATCGAATTCAGCTTTCAGGAAAATTACGGCCATTGTCAGAATGAAGCGATGTCAGGTGAAGATTAGACATCGATTTTGTGTTGGCGCCGAGTTTGTGTTCAAGCTTCAATTTGATGATTAAAATCGGACTTTTATACATAATTTAAATATGTTTTAGTACATTACGAAAGTGAATATGGAATATTTTTGAGTTCATATATTTGTTACCTGTTTGTATCAAATGTTCATAGGTGTAAATGAATACAGCGTATAAAACCGTATATGTAATATAGAAGTGTAATTTTTTGTGATTCACTTGAAAAACATACTATACATATTTCAAATGAATATTGTACTGAACTTGAGGAAGGATTTACGCTACATTTAATATTACTTTCTTATACTTGTATATGTAACAAGAAGTAATGATAAAACGATTTCTACTCAAAGTTGCGGGAGCTAGCTTTTTACAAAAATAGGCTGTGTCGTACAGACACACGTTAGAGGTGAATCTTTTGAATTACAAGGATACATTTCAATTAAAAAATACAACAGAAAGCTAACGTCACGCAGTGTTCCCATGTCACACATCTCATCCAAGTACTGACCGCGCCGGACGTTGCTTAACTTCGGTGATCGGACGAGAACCGGTGTTTTCAATACTCTACCC
>AP028432.1:9296192-9393933 GCA_036509395.1 Antheraea yamamai
GTAGGATGAAACTATAGCATGCTGGTAGGACTTTTTCTAATAGTTACCTTCCTAACTACTATCCTCAAGTTGATAGTCTGTTGCTAGGCAGCTATAGATATATTCCAGAAGCTATGCTTTAGAGTCAGTCTTCTTCTAGGTTTAGAATGTTACCATCTTAGTGTTTTACCATCGTCAGTTGACCAAAACGCTATAGCCTTAGTATTTATTATATATAAAACGTCTATACATAAAATAGCTAAGTGGATTTTTTAAATTTTATTAGAACTTAGTAATCCAAAAATATTTACTTACTAGCTGCTAGCCCCAGCTTCGCACGAGTGTACTAACTAAGAAACTGTCAACTCTGTCAATATTTTTGACGATCTTCTTACTATCTTTTGTCTTCTCACTCACTTCCTTATATGGAGATTTTATAGCCCATTCACTTTTACTTACGATTATTCAAAACTACGTTATTTCATATAATCCTTGTCCTGACAATTAGAAACACAACAAAAAAGAATTAACCAAATATGTGCAGTTATTCTGAGGCGTTGCGTTTACATAGATTCGACAGTTGATTTTTAAGAACAAGTATAGAAGATAATAAGAACACACATAACAAGCTTGTCGTAACACTATAAACATTAATATATATGAACACATACACAACATTATTTTGATTTTTCCGCATGATTATACCTCGATATCATTAAGACCTTCATTTGAGAAAGTACTATGGGTGTATTTGGCAGGTGTCAGGAAGACCACCACAGTAAGTGGGGAATCGACTCAATTATACGCAGTGAATGCCATAAATTTTGTGTCCGCACTCCGACACGGCAATTACTGTCGGCGCTCATCCGCAAAACGATGTTAATAGCCCTTTGATTCCTACATTTATCTCGGCAACAATGTACTTTTTTTCTCTTTCATACGTGAATTTCATCTTTTGCGTTTGTTTCCGTAATTAACGATGAGAAAATTCGTCTAAGATATTACATAAATGTTAGCCAAAAGAAGCGAAATAAGCTATTATGAAAAATATTTGTTATATATACTAGTAAATTTAAATAGGAATATAGCAAATGTTCGCATTCGCATATGCGAAAGATTTATTGCATTCGTCCCCAATGACGCAAATATTTTATGATTGCGAGTGTTATACAAGTAGTAAAACTTACTGAACTGATGAAAAAACAAATGTAAATATAATAAAATCAGCAGATCTTGCTTGTAAGTATCTCAGCGCTCCACTTGCCAATCTCCCGAGTGAGCAATTATTTACTGTAGCTTGACCTGAGCGACTGAGAAATCATCTCATGGGTGAAAAAATAACCAATTTATTAATTTTTTTAACATAATTCACCTCTTTTCGATTTTGGTAACTATTACTGTGATTATAATTGTCACCTACATTGAATAACAATGACAATTACAGGTCTTAGACCAATATACCTAACCATACCATCATCATAACCGAATCAAAACATGGAAAAGAATATTCTTAGTATAAATTAATAGCAAACAAAGGCCTCTAGAATTTTCCATCAACGAAGAACACCGTAGCAATGATCGGTCCTACAGATAATATCTGACAACTCGTACTTTAGTACGTACCGCGCCTAATTTTTCTATAGTTTCTGTAGTTTATTTTTATTCTGTCTGAAATATTCATAGCATGTTCATGGTATGCCTTGGTGTAGTGGGGCGAGACCTTAAGGTTAAATTGTTTTCGTTTAATATTTAATGTCTTCTCTGACAATTCGTGTTCCATCTATCTGTCCAAAATATGACGTTCGTAACATTTGCAATGCAAAAATCATATACTATGAGTTGTCTTTGGAACCTATACTAATATTTATAGGTTATGCGGTTATAACTATACCAGGTGAATGTTTAAAGGGTGACACCGTTCAATCTTGTGGTAGTTCATGGTCACATTAAACATATAAAATAATAATATCAAAACAGATACTAATAAACAACAAAGAGAACCTTAGTTAAAGTTTGTTCTAAAACTTTTAAAAGTATGGAAACGATACTTTTAAACGTAAAGAAATCACACCTAGGTGTAAACAAAATTGTAGGGGCGCTTTCCAAGGTTAATCATTACGCAACTGCTTATTGTCGGAATGCCACACGGTCGAACAAACGGAACCGGGGTGCAGGCCGAGGTGCAGGGCGCGGCCCGGAGTGCGCGACACGGCGTGAATCACCGCCTTCGGTATTTATTACACCAGTTCGTTTTTGCGTAAATCATCTGATGTTGAGTATAGACTCAACTGATATACATCAGTTTTGCGTATATCGTGATAATTAGGTCAAATATTAAGCACCAATTTTTTTAATCGATTTAGAACGAGAATCAAATAATGAGTAATCTGTGAGAATATCGTAAGTCATATTGTATATTGAATTGTGAAAATAAAGTTATTTTTTTTCACAAGTTCATTAGTAAAATAATCAATTAACCGATTAATAATAATCTATCTAAGACATCTCTCCTTTAATGAAAAATAAGTTTAATATAAACATATAATTTTTCTTAAATTTGCATTAGTAATTTATTTTAGTTAGTGTATATATATGCGAAAGTTCTACTCTTTATGCAAATGTTATATTTATTACGTGCTTATTAGTATTTCGTATGCACGCAGTTACAGCAAACTTTCTGCTTAACTGTTATAAGTACTTTGCTCTGAACTCTTAACGGACTACCAGTTAATGCTCGCATAGCTTAAAACCAACTATTTACTTTTTAGTTTATACAACTTATTTAATTCTCTAATGGAAAGTAGTATTTAACGAATTGATAGTTTGTTTATTTTTAAAGTTACCCAATTTTTTTGTATTTTGATATTTCTTGAAATAAAATAAATAAATGGAATCGCTACAAGTGATAGTTAAACTCATAAAAAGTGAAAAAGGTGTGTAATGATGAGAATAAAATGAACCTCAATTCGATATAATAGAGTAGAGACACTACTTCATTAACAGACAGTAAAAGTCGGATAGATTTCGAACATATCGATCAAATATTATTTTTGGTTTTTCGTAATAAATCAATCAAGTATTAAAGACTAGCAGTATCGGCGGACGTTATCCCGCCCTGATAATAAGAAAAAAACCTTGAAAAATATACCTAAACCTTCCTCATGAATCAAAGTAGATAAAGACTGGTGAAAACCGCATGAAAAACTGTACAGTAGTTTTTGAGTTTATCGCGAACAGACAGACAGACGTGGCAGAGGACTTTCTTTTATATCATATAGTGATAATCGTTTCCAATGATTTCACTTACATGTCTTGGCTAGTACCGCTGACGTCGCGTAAACGGGCGTGTATTGGAATCATATAAAGCTAATTTTTCTGTGAAGAAAGTCAACTTGATAGAACTAAAAGGTGATGATGGAAGATTCTTCAGAGTTAAATTGGCAAGCTAATAATCTATTTATTTATTTTATTTATTTATAGTTAATAGACAAGCAGCATAATTGCTGATACGTCTATATCACACTGTGTCGAAATTTTTTTGTCGGGTTTTGGTCACTGCAGATGTTCATTTATTAAATTAAGTTTATTAGTCCGGAGCCAGTTGTCGAGTCGGTTTTTAAAACTATGGACAGAACTAGCAGATACTACTTCGTCAGGCAATCGGTTCCAGTTCAGAACCACTCTATTACTGAGGAAATTGTGTGCAATTGTTGTGTGTGAAAGTGATTGACTTATTTTGGTTGTACTATTGTATATGTCCACAATCTGTTGCCAAGTATCTACCTATCGGTAAGTACAGGCTGGCAACCCTGTCCTATTATTAGACTTGTCATATTACCACCGTCAGAGTATGATCAACTAACATTATTTCAATCACATTTAAAAACTAAGTGAAACACAATAAAATAAACGATTATATTATATGTAATTCATATTTTAACAATATGGAATGTTACTTTTCTAATTAAGTACTGTTTGGCTAAAATATAAATTTTACGATGAAATAACCACGAGTTATTTTTTATTAACAGTAAATTAAGTAAATCAGTACAGTGAGTGGATAAGACGCCCTAACCCGACTAATCAAGTCTCACTTAAACTTGTTGGGTGTGTTTCTAGGAAGTTAAGAATAAAAACAAAAGAATACGAAGAATAAGATATGATTTCGCATATCTTTAATTTTCTATATATTTATTATACAATTTGTAATTTGATATTCTTTACTTACCTTAGATACTGCTTGGAAAGTACCACTCTCATTTTAGATAATTTTTTGTTATTATTCTGCCAGATAAATGAGAAAAATCATATTTATAATTATCAGTAATCATTTTTCTATTTCACATGATTCACGTTAGGCTCTTCTGCTAAAGATAAATATAATAAATACAGAACAATCATAGAACAAATATACTGCATAAAGGTGGGTCATACATATATATAAGTATCACGATGGAAATAATTAAACAAGTACGTATTTAACTGAATACCGATCAGTAATTCATAATTAGTCACTATAACGGGTATTCACCAAATGATGGTGACCACGAAGATGAGATAGCACTGGACTAATGCGATAGTGAATATGGTAAATTTCAAACTCAAAATGTTTTTCAGATATGTGCCAGCCATAATATAAACTATAATAAAATAAGCACTCATTTTTATTAATTTACACGTAGGAAAACTTTGGTATTACCTATACAGAGGCGGCATCTAAGATCTAATACATAATTTGAGTTTACTAATTTAAATCAATATTATGTCATTTGTACTATCGATTGGCTGTTGTGATATAGATAATTAGAAGAACGACCCCAATAGAGTAAGTACAACCCTATTATAATTTTTTTTTTCATATTATGGGGGGCAAACGAACAGGCGCGTCACCTGATTCTATGCTATCACGCCGTCCATATACACCAGCAGCACCAGGGGAGTCGCAGGTACATTGCCGGCCTGTGTTTGAGGGAGGGGAAGTGAGGGCGAGGAGGTGGCTATCCGACGCTCTTACTGACCAAACGAAACGCAACAGTGCAAGCACTGTTACTTCACTTCGGTTTTCTGCGAGAGGGTAGTACTACCCCAGACGAGCCGACCCATTCATGCGGAAACTAATAATAGCTTCAGCGTGGCTCTACCACCTACTACTTTTTTGCTATTATCTCAGTTATCATACAATTACCTACTTAATGTTCATATAGAGAAAGTTGGCTTGACCTTTTCTAATGATATATAACATCTCGAACGACTTTCTAGAATCTCTCATTATCTAACTATATTTGAAATCAAACAGTTGAAACTATGAGATCACAGCCTAATCACACAGTTATGTTATCTTTTTGTGATAGAGCCACGCTGAAGCTATTACTGGTTTCAGCATGAACGCGTCGACTCGTCCGGGGTAGTACCACCCTCTCACATAAAACCGACTTTTTTTTTCTCGAACTGACTACGCTATTGACCTAGCAAGGATTTAACAGCTTCACCGGACTACAATTTTGATTCAGAAAACCGGCGTGAAATAACAGTACTTGCATTGTTGCGTTTCATTCGGTCAGGGAGAGCGCCGGATGCCCACCTCCCCTCCCCCCCCCTCTTCCCCCAAACACAGGCTGGCAACGCACTTGCGACTCCCTTGGTGTTGCTAGCATCTATGGGCGGTGGTGATCACTTAACATCAGGAGACCCACATGTTTGTTTGCCTCCTATGATATTAAAAAAAAACCAATTACATTCTCATTTGCTGATTTTGTTTCAAGATATAAATCTGTATTCATTTAATAAATTGTTCCGGCGATTCACTCAATCGGAGAGAAAATATTACAAGCTTATTTCGTGATTACACTACTAAGAATATATAAAATTTTGATTACACAAAATAAGGCCGAGTATAAGAGGGTCTAATTCCGACCTCGTCGGTTTTTACAATAACCTCGCAAAAGTATCCAATATAATTTCAGACCCGGGATAAACAGTACGTTGATAATGAAACATCAACAAGGGCTCACTACATCCAAAAATTTTTTTATGAACGTGCCGAGACAACTTTGTCGATGTTGTGAAAATAATAAGATGTGACACTGAGAACACTAGGGAATAAATGCAGAAGTACAAAAGGTATATTATTATTTAAGTATTAAGTAGACTATATACAGGCTGAATGTTTAGACAGTAGCAATATTTATGGAAGACACGCTGCACTCGATTCTCGTTCTAAATCAATTAAAAAAATTGGTGCTTAATATTTGACCTTATTATCTAGAAAAATACAAAAATTATACACAATCCTCTACGTACGTTAAGCACAGCGTCAATGACCATCGGGTGATTTCAGTTCCACTTGAAAGAGAACGTGGGAACGTCAGCAACAAAATAAAAGGGTTTATTGCCCGTTTTATTATCGAAAGTTATTAACTCAGAGTCGCCCATTGTAGCTTTCGATACCGGTCATTGCACCTAGATTGTGTTTATACTTTAGAAAGCCTTAGAACAAACTTTAACAAAGTTTTTCTTGGTTGTTTATTAGGATTTGTTTTGTTATTATTTTTTTATATGTTAAATGTGACCATGAAGTGCCATATCCTAGAATACTGCGAGCGTTTAAACTTTTACCTGGTATATGTATACATACTATTCTATAAAAAATAAAGACACTAAAATAACAAGATTTATATAATTCCAGGCGAGTATAATAATGTATTATAAAATGTATGCGCTGCAGATGCAGTGTCGAATTTGGTAGAAATATTCGTGCGAGTAATATTTAGTCTGAGTGCCTTAAGCGCTCGCCTTAGTAGTCCGGTGAAGCTGTTAAGACCTTGATAGGTCAATAGCGTAGCAGTTCGAAAAAAATAAAAAGTATTATTTATTATAAACAAGTAACCGATTTAAAAAATGAGATTTATACGCTTGATTTTTTTAGAACCCACACTATTGATCTTTATGATCCATTTTTTGGGATACTAAATAGATTTATGAAAGGGCTCGGTGTATTAAATATTATTATTTGAATGAAACTATAAATCTATACATTTAGTATCACAGCTGTGAAACATGTACCAAAGCGGTAATTAGGGAAAAACAATACAATTTTAGTATTTAGTTATCTCTTAACCTAGGAAAAGTACGTTGCTTATCTTTTAAAAAATAATAAATGAATAAATGCTTAGAAAAAGTTTTTAAAGAACAAACTTTGGTAACGTACATGTTTCCAAATACAGGATAATTTAAAATGTAATGCTGCTGCGTCACCTTGGGAACAGGGTTAAGGAAACCTTAAACATGTTGCAAGTGCCATACCCTTCTGTCGGACCTCTGTAAGGATTAACCGTTTAACTGTCCATTTAGTTCTGTCACCTCAACCAGAATATTACTGTTATATCTGTTCTTTCTTTGCTGACCATTGTCTTTCATATACTGATTACAATAAATGTCATTTAAAAGTTTCCTTTTGTTACATGGAGGTTGTGTGTATTTTGATTAAGGTTCGTTTGTAATAATATTAATGATATATGTGTATTGCAAGAATATCCATCGAGTTCACTTTTATGAATGAAATTAATAAGTAAATCATGAAATATATTTTGTATAAGAAAAAATACAACCAGTAAATAAAGAATTCTTTGAACATGTATTTTTTTTATTACTTACGGCTATTTGTGCATTATTTGTTGGCAACATTGAAAAAAACGTGTGTGTGTACTTGTGTACACGCGTTAGAAGTTATACTTCTTCGGCGTAACAAGACAAAAATCTTTTCAAAAATTTAATCTTTCGCCTTATTCTACGTTTGTAGAAAAAACGACACTAACAATAGAAAAAAGGTATTTAATACTTTGAAAGTTTTAATACAAAGAAATACAAACAACAAATACAAAGAAACAAAATGTTGACTATAGCTAACTTCAGGGTATCGGTTTTTCAAGACGGTGTGCGCGCGCATCTTAAAAATTTACTCTCATCATAACTTCCAAAGAACAATTTGAATGCTGATATCCTAGCGTTAGCGAAAACGGAGCCCCATACGATACAACACATGTTTTCATTATTTAACAATATTTCGAAAATAATGAAAGTTTGACGCCCTTAGTTCGATAATTGTGTACTACATTTTATATGGTCCAAATAGTGCTTTAACCTTGTAAACACCATTACATTTCTTCTTATGAGGTTAATTGTACTCAAAGGTCTATGTCAACAAGCCCACAACCACTTGTGCGTTACAAGAGGAAATTAAACGATCAACGAATTCAGCCACAATTATGCAAGAAAGATCATGAAAAATTTCGACAAAGGAGTGCATATGTGCCAGGAAGGACGTGGAGGCCATTTGCCCGATGCATTGTTCCCTAAAAACCATATCCAACATCGTATATCCATCCATACTTCCTACATCCTACATCCATACTTTATGATTCAATGAAAAAGTAACAATCTAAAGACTAAAAACTTTGTTTTCTATCTAATTCAAACCTTGCGTTAATTTTAGGACACCTATATATATTTGGTTCAACAGCAATAGATTTTAATGCAGTGTAACTTGATATTTTGAATTCAGTTTACCATAACAATAGTGATTAAAACTCTAAGTAGTAGAATCTCTAATAGAATAACTTATCACGAATAACTATTAATAAACAGTTTAAGACAACCGATATTAAACACGTCACGGACTGCACGTTTTTACAGGCAAATTATTTTTCCATAGATTACTTATATATATTCGAACAGTGATATCCAATCTCTTGATTTATTACGACTAGGCCAGCAATCGATAGGACGCGACGCAGTCAGCTTCCAATAATTTCTATAAAATATTCTATGCATTCACATATCAACTTAAACAATCCATATATAGAGAGCTAATTTGCAGTTTATAGTCAGTGTATGTGTGTTGAAATTGTAACAAACAACGTGAATATAATATTCCTAATTAAATTTTATTCTAAATCGTAAACACTATTTTACTTGTATTCTTACAAGATTTTAATGAATACATTATGGGGTAATGTTCCCATGTTTATTGTGCGTGGATTAAAAGGATAACAAACATTAGGCTTCTCTAGAACATTAACTCCACCGACGCTGTAAATAAACGGCACACGTTACAGTCTAAATGTTTCACTGTCGTCGCCGTGACCTCCCACTCTGAATAAATACGACCCAAATGTCGACTGAATATTTTTTATTTGCACAACCCTATCAATTTCGCAGTCCAGAATTTGCTTGTGTGTTTTGAATATAACTCAGCAGACCCTTAAAAAATATCACGTATTTATAGTTGATATATTTATTGGTTTCTAATTCATATTACTGTTTATACAACTATCACTATAACGAATAAAATTTACATATATTGACACAACTATCCAATGTTTTTAAATAAATTACATCCATTGTGGTATTTATAGTTATTACTAGCTGTGCCTTCGACTTCGTCAGCGTGAAACCAAATTTACAAAACAGTGACTAATAAGGTCATCTGAGTGTATTAGGTCTAATTCCTATCTACTTTTCTCTAGAACTTAAATCGCGTCGTCGTTAAAAGTACAATAACTTTTGATAAACCGAACCGATTTTAATGAAACGAAGACTAAATGTTACTCGAAAATATTCTTTATGATTTTCTTGAAGAGGTTTTATCATGAATACAGTATTTGAGCAATGATGCGTGTTAATACAAACAGACATACAGATAGACAAACAGACAGATATTTCTAAAAATGATTAAAATGTATTTTATTACTTATTCCAAGACACCTGAAACATCTTTTTTTTACAAAAATCAAAAAAGTACCGACACGTTAAATTTACATTCTAATTATATGTGTAAATGAAACGAAAATGACTTAGTTTATAGTGTTCAGACATCGGTTCGAATTCTTACAACTGTGTCTGAGCTTACAGTGAAGGAAAACATCCTGATGAAGCCATAATAGCGTGATGGTAGGTCTTTTTCCATGTCAGCCTGGCGAACTACTACGCTCAGATTGGAAATCTATCGCCAAGTCCCTATTGGTATATTCCAGTAGCTGCGCTTGAGATCCAGTCTTCGTCTGGGTTTAGATTGTTTATCATCTTAACACATCGTCCTTTAACATCAGATAACGCGAAAATCTATAAAATCAAAAATAATCTGTACAAATACCCCAAACTAGCTCACAATATTTTTGAAATGAATAAAACAAATACATAATTTAATCTGACAGACGATTTTTCTCGTATAATTACTACCTACAATGCTACAAAGCATTACGAACAAAATATGATATTAATAATAACTGGTAAGCGCTATTACCCCGGACTCAAGAGTTTTATTAAAATAATAAATCTAGCGTCAAATGCATCCGCTCTCTGCCAGAAAGACTGAATAAATATGTACTATTGTATTTTATAAACGTTTATTACCCTACATGTCTTGAGTAGGGAGATTTTACGTAAATATGGAGTATAAGCCAAACTAAAATATGTTCCAATATTTTCTTATAAAACTATTATGAAAAGATATTACACATCTCAGAATCTAGCTAAAAATCCATTTTTGGTCTATACTTATAACTTAGTAATAACATATAAATTTAATTACAATGACAATTAATTTCTTTAATGAAAATAAATATTGGTGTTAGCTTTAAATTTTGTAACAATAAGCCCTTAAGAACTTCATTATAATTTTATTCAAGATAGCTTAATACTCAAAACGAAAACAGCAACAGTTCATCTTTACTTTTTGTCAGATGGAAAATATTTATTATTAAAAAGAATTTATGAAAACTTTTCTATATAATCGGATTTGTAATGTTGCGTCAAAGTACCTAACAAAAGCTAATGTTTTTTTATTAAACAATAGGTAAGTCATTTTTAGGCTACACAAACAAATATTTTGGTACAAGTATATATTATGTGTTGATATAGTGACAGCAGCAGAAAAATAAACTACGGAATAATAATACTGAAATAATATGATTAGGAGAATAATCAGTTATAAAAAAATGTGTGAGATATTATAAAATAACTATGAAATAATACTGATAATAAACGGCACACGCAATAATCTATTCATGTGTTTAATCTTGCCCGGATATGTGCGAATCCTTTTCAATGAAAACTTAGGTATTTGAAGTAGGTAAGTTAATAATTAACTAAAGCATATTATAATAAGTGCTACACAGGTAGATTGGAATAAAGAAATAAACATTCATATTACAGGTATGTGAATTTATTACTTTATGAATAATTATTAGTCTGGAATCGAGATAAATATTTGACCAATTACTACTATTCGACCAATTCAAATAACTAAAACATATTCATTATTTACACACAAAATATAAATCAACACTTAGAATTGTAATGTAACGTGTATATTTATATTAGACTGATTTTTAAGCTTCCTAAACATCTTAATTTTGTACTAAACGCGAGAAGAAAAAAATGTGCGTGTGTACTTATGTACATGCGTTAGAAGTTATACTTCTTTGGCGTAACAAGATAAAAATCTTTTCAAAAATTTCATCTTTCGCCTTATTCTACGTTTGTGGAAAAAACGACAATAACAACAGAAAAAAGGTATTTAATACATTGAAAGTTTTAATACAAAGAAATACAAAGAAACAAAATGTTGACTATAGCTAACTTCAGGGTGTCGGTTTTTCGTGACGGTGGGCGCGCGCATCGTATAAATTTACTATCATCATTTTTTCCTAACGCGCCAATAGAAGTATAACTTCAAAAATGTTTTCTTTTCAATATAACACGTGTTGTAAGACGATCAAGTTCGTTTCCTAGTAAATCGTTCTTGTGGAAATTTCACATTAAATATGAAATTGTTAAAATATATGATTTTTTATTCATTTGTTTAACGAAACTGTTTATAATTCATAGAGTAAAAATATGATTTTTTGTAAGATTCAAAAAATAACATGATTGACTAGAAAATGAAGTGAGATCGTCTCTGGGCACGTGTTGCTTTTAACAGAAGAAAACTCCTCGCGTATTTCCATTTGTAGAAAGCCTTTTGGAGGTGTCAGAAAAAAGTTAGCGACCAGTTTAAAATGTTTATCTGTATATAAATTATCTAATTCGTGTAACAATTTAGCTCGATATAAATTGAACATCTATATAAGGTTGGCTGAGTTGCTTTTTGAAGACAATAAAATTTTGTACTTAAATTCTGGCTACAAAGGTACAAACCTCTACCTAGATTAGAAGTCGTTTCGAAGATATGTATAAAATGCAAATAGAATATATTTTTTATTTTGAATAAACCGTTCTGTAATTCTACATCTGAATGCGTCCTTTACGGTTATTCTGATACCGTTACACTGTTCGTTATCTATACGGTTGCCGTCTGTATACGTAATTTATCATTTATTTAGTAATATATTATTAACGACACAACTGGTACACACACCAAAGCTTTTCGTGAGGACAAAATTTACCAAAGTAAATTAAATGTACATACTCGTGTATGTAACAAAGGCTTCAATGTTTCCAGTCTTGGTAATAATTAACTATTTCTCGTTAAACATAAATTATGAATATAATTAATTTTGTTAAAGGCTCTTGGAGATAAAAATATGATTTACTGTTTATTAATGTTTTTATTAAATTGCCTTATCACCTGCATGATATATTTTACTGAAATCAATGGCATTGAAAACAAAAATGGATTTTATGGTTTTATTCTTTTTACTAGCTTCTGCCCGCGACTTCGTCCGCGTGGAATGGTTACTGTCGGCTAACTAACACGCAGCGGAAGCTCTCAAAAGGATAAAACACCCCTGGTTTTAAAGCATTCTTTATTGGTGCTCCGCTCCTATTGGTATTCGCGTGATGATATAGCCTATAACCTTTCTCGATAAATAAGCTATCTAACACTGAAATAATTTTTTTATGGTTTTATTCTTTTTACTAGCTCCTGCCCGCGACTTCGTCCGCGTGGATTGGTTACTTTCGGCTAACTAACACGCAGCGGAAGCTCTCAAAAGGATAAAACACCCCTGGTTTTAAAGCATTCTTTATTGGTGCTCCGCTCCTATTGGTATTCGCGTGATGATATAGCCTATAACCTTTCTCGATAAATAAGCTATCTAACACTGAAATAATTTTTTTTATGGTTTTATTCTTTTTACTAGCTTCTGCCCGCGACTTCGTCCGCGTGGATTGGTTACTTTCGGCTAACTAACACGCAGCGGAAGCTCTCAAAAGGATAAAACACCCCTGGTTTTAAAGCATTCTTTATTGGTGCTCCGCTCCTATTGGTATTCGCGTGATGATATATAGCCTATAACCTTTCTCGATAAATAAGCTATCTAACACTGAAATAATTTTTCAAATCGGACCAGTAGTTCCTGAGATTAACGCGTTTAACCAAACAAATAAACTTTATAACATTAGTATACTCGTAGGTTACTACTTTTCTCTCGTACTTACCTCGAGCCGTCATTCAAATTACAATAACTTTTGATAGAATGGACCGATTTTAATGAAATAAGAACTAAGTTACTCCTGAGGATATGCTTTATGGTTTTATTGCGACCTCAGTACTTTAACAGTGATGCATGTTCATGCAAACAGGCAGACAGACAGTCAGACATTTCTAAAAATGATTGAAATGTATTTTATTACTTATTCCGAGACACCCAACAATTGTTTTCACGAAAATCGAAAAGTACAGACACGTTACATTTACATTCTTATTATATGTATAGATATATAAGATATAGTTTTCAAATTCCACATATCTGAAGTTAATACGTAACTATATTGAATAGTATATTACTGGATCTGCTGCTTAGTGTAAACGCTTTTTTTATTAATACTTGATTGGTATTGAGTGACTGATTAATTAAATGACAAGGAGGATACCTCTATAACTACCGCACTAACGTCCAATCAGCCATCATATGCATGAAACTTCTTTCATGAAAATTCTTTAACAAAAAGCACTGAAGTGTGGCAACCTTCACGATTAGTAGCATATATGATACATACATGTATTTATACATACATATATGTAAGATGTCCACATACAAATTTGACAGGTCTTTTAACTGTAAATATTTATTATATCATCGCGAAACAATATCCCTTCATGTAAACTCGATTTTAATCGCTTCTATTCTTATAATCATCGAAATTTGACAGTTTAAAAAGAATAATTAAATGTTGCCGTAAACATTTATGTATTAACTAGCGGGCACGGCAGACATTGTCCCGCTTTGATTATAAAAAAAAAACCTTGACAGATTATATACTAAAACGTTCCTCATTAATCACTTTATCCACTGGTCAAAACCTCATGAAAATCCGTTCGGTAGTTTTTGAGTTTATCGCGAACAGACAGACAGACAGACGTGGTAGGGGACTTTGTTTTATATTATGTAATGATTTGTTAGTTAACCCAAAAATGTTATATATCCTAAATAATGTTTTTTAATATAATAAATATACCTTTTTTTTACTTGGGGAGATCGCTAACAGATACCCATCTTGTCGGGCAGCTGAGGAGGATGCATTATGTCCGATTCGCACGTACTAAAACCCCATGGTGCACTCATACACCTTTTAGGCGAGGGAACAGGGACTGCTGACTACCGCTACGTCTGCTCCCCCAACAGGTGTAGGTCCTCCAACAGGCCCTGACTGCGGTCTGAGGGGTCAAAGATCGTAGACACCTCAAAGGGGGAGCGGGTGTGAAACCCCCCTGACGAACTGTGGGAGTTGCATTGGCACAATTCGCCTCCGTCACATGGGCCTGTGCCTAGTGCCTAGTGGTCCACTCCCTCTCCTTCTCCGCCGCCTCCTTTGCAAGCATGAATGTATCGCAATAGAAGGTGGCGGAGAGCCACCCGGCCTCACTCTCGACCATCTTACTAACGACGATAGAGAGCGAGAGATCCGGTCCAATGGACGCAACCAGCTCGCGGCGTGGCACGTCCCAGGCGGTACATTCACTCATAGTGTGCTGTGCGGAATCATCCACGCAGCCACAGTAGTGGCACCCTGGAGTCAGTTCCCGGCCAATGCGACAAAGGTAGCGCCCGAAGCAGTTATGCCCCGAGAGCAGCTGTGTCAGCCGGAAGCTCAGGGTGCCATGCCACCTGGTAAGCCATTTGACCATTACTGGTCGAACAGCCTCGATTGTTACCACATCCCAGCTGGATTGCTCAAGTCGTCGAGACCATTCTTCCACCACTAGTACCTGTTGGAGCTGGGACCTCAACGTCTCAAATAATAAATATACCTCAATCCTTAATCATGAACAATACCAATACAAAATACACATCAAATCAATACACGTATGTTATCAAAATACATTTTAAACGTTTTATTGCACCCTGCATTAACTGAACTCCCACGTTTAGACGACGCGACGGGAACGTTGAGTTTGCTTTATTTGCTAATTAGTAAAGTTCCCCTTTGACGTTGCAAGATTCAACGATGCAGCGTTGCCCTATATGTGTGTAGAAACAGCTTTTCATGTTAATTATTACGTAAGCGTAGACGCATGCTTTCATTGCGCTATGATGCAGTACGATTTAATAAACGGTGTACAATATTTTTAGTACATCTCAGTTTTAATATTTATACTATAAGGTACGTTTAATTTTTCGTATCCAAAAGCAATAGACACGTTAACATCAAGAAAGCAAATACTTTCGTGTATAGACAACTACAACATAGTGACTAGGTGCGAGACAATAACTGTAGATTATTCTGCCATAATAACACATTGTTTTTTTATCCAAATTGACTCATGCTATTGTCCTGATGGACCTTCACAATTTTACCGGATTAAAAGAGCGGTTATGGCGCTCAGCGGATTGGCAACACGCTCAAGTTTGCCAAAATGGCCAAATTAAATGGGATACAATGTTAAAATTTAGCCTCAAGCATCGGCGTGTACATAGCTTTCTACCAATAAAAAAATTTTAGAGTCAGAGCAATGATTCCAGTAATACTTTTTATCAGCACATTTACAAGCTTTATGTTTTTATAATAGCGCAAGCGAAGTTGATTGGCAGACGTTATCTTACGGCAGATCATAAAAAGACATGAATACAAGAAAATATTGTATTAAAATATTGAGGGGTGCTGAGGGACTGAAAATTTGGGATTATTTAATAATTCGTATGTGAGAAATTAAAGCAATAAAAGAACATATTAAACAACAATAAACACATCGGACCTCTATATTTAATACACGTTATATAATGTAACAATATACAGTAAATTAGGCCCTATTTTATTTATTTTACTAACATCAAACCAAGCTCAGTGGTGTACACTTTTGTAAGAAATGAACATTCGTATATAAAACTAATTTATAAGCAATGTTGGAATTTTTAAATAAATATTATATCAACTGATTTCTCTGTACCGCATTATTTTATTACTCCAGTTACTGTTAATTATCTTTGTAATAAAATGACGCCGTAATGAGTATTAGCTGTTCGGCGTTCCTGTATATAATGGACAGTGTCAAGTTTGCTTTTAATCTTTCAATCGTGATATAATAATAATTGCAAATAAATGTAATGTCAACATTATGAAGTACTATAATGTTTTAGCGTTAATTCATCTATGTCCAATAAACCTCGGCCTTCGTCCGTGAATTTTCATTTATCCGTACCTACTCCTCCCCGAGGATAAGTAGGTACCGGTTCGTCTCGATATAAATCATCTGCCATTCGGATTCTATCTGTTATTAAAATGATTTATTTATATTTACTTTTGTACTAAATTGTACAAATATATCATAATATAAAGAATGGCCCTTATAAAAGAGCATGGCTCGTATGGACAACGTTAACTTTGTAAAAGTACAACGTCACTACGATTATTAATTGCGCCAGTAAAATTTTCAAGTAAATATGCTACAGCGTGAATGATATTTTACAATAAATACCTGTCAAGTATGGTTAACCGGATGAACGATTTAACAATTAATGGAACATTTTATGCTTTGAGGAACATACAAAAATATAGTTGCTATTCAACATTTCCCATAATTACTACGTAAATCTTGACATACAATTAAATTATAGATTGATACACGTTAATCTATGTATATGAATATAATGTATTTGTCTGTTGTCTGTCCGGGCTAATTTCTGAAACGGCTGAAGCAATTTTGACTAGACAATTACTGGCAGATAGCAGTATTGTCTAGACTAAATACATAGAAGTCTCAAAAAGACTTGTAGGGGTTAAGTAGGGCTAAAAATAAAACAATCCACAATAAATCCACACAAAACATGTAGTTTCCATAAAGCAAGAAGACCGTTCTACGACAGCGATGTTGCGAGTACCAGTTAGTATCTGTATATAGAAGAATAACAGACTGAACTGACATATCAACACACAGCATAAACTACCGGGACTAAGACCATTTTGCATAACAGTTTCTTTTATACTGTAGGTGAGCACCAAGGTTTTTAGAAATACATTCTCTAAGGTAGTGAAAAGTAGGATTAAAGTTTATATAAAAATCCGTTATTTTTTCGTCAGTTATTCTATTGAATATGTATGTGTATATATAGATATAAAATAAGAGTTGAAGTTGTTGAAGCGACGATAGCTCAGTTGATAGCGTGTTCGAATCCTCGTAACTGAGTAGCAGCGACCGGTGAAGGAAAATATCGTGATGAAACTACAGCATGGTGGCAGGCCTTTTCCCAAGTCCACTGGGATAGCTACCACCCTCAAATTGAAAATATGTTGCCAATCACCTACCTGCTAGTGTGTTGCGGCAGCTGCACTTGAGAGCGTGTCCCCCAGGGCTGTAGCTAGAGTCGCATTTGAGGTAGGACAGCATTGGTTACAGGTAGGGCGGAAGCAAAAAAATTATCATAATTGATCTCTGCCCTCGAATGTCACAAACTGTGGTATGTTCGAAGAGGTTTAGATACCTATCGTTACAATATTTTTTTATCTCAAACTATGAACAAACAATTTAATTATAATAATTTATCTTAGTTTCTTGTATTTTTAAGGTAGGGCATTGCCCCATAATTACCTCCCCTAGCTACGGCTGTGCTGTCCCCTTTAGGTTTGGCGTATATACCATCTTACACTATGTCGTCATTTCATATCAGTTGAGGTTGTGGTCAAACATTAAAACCCTTCAAACTATTAAAAAAAAAAATTAAAAATTATTACTGCATGAAAAACGTGTGCGAAGACGCAGGAAATTGCTAGTAAAATATACCCTAAATAGGCCCTCTGTGTAAACTTTTCCTATCTTTAAACATTAAACAGGTACAGTTAATTGTCGTCAATTTGAAGCATCTGGCTTAGATGTTACTAAAATTATTTATAGCTAACAATATTTATTTATGTTCTATACATGTGACTCGGTAAATCTTATAAGAGAAAGGGTCCTTCCTTTCGAGGAGGCAATTTAATATCTGTTCAAGGCAAATGTAATGTAATAACTCCGTAAATATGGAGGAACAATAGAAGGTAAATTAGTTTTTGGGGAACAGAAACTCAATTGTCAATAAGGATTGCCGTGCTTCATCTGCGATACGGGGATTTATTTTACTAAAACTTGATAGCGGCCGGGACGATTTATTTTGTTACGGCTTGTGTTATTTTATTATTCACGGCGCAGTAGGAGTATCCACTATCCGATACTCCAAGCGGTCACATGCGTCTCGCATTTTTCAAAGTTCGTTTTAGAATACAAATTCATCGGTCTAATACTTTATGAAACAATAGCAAGCAATATCTAAACTTTACTTTGTATTTCTATAATATATTTTTAAAATTGTATTACTAAAAATATAGTTACTAAATAAAAAAAAGTAATTTATCAAAATATTATATATAGTTCACCCTGCGTAACTTTATTTCAATAATTAATACTTATTATATTTCAGTATAAAGTATTCATGTTTTGCTATATTGTGTTCAATTACTGGTGGTTGTCTAGTGATTTGATTATTAGAATATCAACCCGATAACCGCAGGTTCGAATCCCGGAATATACCAACCACTTTTTCGAAATTAACGTACATATACTCTAAAAATATTTATTTGTAGGTAGTAGAGACACGCTGAAGCTATTACTGGTCTCAGCATGTGTGGGTCAGCTCGTCCGGGGTAGTACCACCCTCTCATAGAAAACCGACGTGAAGTAACAGTGCTTGCATTGTTGCGTTTCGTTCGGTCAGTGATAGCGCCGGAGGCCCACCTCCCCTTTCCCCCCTCCCCCTCTCCCCCAAACACAGGCGGCCAACGTACAACAGTAATCACTTAACATCGGGTGACCCAACAGTTCGTTTGCCTGCTATGATATAAAAAAAAAATTACATTGGAAACACTATCGGCTGACGGTGAAGGAAAGTATAGGAAACCTGAACCTAAAAATTGTTCTTGTAGCACTACATACACATGCACATACAGTGGGAAAACATATAGCTGTGGATTTCTCAGATTTTGAAATCACCAAAACGTCGTGGGCTGGCACGGTGATTATGTCCATACTTTCCTTTGGGAAGAGGCCTATGGCCCTGCAGTGAGTAGCTTACTGGTTGATTTTTTTTATGTCAAAAGGAAGCAAACGAACAGGTGGGCCACCTGATGTTAAGTGATCACAACCGTCCATATACACTAGTAATACCAGGGGAGTCACAAGTGCGTTGCGAGTCTGTGTATGGGAGGGGTGGAGAAAGGAGAAGGGGGAAGGGAAAGGGGAAAGGAGGTGGGCCTCCGACGCTCTCACTCACCGAACGAAACGCAACAATGTCAGCACCGTTACTTCACGTCAGTTGTCTGTGAGAGGGTGGTACTACCCGGGCGAGCCGACCCATTCGTGCTGAAACTAGTAATAGCTATAACGTGGCTCTACCACCTACCTTGATTACGATGATGTTCTGTTTCGTATTTTATACATATGAATATATAGAAATGAGTTTGTGTAATCTGTCACAATTTTTTTTAATGATACGAGTCCAATGTTCTGTATCATAATATCCATATACGTATTTTTTTGTTAAGGCGGTAGTTTCATAAGTTGCGCTTTTGCCTGTTGTTACTAAAACCATCGATATTCTCGATGTTAGTGAATAGTTGAATAGAGAGTATAGTTTGCATAAGTTCGTACTTGAGTTTACCTTGTCTCTCATAATATAATATGGGATGTGCGATTATGACCCCAACTAATTTCGAGTTTCAAAACTTCATTACACGCTCCGCTAGAGATTCAAGGTGATAAAATTAAAACAAAGACTTCTGTCAGTTTTACCCCGGGGGCAATATAATAATGTGTTATATCGGTGTTAGAACTGAAATAGCTTGGGCTAGCAAAAACACATTTTTAAAGTTTTCATACAATCACCAAAGATTACTTTTCAAACTTACAACTTTTCGAGACGATGGGTATTTTAACCTGATGAAAAATTCAAATAAGAGAATGCATAATATCAGTGCATATTAAAATACACTAACAAATGGCCGCGATTTCCTCCGCATTTATATCTTTAAAATTATTATGTTTGGGTGGAACCATACTTTTTTTTAATACGGGTAGCCTAAATTACTCCATATAATGTCTACTATCTGCCATCGAAAGTCAGGTCAAAAATCAATCCAACCATTTCAGAGATTATTGGAACATACAAACAGAGAACAAGTTTAAATATTGATTTTTTTATTATAATCACCGGGTATCGTATATGTTTAGTAAAAAGCTGTTCTTTTTACATTATAAACAGATATTACTATTTTTTTTATTTATATAGATTACATATTGAAATTAATTTTTAACCGACAAAAAAAGAGGAGGTTCTCAACTTGATTGTATTTTTTTTTTCACTTTGACGCAGAATCAATTTGGGTTTATACCTGATGTTGCGACAACAGATGCCATTTTCGCACTTCGGCAACTGTGCGAAAAATACAGACGTGCACGTAAGAATTTGCATATGATGTTTGTTGATCTGGAGAAGGCATATGATCGAGTACCCCGAGATGTCCTGTGGTGGGCACTGAAAAAGAAAAGAGTGCCTGAGAAGTACCCTACAACTTATTCGTTATATGTACAATCAAGCCAAAACACACGTTAGGTCCGAAGCTAGATTTACCGATAATTTAGATGTGCACCAGGGTTCAGTTTTAAACCCTTATTAATTCCTTCTTGTTATGGATGCGTTAACATCAGACATACAGGAGGAGACACCCTGGTGTATGCTATTTGCTGATGATACGGTTATTGTCGGCGAAGATGCTACCGAGGTCCAGAGTAGGCTGGTAAAATGGCGAGAAAATGGAGAATGTCTATTTGAAAACCAGTAGACCAAAAACTGAACATTTGTTTTGCGACTTCGGTGGTCCATCCAGTTTTTCTCCTATAGCTTTAAATGGTATATCCTTACCTACCTGCTCAGATTTCCGGTATCTCGGTTCTCTGATCCAAAACGACGGTGGCATAGACAAGGACGTGAGGAATAGGATACATGCAGAGTGGATGAAATGGCGAAATGTGTCTTGGTGTAGCTTATGACCCATGAATGCCCTGGAAACTCAAGGGGAAGGAAAACTATTATAAGACCAGTCATGTTGTACCCATCTGAGTGCTGGGCGACGAAAGAGACGGATGAGATAAAACTACATGTGGCAGAGATGCGAATATTAAGGTGGAAGTGTGGTTTAACTAGAATGGATAAGATTAGGAATGAATATATCAGAGGAAGTTAGAAAATAGCACCAGTGACAGCGAAGTTAAGAAGTGATAGGTTAGCATAGTATGGGCATGTCATAAGGAGAGATGAAGTCCATGTAACTAGAAAGCTTTGAGTATGATGATCGATGAATATAAAAGTAGAGGAAGACCGAAAAAGGTATATATGGATTGTATGAAAATTGATATGTGTGTAAAAAGTTGTCAATACTGAGATTACACTTGATAGGCAAGAGTGGAAAAGGAATACATGCTGTGCCAACAGTACTTAGGAGGGATAAGGGTAAGAAGATGATGATGATGAATTTTTTTTTCTATTATTTACGCCAAAACTTTGTAATTTACAAACTGATGTGGAAAATAATTTTTTTAATGGAAAGGATGTATTTTGAAAGGAGTCCTATTATAATTTCCTTAGCATTGAACCTTGGAATTTGAAGATATCCCAGTAAGCTCGTCAAAATTGAATAAGAATTGTATATTCATATTATCGGTAAACTGATGACAATCCAAGTCTAGGTAGGTACCTAACTGTGGTCAAGAACTTTGTTATGCATATTTGACATTGGTTTTTTTTTTATAGTATTTCAAATATCACCGAATGGAGCTGTCTCGTGGAACTGTAGTAACTTCTTCTCATTAATTACCGTGAAATCCTTTTTCACAGCGTGGTAATTTGATCTAAACATTAAGATAGCTTCACCTTTGAACACCGTAGCGTCAACAGTAAACCAGCTTAGCATTCAAATAGTCCAAGTTAAACCGATTTAACTGAACTTGTTTAGATTTAGACCGTATCAGTGCGATTGCCGAATATAACAGAAATACTTTATACACCGACTGTTGTACCAACTTTGTAAATAGAAGAAAACAGTACATACCCCTTATTGTGAAGATGAGATATTTCACTTGAAATTTGGATATTTTATTAATGTGGCGTAAAGATATAATAGAAAAAACGTATGTCTGTAGTTATGTACGCATGTAAGAAGTTATACTTATTTACCTTAAAAAAGACATTAAATGCAATTGATAACGTTTAATTAGAAAAATGTACCTTTAAATGCTTTAAAATTTTCATAAATTTTTAATTACATTTTGTACATATCTGCGTCGCTTTTAGGTGCGATGTGTCTTACTGCCATCATTTGTCCCAAACGCGCCAAAAGAAGTATAAGTTAAAAAAAATCATAGTTACACATATGTATATCGAACTCTTTGATAGCAATACTTTAGACTACAAAAGTAATCATGTAAACCTACTTAACAATATAAATCCTTTACGAGAGTGGTTTTGAATGTATATATGTCATAGTTTTCTACTACACGGGGCGCAAAACAAACAAAGATTAAAGAGCTAAAGGTCTTAGTATTTTATGTCGTTCAATTAACTATATTATGTAAATAATAACATTCAAATGTATTAGTTCACCAAAATATTTATTTTTGGCCGAAGATAAAAAGATATATTCTCTTTTTTTCTATTATATTTTTATGTGTACGATTATCTCATAAATTACATAAATAAGTAAATTAAAGTACGATATAAAATAGTGATATAAACTCTATATATACCTAATTAAATATTATTATTTAAAATTCACTACCAAAGAATAGTAGTAGCATAGTTTAAAGACATTACACTTTATTGACATAATAAAATCATAAGATAATTATCAACAATTAGAAACAGCATTAACTAAGGAGTTACCAAGCATCGGTTAACTTATACCGTAGCTAAACTCCTTCTCTCATAAAACAGTACAGTTACAATGTTACCAAAGTTTTCATAGCCTTCAGGCTACGGGCCTGAAGTTACTTGTTTTCAATCTACATTTAATTATACGACAATACAATGACATGTTCTGTATGAAGTTTTATTAAATATTTAATTTCTATACGCGTAATGCCTGTGCCCGTGACTTTGCGCATGTTTTTATGGAGTAATTATAATTGTAGACCTGTTTTATTAAAATGTTGAGTACATTCTATTTCTGAAGGTAACAATTTTGTAAACGTAATAAACATATGTTTTAACTCTGGTTTAATTATCTATTTATCTGACCTTATAATAATGAAAATATTGATGATAATTTAAAATTATGGACATCGGACATATCATAAAGCCTCTGCCCCATCTGTCTGTATGTTCACGATGAACTCATAAACTACTGAACGAATTTTTAACGCCATTTTCACCAGTAGATAAAGTGATTCATAAGGAAGATTTAAGCGCATAATTTGACAAGGTTTTCTTTGTATTATCAGGGCGGGATAACGTCCGCCGGGCCCGCTAGTTTACCATAAAATATATGTTTTTTTTTAATGAATATTAAAAAATGTTAATATTGGGTTATATACATATATCTATCTATAACAATACAGTTTAAGCTTTAAAATCAAATAATGTAAATCAATAATAATTACTGCCAATTTCCACAACTGATATTACGAAAGAACTGTGGAAAATATTTCATATAAGAATGCAGTGAGTTTCTTATAACAAATGCGAAATTAAATTGAGAAAAAGCAGAAGAACCTTAGTTAAAACCGGAAAGCTAATAAGGGGAAAGGAAAAAGTTAAAAATGAAGTTTTTCTTATCAGAGAACAATTTCCTTATGAAGACCTCGAGACAGTTCAGATTGCGTTGGTTTATTTAGCTCACTGCTAAATTAATGAGTTAGCTCTTTATATAGTAAAGTATGCAACTGCATTTTTAATTATTTAAACTTATTTATTTGTGTGAATATACTTAGTTTACTATTAAGAAGTTCCCTGTGGTTTTACTTCGTCGTTGTTTACTCCTGGGTATTCATTGTATTCAGACTTTTGACACTTAATTTTAATAATAACATTGATAATTAGAACGATAGTTATTTTAAACAATGTGATAATTAAAATAGGAGTAACGTTTCATTTCAAACTGAACTAAAGGATCGGATTATAATTGATTGAAACGAAACGATTTTGTTTAAAGTTTATAAAATTGTTGTAAAACTTAGTTTAATAATATAAACGAAATAATTCAAATAATTATTGCATTTTCCGTCTACTATATATGACAAACTTATACCCGCGACTTCGTCTGCGTCGTTTATTAGCTGGACAATATATTTTATGCACAAAAGAAAATACATAAACCCCACACCGATTGCTCCACTTTTCCAGGGCAAGAACAGACGTCGATGAACGCGTAGCACTTATAAAAACCGTAGACTCTTAAAACTTTAATAACTTTATAATTGATGAAGCTATCGTGATAATCTCTTTTGTAGGATAAGGACCAAGTTTCTCAGAAGTAAAGTAAACTAATTTAATCGAAATCTGTTCTGTAGTTTTTCTGTGATACGCGCTCAATGGCAGACCTATATCATCGTATTCATGTTTTTTTTTATATATCATAGGAGGCAAACGAACAAGTGGGTCACCTGGTGTTAAGTGATCACCACCGTCCATAGACACTTGCAACACCAGGGGAGTCGCAAATGCGTTGCCAGTCTGTGTTTGGGGGGACAGAGGGGAGGTGGGTATCCGGCGCTCTCACTGGCCGAACGAAACGCAACAATGCAAGCACTGTTACTTCACGTCGGTGTTTCTGCGAGAGGGTAATACTACCCAGGACAAGGCGACCCTTTCATGCTGAAATTAGTAATAGCTTCAGCGTGGCTCTAACACCTCTAAAAGCTCCTCATGTATATAAAACCCTATAATTAAATATCACGATCTGGATTATAGATTCTGAACAGTTTTAAATAAATTTACTCTTTAACGTTTACTTTTACCAGATTCTTCATAAAATTTATGACTTTTACACAACTAAATTTCTCAAACTCATATCGAAGTGAAATAAAATGTGTAAAAATAGTTTTAAGTAATAAAAGTTGTCAGAAATTAATATATTTAATAGCGTCCAATATAAAGACAAGTATAATGCATGTAGTCCAACATTTTTAAACTTATGAACGCGTTCAACGAACAACATAGAGTAAAATTTTAAAGTGTAGAATTATCGCTGCGAGTTTGGCTTGGTGGACACTATAAATCAAACGGTAGGTGGTCAGCTACATTAATCATTTGAATTCTTATCTAAATCGTCTAAATCCTTCTTTTATTAAGTAAATTTACTACAATTGTAGTATATATACAATATAATATATATTTTGTTATATAAGAACATTTACAAGCAAATCTTCTATCTTTCTTTCTATTCGATTCTATCTATACTATAATAAAACTGTAACAAAGCCAAATCTGTACATTAAATATTTTTTGAAAATTTTGATGGGGGCAGACTTTGTTATCGATATAGAAGCCAAAAATAATCCTTTTACAATTTTTGTCTGTCTGTTTGTCTGTCTTTCTGTCCCTGTGAACACGCATCACGCTGAAAGTACTGAACCGATTTTAACGAAACTTGACACAGTAATAACTAATATTCCAAGATTACATTTAACATACTTTTTGTCCCATAAAACACAAGGGTTTCTCCAGTATAACGAAAGACAAAAAAATGTAGTTAATGTAACTAGACTTTTTTGCGACACCTTAGTACAAGAGCCAGGAACGTTGGAAAAACGAGAATTTTAGAAAAGCTGGTTCTTTAATATGAAAATATATTATGCCCTTCATTCAGTCTGTTGACAGACTGGATATTTCGATCATTATAAAACCTATGTTCAGGATTTATCCTCCCCAAACAAGACTGATTTATTACTGTCATGGAACTCAAACTGGAATGTATTCTAAGAAATTAAAGGCAAATCTTATCCTTCCATTTAGGATAACATTCCTGATAAGCCATGGGTTTATAAATTTCGTGACTGTTGTAAGTTTGCTGCGTCTACTATCTGTAGACTGAGTGCTCTCCAGTGCATCTTGCAAAGTTCAGAATCAGCAACAAATCAATATGTGTATGGGGGTCGGATGAAAGCACTCTAGAACACATTTTTTCGATTACCCCAATTCGGTATTTCATTGTATGATATTTTACCTCACAATATACTACGTCCGTCTGATTTTAACAAACACACAAAGGTATGTATTTTCTTCTATTGTCAATACTCTAATTTTATATGTTTTAACAAAATTAAACTCCAACATAACACAATAACTAACAGTAATTATTATGTAAATATATATTTATTTAAGGCTTAATGTCTGTAGTGTTGTGTTTGTCTTTGTGTATCTCAGTGGTATAATCTGGAAGAACTAAATTATGTAATAAAAAATTAATATCATCTATAAAGTGACTCTCCCATGACTAATTTGACAATTGTAGAATTCATATCCATGAAACTCCAATACAAAAAAGTTGAAATTTGTGAGTTTGGATGTTCGGGGTAATCTCTGATACTACTGATCCGATTTTGAAAATTATTTCACTGTTAGAAAGGTATATTAGATTACTTTTTACTTAGGGAAGTATATATTATATAGTAAATGGGGCGTGGAGGTGAGGGTCAAAGGAGCAACCCAGTGGATATTTGGAACCCACAATTGGACCCGATAAGTATCGCTACAATCGGGTTTACGTTTTTTTAAGATTTTTGGCGTTTGGAAATAAAATTGGAACCGGTAATAACGTATTTGGTGCAGACGAAGTTGCACGGGTCAGCTAGTCTATACTAATATTATAAAGCTGAAGGGTTTGTTTGTTTGGTTGAACGCTTTGAAACGCGTCTTAGGAGCGACCGATCCGATTTGAAAATGTTTTTTAGTGTTACATAGAAGTGTCATTTATGAAGAGAAGCTACAGGCTACACTCATTACGTTAAGACCAATAGTAGCGGAGGACCAATGAAAAATGTTTCAAAATCGTTTTTTTCCTTTTGAGAGCATTCGCTGCGTGTTAGCGTTAGCGCAAGGTAACTATTCCTCGCGGACGAAGTCGCGGGAACAGCTAGTAATAAAATATAAGAAAACGGTAAACAAAAAATTATATACATATCTATACTAATATTATAAAGAGGTAAAGTTTGTGACGTTGTGAGTTTGTGGGTTTGTGAGTTTGTGACGTTGTGGCGTTGTAAGGGGTAATCTCAGGAACTACTGTTCCGATTTGAATAATTCTTTCAGTGTTATATAGCTTATTCATCGGGAATGGTTATAGGCTATATATCATCATGCTAAGGCCAGTAGGAGCGGAGCACAGATGAAAAATGTTTCAAAATCGAGATGTTTTTTTTTTTGAGAGCTTCTGCTGTGTGTCAGCGTTAGCCCAGAGAACTATTACTACGCGGACGAAGTCGCGGGCAGGGGCTATAATCTATATACTAATATTATAAAGAGGTAAAGTTTGTGAGTTTGTGACGTTGTAGGGGGTAATCTCAGGAACTACTAAACGAATTTCTTTTACCAATATAAAGCCACGTTATTTGTGAGTGTCATAGGCTATATATCATCACGCTAAGGGCAATATGAGCGTAGCTACAATAAAAAATGTTTTAAAATCGGGGCTTTTTTTCTTTTTGAGAGCTTCCGCTGCGTCTTAGCCCAAAATAACTATTCCACGTGTGCGAAGTTGCGGACAGAAGCTATTAACTAATTATATTATCTATAATCTATACTAATATTATAAAGAGGTAAAGTTTGTGAGGTTGTAGGGGATAATATCTGGGGAGTCGGAGAAAAATGGTCGAACGAAAGCGTTTCTTACGAACGCTGCCTTTATTATGAGATATATATTATTGACTTCTAGAGAAAAGTTGTAGCTTGATAATGCCTATTACCGCCCAACGAAGTGGGCACGGGTCGGCTAGTTATCATATAAAAATACCACCCATTAAATGTCCCACTGCTAGGCAAACAGGTATCTTTTCGAGAGAAGACATGCGAATTGACAACACTACGCCAACCCACGTTTATATGTTTACAATTACCAACCGCCATAGAATCTACGACTCTATTTTTCTCCACTATATTCTTGGATTACAAGACTATATCATATCACAATATTTCCCCTCAATATTTTGCTTAGCAGTCAGTGGCTTGAGATTGATAAACTGTGATAGCATTTGATCGATCACCATGAAAGTTGTCACTCCTAAGTAGCAGATTTTATTATAAGTCACAACCAGGTGGATCTAAAGGACATCAAGAAAATAAACATTAAATAGCACCAAAACTATAACTTCATACAGCTGGAAAAGAAAAATTTCGTTTAGAGAAATAAAGAGATACGTACGGTATTTCAGACTAAAAATCCCGCTTATTGACCGATTATCGAAACCTATAATGTGGTATTTCTCTGGGAGCTACAATATTGAAATACGGCATAATAGATATTTTGGTACAAGTCATAAAGTAAATCCAAGAATAATATTTTTCAAATTCCGTCTGTAATAATATGCAGCAAAGTTCTATTTTATGTTTATTTTATATTGTGTACCTGTGAATACAAACAAAATGAAGGTCTACATTCGCATTCACGTATCGAACACTAAGACGAATTTAAAGATAATAATATCTATACTATTTGTTATGTTATACTATTACTAAAAATGACTATATAAAACTTTTATTTGCTACTTGTCTGGTTTGTTATTTAAAATATGGGCATTTGTTATGATATTATATAAAATAGATTACATTCTACTAAGAAGCATTATTATACCCAGTATCTGTTAATACCCGTTTCAATCATTTCATACAAAATTGAACATTGATATAACAAAATTACAATTTTATATTAATGACTTCTTCAAACAAATAAGTACTTCAAACAGTAACAAAGGTAACATTCCTTTGAAATATTTGTTAAGGCAGGTTAAACAATAATAATCCAACAATTTGTAAAATTCTCAGAGTTTATCATCACAAAAGGAGTTTTTAAGAGTACCAACCAATTAATACGACCGAGAGGTAAGCATTGATTTTACTGTAACGTTTATTAAAGAAATGGCACCTCTCACCTGCCTCTCAATAATAACTTCTTATGGCCCCACCGGCACTCAAATTGCTAAAACTGGAAATGTAATGGGATTACCGCTGATCCGAAACGATGAAGGTTCTCCTGTTATACGTAATAAAATTTACGAAATGCTTAAGAAAAACTTCCTAATCTTGGTAAATATATATATATTGGTAATATATATATAATATTAGAGTTTGAATTGTTTTTTATGGAATATTCAACGCGATGTAAATTCTACCTTACTTTTTTTAAAAGGTCACAACAAAGTGACTTCACTGTATCTGGTCGTAAGGACAAGAATTTAAAAACAACATCGACCAATCTGGGTCTGGCAGTCTGGAAACTGGGTATACGTTATCTGTTCCCTATACGTAAAACTGAACGGGAGTCACTGTGATGGTTTATCGCCAGTAACAATTCAGTCGTATAGAGACAGATTATCTATCATCCCCGCTTCAATACACAGGCTGATTTCAGAATGTGACATGTCCAAATATGTCGCTGTGGCTGGAGTCAACTGTGCGTTAGTGGTCGCGATCCTATTGGCCCTTCCACCCCAAAAAGCGTTACTTTACATTCCATACTCGCCAAGGTTGTAGAACCATATTTATCTTCTATATCTATGTATGTAAATAAAACGATAGAGGTATGCCGTTGAAAAACTACTGGTTAATTTACTTCTGGGCCTTTCAAGTATTATCAGAAATTTTGCAGTTCCTGATCCCCCCTCCCTTGTAACCAAAAGTAAACAAAGCTCTTACCTTCTCTCTCATGCTTACGTAAACATTATACGTAACGACTAAATTTTGTAGAAAATCCGAGAAGTAAATAATAAATATTGCTGACGTAATCACAACCCCTGACCCCCCATCCCCTATGTCATCAAAAATAAGCAAACCAAACAACCCCCGACCGCTTTTAGTGCTTACGTAATATTACAATGACCCCATAGATTTGGATAATTCTTGTTTAGTATCATTTCATATAAAGCTATTATAGTTTTAAGAAACTAAATTTTTATAAGCACTGCATGTTCAGCGACGTATGTTTCATTGGCGTGGAGAAGAGGGGCAAACGGCGTTGTGCTTCCATTTTTCCTCTGTACATAACATATATTGTTAAGATAATAAACGCCGCAGACAAAATTTCTGGTGGTTTGGACTTGATGTAGTTTAATTTGTGGGTATTAGTTTCTAGAATTCGTTACTATCCCCGAAATTGACTGAAACTTGTCTTGTATGTTAGGTTATTTAACAGCACAACACAAACATTAAAGGAAGCACACTGGAACAGGACACCGAGGCTCACGATGACGTGCGAAGTAGTATCGTTGCCAATACAATGATTAATTTTACCTTTAGTTACCAACACGCGGGTATCCTGCTATTTTAATAACAAGTCTGTAAGATTGCCACAGCTAACTAAGCCAAAGGACTCTTCCTGAGGAAAGTTATATGTCGGCGCAAAGGTCTCGACTACTGCCAAAAAGTGGATGTACTAACATAAATATTACGCTCTACACTCTGATATGAAAAAAGCCTATGAAAGGCGAATTGAAAAAGGAACCGGGGTCATTCTCACGCGGAGCGTCGGACCGTGCACACCTGTAAAGGCAACACGTAACTATATTCAGCTCAGTATTACTGTATCTGCTGTATATGGTAAACGCTTTTTTTATTAACACTTGATTGGTCTAGAGTGTATGATCGACAAAACAAAGAAGGACATCATCTATGGTTGGCGTCATACTTTATAACTGCCTCCCAACGTCAGCCCCAAGATATAGGCATAATCATCACACAGTCCACATTTCATTTCAAACACAAAGTTCTATATCTTTCCTAAATACGAGGTATTCCAAGAATTTATCTCAGGTTCAGGTTTCTACGTTATGTTTTCCTTTACTGTCGTCGCTATTAGCGATAGTGTAACCAATTCAAATTAGTAAACAACTTTCGAAAAATTCATTAGTACATATTGGGAGCCTAACCTACGAATATCGAATCGATATTTCATCGATCAAACATATCGACTATCAAGACTTCATTACGAAGTCTATTTAACATGCACAAACAACTACAAATATTATTGAGGTGAAACTTCTAATGCGACTTCCAACAAGGCTGCGTTAAACGTTTAACTCTACCATGGAGGGGTATGAAAGCACTGTTGCGTTAAACGTTCAACGCTCCTGGGGAAGGGGAATAGAAAGAGACAGAGCGAGAAAAATAATCAAACATTTCGTATCTTACTTTAGTTATCATAATCCCATTGTAAATGTTATAAATTTGGATATTTCTCCACTCGAAAATGATAATTAAAAGATGCGATCAATTGTGAATTGTACGCAATGTTAATAAAGTTTGTCTTAAAGATACGATATGATTTCACTAAAAATCAATTTCTACCCCTTGCAATTTTCATTTCCACATTACGAAGTTTCACTTCTTCCGCGCGGAGGGACTCCACGCACTATTTTTTTATTATATTATATTAATATTAAATTTCACAACTGCACGCATATGAGCGTAATATACGTTTTCCAGTCCCTTTGAAGTTTGATGTTAGAGATTTGCAAATATTTCGATAACATTTATTAGCTTTATATACACGAATGAAGCAAAGACTCACCAGTGGACTTAAATTACTTGCGTTATTAGCGCATATCCTATGTAATTATTATAATAGTTTACCTGTAGAAAAGGTTTTCCACGTGATAGTCTAGAAATAAACCCAGAGAGTAACAAGGAAAGGAAACGGAAGTAACTCGAAGTTCAGAAAAAAAAAACAAACTACTTTTCACCAGACTATTTCATTATTTCACTTTATGGATGGTAACATTAAAAAAAACAACTGTACTCATATCATAGGTATATTTTTACAGGTAGCATAAAAAATAATAACAGTTCAATGTATATTAACAAACAATTCCACGGTAGTTATCCGTTCTACTATGTTTACATAAAACTTTCAAAACACGACACGTTTTTATTTCATTATAATTGATATTATATTTTTTATATTGTAACTGTATACGTGTTTGTGAATAAACTGAATATCTTTAAAGCGAAAGTGAAAAATGTTTATTTATTTGGTGACTGAATTTTCACTTGGGATTTTATTTCACGAGAATTATAGGCGAATTTTACATTACTCGACGAATATTCAATTTGAAAATTGTAACAGAATTTATGAAAGGGCAGCTCGAGATTTTTTCGCTCAAATACATTATTACCAAACCCTTTTACGACACTTTCGCTCTATTGAATCTGCGAAGAAAGTAAATAGTCAAACAAATGAATAGAACAAGAATGCCATGTTAATTTTCTGTTTGCTTTATTGTCACCATGACTCATAATTCATTCAAATCAAATCAAATCAAAAATACTTTATTCAGTTTAGGCCCTAATAAGGCACTTATGAACGTCAAAGACTACCACCGGTTCGGAAAACAACCCAGTCATCGAGAAGAACCGGCAAGAAACTCGATCGGGTACATTTTTTTAACATATATTTCCAATACATCATACAACGCTTTTAGTGGATGCACAGAGAGGAGTCAATTCCAGACATCACTATCATTCACATACTGATCCACTCTATAATATCCTTTTGAAACTAAAACCCGTTTGACGTGGCGCTTAAATTTACAGTCCGGCAAATCGGTAACATGCTTTGGGACTTTATTGTAGAACCTAACACTATTACCTAAAAAACTATTACTGGTTTTGCTAAGTCTGAAACATGGGACCACCAGTTTATCACAGTTTCTAGTATTTAGATTATGCCGGTCTTTTACTAAATTCAGTTTTTCAAAGTTTTTACAGACATTACTATAAACAACTCATTTTTTTTTCTAAAGAGCTACATTCATAGGATATTTATATACTAGGTCGTGCTCGCGGCCTCTCTCGTGTTCATATAAATTTCATTTGTCCCTTGGATATAGTACATTTTTTCGGGATAAGAAGTTCTTCATGTCCTTTTCAGTACCATAACAATATAATCTACATTACAAATCAACATTAACGTAAGCGAAACCGCGAGCAAAAACTAGTTTATAATATTGTTTAGGACTCACTCTCGCATTTATAATATTAGTGAAGATAAAAGAATTTTATTCGAAATAATTAAATATTGCAAATAACTTCTGTTCACCAATTTAACAGGCAATATGACCAATTTGATAATAATTGCAGATCAAAGTGCTAAACCGAACCCTCGTATGTCTTACGGAGCATTTTAAGTCAAAAACCTTTGACACGCCCCCCTACATTAATTGGCACAACTTTTCCGCACAGACACTAAGTCCGCCTAATGCGAGACTACGAGCAACTTTTACTCGTTCTACTCTAATTAGTTTTATTTCTTTTTTCCTCATTGATTCATGGCTCTCTTATTTGAATTTTGCATCAATGAATTTTTTTAGGCTTTTTTACATCAAGTTTCCTTTTTAATGAATTTTAATGCTATGGTAATATTCTTTTTGAGGATATTTCTTATTTATTTATGAAGGTTACTTCCAGATACGTACGGAGTGTAAAATGAAAAATGTCAGTGCTCTAATTAAAACTCGTGTACATTTATTGAAATTCATATTATAAAGTAGAAAACACACATCAGATATTTAATTTATGAATACTAGATAAAATTACTAGCGTAGCTACTTTAAATTCATTATGCAGTTTACATAGACTTTCAAACAAATTTAATATGTTTTTTCTTTCATTAACGAGAGTTTATTTCATTTCAAACCTAATTAGCGGATAGTCGCACTTTTCTGTGCTTATTTTCATTTTTACAAATAAAATGAGTTCCTGCCTTTTGGTGTAAAATTGTAAACTATGTTATAGGAAACAGTTATCTACAAATATTATGAAACATGTTCACATTTACATACAATATTGTAATAAAAAAATACATTATAACATAACCTAAAATAAATATCGAGAACCACTAAGTAGGTTTTCGGAGTTTTTGGCGGGATTTTAGTCTTGTCATGTAGTGGATTTTATTCATAATCTTGTGTTACTTGACTCTATATTGTGTAAAATTAGTAGTGTTTTATGTAATATAGTTTGTTTATTGTGCATAAGTGATCGAATGGAAAATAATACCACGGACCATGAATTCTGAGATGCCACAAAAATTCCATGGAAAGTTCTAACAAGATGGCCACCATGTTGTTAGTTCATTGTAATTATATCAAGAAACTTGTAATATCGATACTCATTCGACAATGGCAGTAATAATCTAAAAGATTGGTTGCCAAAAATAAAGTTAAAAAAAAGTAGGTTTTCATATTCTTGGATCCTTATTCTTTATCCATGTATGCGTGTAAACTAAACTTGACTATATTTAAAAAGGCCATACATAAATGTAATTATATTTAATGTTATAATATTTTAATTAAATCTTATTATTTCTCTATGTTTCAGTTTGAAATAACGATAAAAAAGTCAAACACTCGCAGACAATAGAAAATTATATTTCACCTATAACATCGGTAGATTATGTAAAATATGTCATTTAGCTTATTCAGCTTCTACCTGCCATTTGTTGGAAAGGCGACCCGGATAAAGGCGTCAAATTACCAACGTCAAATTCCACTGTCACCTGAGCAGGGGACGGCTGCCGCCGCCATTTTTATCCCGTTCTGAGTTAATATTCCGTGAACGTCCATTGGGAGTCGCTCATGTAATGGACACCGGATCTCATGAAACTACGAATAATTACTTTATGTAACTGTCGACATATATTTTAACATGTTTTCTGATCTTCCAGTTTCTGTGTACCGCAAAGTACAAAGTTTACAAAATTTTAATCCCCGTAAGTTTCATACAATTGCATACATCAATTCCATACAACATAAAGTAATGTAATTATTTCAAAATTAACTGGTTAAAAATCAATGATATTATAACTAAAATGCTGTAGATACGTTACCTACATGATATTTTGACAAAACAAATGGCACGATAACGCACACATACGTAAAGTAATATTGTAACGCCACACTGTCTTAGATAAAATGTGGAAGTAAGATGGCATATTCTCAATATTAGTGCTGAAAAAGAGATAGTTATATCTTGCTTAGATACGGGCGGACTGAAGGGGCAGCCGTCAAAAATAAGCTGGTTAGCCAAGTTTTAAGGTGAAGCTTTGATGGCCCATCAGGCCAATAGAGGTTAGATAGTTCGAAAAACAAATATATAATACAAATATATAATAAAAAATACATAAATATTTTATTCCGTTTTTAATATTCCCTTTTATATCATAATACTATAGAGCATACTAATAACTGAAATATGACACTTACTATATTATATAAATGAAGGATAATTTTAACAAGAAATGTCGTAGAAAACCTCTAAGAACATGTCAAAATTGTGGCCACATTAAACAAAAATAAAAGAGTTTTGCCAAAAGTTATCTAATACCTGTGACAAATCAAAAAGTTTTTGACTATTCTGAATATAGTTACGCAAGACATCAATTTAAGTATATACCTATTATATTATACATATATAATATCGAGACAAGAAGGATGTGTAAATGTTAATTTTAGAATTCAACAACAATAGTTTGACTTTATTCTGTATGAAATTCTTGAAAATATTAAGCCCAAGCACGAAGCTGTGTTCAGAGCGGCCAAAAAGTTTGGCGAAGACTGTACCAATTCTATTTCGAAGTGTGGTGATAATATAAATTAGGAAGACAATAGGTTCTTTTTTAATAACATGTTATTAAAGGGCTATTGAAATATAACGATCAAAATTATTACTTTAAACTACATAACAATATTTTTGCTTGTATTGTTTGAAATTAACGAATAATATTAAATAAACCTAAAATATAAAGTGCTGAAATCTATGATATAAAATGAGTGCGTTAAATATACAATAACCACCAAAACGACAATTACAGATATAGCAACATATTAACAATTACAGAATTTAATTTATTATAAAGTCGAGAACATTATAACACTTTGATCATGAAATAGCAACAGCAGCACTCTTTGTTATATTTTTATGTTATTTCGTAGCTCTCGGCGCGCATGGTAATTTTCTTTGTTACCTTCAGTAAAAACTCAAATAAGATCACTCTCATTTCATTGCTCTCTAGCTCATTCAATTTTTAAGGAGTTCAGTAGGAAAGAGCTTACACAAATTGCTTTTATATTTTACTTAACCTTCAAAAGTAATTTGGCAGTAATCTACTATATCAAAATTATTTTATTATTACTTTAATCATCACAGTCTAGCCTGTTATAGGCTAAATTGTGACTTTAATCTATATATAGGCTACTTATTTTTTGGAATTCATTGACCTTTTGTCATCTTTTTATGCCCAACGAAGCGCGTAGACACGCTAGTTGTAACCTTATTGCTAATAACATAATTCCTACTTTTACCTGCACCTCCCTCCCTAGTAAAGGTATAGAATTAAATAAATATTTTATAGAAATAAAACAGTACAATAAAACAATGCACTCATTGTATAGCATATTTTTCAAAGACATGTTTAGTTAGTAATTATTTTTTAGTCTTGAAAATACTGTAAATTTTACGTGGTTGTTAACAATTGAAAACTGATTCAATAGGGAATGAATTGGAGTGAGTCAATAGCGAATAAATTCAAAGAACATTACGGCTTACCATGCATGAATGTCTACAATAAGCCTAATTGTGGAGTGAGCAAACACTTTAGTAAAATAAAAATTTAATAAATGTGGTTCCAATGCAGTCATATTATTACTTCATTATCTCAGAAAATATTAAAGCGAAGTATAAAGCCCAATATAATTTCTTTATATAAGGAACACTGTAAACAACAATCCTTACTTACACATTTTATTATCTGGTGTCCGCCGTTTTGTATCGATCTAAACCAACTTTGTATAGTAATCAGACATTTGATTATTGGAATTACTTAAAATGTATTAGTAAAAATCAATTAAATTTGATTATTATACTAAGATTGATTCCCCATGTAAATAATAAATCATAAACATATATTTCAAACATATAAGCTTTCTTGATATAATTATTAAAAAAGGATTGTGTGGTTTTATGAAACCACGGTAAAAGTGAAACTTTTTTTCACACTATAGAGATTTAACTAATAATAGTCTATACACTACACGGTCAGCTGCTGCGAACTATAGGCGCCGCTATATTGGCCCTGGCTGCTCTGACGAGCGCCTTTCACTTTATCTCTACTCCGCGGCCGACCATCACGCGACATGCAACCCACAGACGAAAAAGTTTGAGACGATGTAATAAAAGTTTCACTTTAATAAAAAATAATAGTTTAAAAAAATACATAGAAGCTCACTTATAAAGGAAAATAAAATTAATACTCACAACAAAAGATGTCACAAAATTGTATTTTTAAAGGAATATCATACTTGCGTATTAAGCTTCATATATATATATATACAAGCTTCTGCTTCTGCTCCTTTTTTTGTGGACGGATATACGAGTAGAGGAAGGCCGAAAAAGGTATGGATGGACTGCGTGAAAAATGATATGTGCGTGAAAGGTGTGAATACTGAGATGACATTTGACAGGAGAGAGTGGAAAAAGAAAACATGTTGTGCCGACCCTACTTAAGTGGGATAAGGGTAATGATGATGATGATGAAGCTTCTGCGCACGACTTCGTCCGAGTGGAATAATTACTTTTGATTAACGCTAACACGCAGCGGTAGCTCTCAAAAGGAAAAAAACACCCCGATTTTGAAACATTGTTCATTGCTGCTGCGCCCCTATTGGTCTTAACGTGATGATATAGCCTATAGTCTTCCTCAATAAAAGATATATCTAACACTGAAAGAATTTTTCAAATCGGACCAGTAGTACCTGAGATTAGCACGTTTAACCAAACAAACTAACCGTCCAGCATTATAATATTATTATAGACTAGCTGACCCGTGCAACTTCGTCTGCACGAAATCGGTTATAACTGGTGTCAATTGTATTTTTAAACGCGAAAAGTTTTAATATACCTAAAACCTTATTGCAGCCACACCATCGATTTCCAATTGTGAATCCAAACTATCAAGGGGCTCACTCAAACCCAGATGGTTTGTGAGAAATCTTTTAAAATAAGGCTACAACCCGTTCGTAGCAACCTACATATATTGGCGGTAATGTGAAAAAAAGCTTTAGAGGTCTATGGACCCCCAATTTCTAACGAAGTTTCTTTCCCTTTTTTGTAGACGTTTACTATACAGTCAGTAGAGCTTACATCATAAAATATCAAGTTGATAGAGTTAAATTGTAAATTAAACGATAAAATGTATTCATAAAATAAATAATGATAAATGAAACACTGAATGATATCATAACTATTTTCAACTTGTATTAAAACTTTTTCACACTCCATTGTATTGAAGAAAAATAGAAATATTAAAAAGATATGAACACGACGCGTCAAATGTCATTTACCTATAACTATTTGTCTAAGAGCTAGTAATGGTTTCGAAAAAGAATTTCAATAAGCCAGTTTTTATATATCTTTATGTTCTTCCGAACAGTGTGCGGGCTACCTGGCTGTAAACGTTGCGTTTATTAGTGCATATCGCACCTTTACAGGCAAAAATATTGATTTTTATATAGTTTTTTAATGTATTGTTTTTTACTAACTTTGAAACGCTACTAACACATGAAATTATTATCGCCAGACATTTTTGTTCTTAACAATAATGTGCCCGATGCTATTTTTTTGTAAATCAAATAAGTATGTTCAAACCATGTTAAGATAGCTGTAATTTTAATATTATTATTATTTTTAATGAAGGCTTAGTCGCCTGCGCGACTGTATCGCCTAAGTAACATACAACTATATAACAATAAGAATGACAATAAACTTAACAATAGCTTATATTAATTTTGTACAATTCTTTAGCATCTTTCAAAATGGGGTCAGACAATAACGAATTGTACAAACCAGTGTGGAACGAACCAGAAGCATTAAGCCAAGATTTAATATCTTCGCTTCGAACACATTCTGCCAGGATGTGGTGCACATCATCGATGAGCTCACAACTCTGGCAGAGTGTTGATGGTACTTTACGCATCAGGTAGGCGAACTTTTTACATGGGATGTGTTCTGAGTGTAATCTCATTCCTGTGATTGCTTCCCGACGGCAAATCGTACTGTCATCAATCCATGGTGACCTTAAGGGATGTGGCTGAATCGTTCTGTACCATATTCCTTTTGTTTTAGAACGCTCATCAAAGTATTCCTTTCAATGCGAGTAACAGCTATTTTTAAATACTGAGCATACATCCAAATAAGTTGGTAAAATATTAATAATAGCACCTTCGGAGGATCTTTCTCTAGCTAAAGATCAGCTCTTTCATTCCCAGTTATACCTATATGAGAAGGGATCCATTGTAAAACAATTACTTTGTTCTTTGCTTTGAAATCTAGTAATTGCTTCAAAATAGTGTAGGCTATCGGTATTCCTCGAAAAGTCAAGGTACATCGAGCTACGTGTTGAAGAGCAGTTTTTGAATCGGATAAAATAACAATCTTAATGGACTCAGTGGATTCTACAAATGATAAGGCCTCTGCAATTGCTGTCAGTTCAGTGTGCATAATTGAAATATTTTCATCAATTTGAAATTTCATGAAAGTTTTGGAATTTGACTCAAAAAATGCGGCTCCTAAACCAGCTTTAGATCCGTCAGTGTATATTTTAACAAAACTTGGTAATATTTATTTATATATTGAAGACAAATATCTTTTATTTTAAGAATATCATATTGACTCTTTGTGTGCTTCCAAGTGCTTCCAAATACCATCTACGTTTATTTTAATAGATTTTGCCAGCTAAATATTGTCTCCTAAGATGTAACGGACATATGCTCAAGTCGCTTTCCATAACATGGATTGGAGTACTTTTAATGAAACCCCAGATAATTCTCATGGCCTGGTTTTGGACTTTTTCAAATTTATAGAGGTTAATCTGAGCACTATTATCATAAAGAAAGCTCGCATAGTCAATTCGACTGCGTATAATATTGAAGTATAAACGAACTCAATGTTATGGATGAACACCCCAGTTAGAACCGGCTAATGCTTTGAAAACGTTAAGAGACTTAGAGCTACATTCTGCATCTGCATTGATATGTTTACCCCATTTTATGTATGATAAAGATAGTGATACTTGTGAAAGCGCCTGTTATAGACGCATGTAATCAAGATGGCGTCAGTCGCAAGTCATATGTCTACGTTTATCGTTGTTTTTCATTGTTTACGGTGAAATCTCAATATCATAATGGTTAATAAAATAAAATATGTTCTTTGCAATGGAAAAAATAAAATGGTTTGAAATGAATTATTTTATTTATAACGAATATCATCGGGCATATTAGTGTCAATAACAAAATTCCCTGACAGTGATAAATTCATGTTTTAATAGCGTTTAATAGTTACTGAAAAAAAATGTTCCTTAAATTATTTATAACCCAAAATTTTGACCTGTAAAGGTGTGATGCGTATTAAAAACACAACGTTAACCGGCTACCACGTATCCTGAATCCTGTTTGGAAGGGCATAATATATCTTCATAGTAAAGAACCAGCTTTTCTAAAATTCTCGTTCTTCCAACGTTGCTGGCTCTTGTACTAAGGTGTTGCAAAAAAGTCTTGTTACATTAACTACAATTTTTTATCTTTCGTTATCCTGGAGAACCCCTTGCGTTTTATGGGACAAAAAGTATCCTAAATGTAACCTTGGAATATTAGTTATTACTGTGTCATGTTTCGTTAAAATCGGTTCAGTACTTTAAGCGTGATGCGTGTTCACAGGGACAGAAAGACAGACAGACAGACAGACAAAAATTGTAAAAAGATTATTTTTGGCTTCTATATCGATAATAAAGTCTACTCCGATAAAAATTTTCAAAAAATATTTAATGTACAGATTTGACCTTGCTACAGTTTTATTATAGTATAGATTGTATTCGCAAATAAACATGTTATCTATATACTTCTAATTAGTTTATTCTTAGTACATATATTCTTAATTTATTACGAACCGGATAAAATATATCTATTTTAATGTCTTATTTTATATATATATATATATATACATATATATATACTAGCGGACCGGGCGGACGTTGTCCTGCCTTGAAAACAAAAAAAATCCTAAAAGTCGATCGCAGCGCCACCTGCCGGGTCCAATTGTGAATCTAAACCATTCTCGAATCTCCACGAACACACACAAAAAATTTCATCAAAATCGGTCCAGTCGTTTAGGAGGAGTTCAGTCACATACACACGCACACAAGAAATATATATATTAAGATATTATAATTATAAGCATTTTATATAACAGTATACACTACATTTTTGTGAGAACACAAATTTAATTTAGAAGGTGGTAGAGCCACGCTGTAGCTATTACTAATTTCAGCACGAATGGATCGGCTCGCCCGGGGTAGTACCACCCTCTCACAGAACACCGACGTGAAGTAACAGTGCTTGCACTGTTGCGTTTCGTTCGGTCAGTGAGAGCGCCGGAGGCCTACCTCCTTCCCCTTTCTCTTTTCCCTAACCCTCCCCATACACAGGCTGGCAATGCACTTGCGACTCCGTTGGTATTGCTAGTGTCTATGGACGGTGGTGATCACTTAACATCAGTTGACCCACCTGTTCGTTTGCCTCCTTTTGACATTAAAAAAACTGTGATTTCTATTTTAGATTAATCAATAATTTCAATCTACAACTATTAAAATAATTGAGTTCGTGCATTAACAATATAGATTATTTATGTAGACATTCAAATGTTTCTTTTAATTACATTGAGAGAGATGTCAAGTCGAATTAAGTTTAATAATTTAGGAATATATGAAAGCATTTGCATGTTTTCTATTAATATGGCATATCTATCACAAAGTAAAATACTAACTACATGTACTTCAATTTTGTAATTATTACGTACTAACTTCTAGTCCCAGCTTCGCTCGAGTATAATAACGTAGAAAATGAGATCGAATTTTCCCTTTATAGAACGGCCATCTAATCTATACTTTTTATACTATCTCAGGAACCACTAATCCGATTTAAAAAAATATTTCAATGTTAAATATTAGGTCTTTTACCTATGAAATTGCCGTTTTGTATGAAAAAAATTAAACGAATTTTTTTCATGTATTTTTTATTTGTATTAATCGAAGTAATCACCCACGCAATCAATGCATCTTTGCCAACGCAGTGGCAGTTTATTGATGCCCTTCTTAAAGAAATCAGCTGGACGGGAGGCAACAAATTCTTCAAAGGCATTTTGTACTGCCTCTCGGGTATTGAATTTTTTCCCCCCAAGGAGTTATCCAAATTCTGGAAAAAGTAGTAGTCTGTAGGCGCAAGGTCTGGTGAGTAGGGCGGATGACGAAGAACTTCCAACCCCAGTTCTTGCAACTTGGAGACCGTCTGCTGTGCAGTATGAGGTCGCGCGTTGTCGTGCAGGAGCAGCGGAGACGAGCGATTGACCAATGCTGGTTGGAGATGTGCCAGATCCTCCATCATTGTGTTCAGTTCTTCACAGTACACATCTGCAGTAATGTTCACCCCGTTTGGTAAGAAGCTGTAATGAATCACACCGGCGCTAGACCATCAAACAGTGACCATTACTTTTCTAGGCGTAAGTTTTCGTTTAGCGCATTGTTTAGGTGCTGAACCAGGATCCAACCAACTTGCTGAGCGCTTGCGGTTATCAAAAAGAATCCATTTTTCATCGCAGGTAACAATGCGGTTCAAAATTCCTTCATTTGTGTGTCTGTTGAGCAGTGCAAGGCACGTCTCGACGTGTACTTCGCGTTGGCGATCATTGAGTTCGTGGGGCACCCATTTGTCAATCTTTTTTAGCTTTGACAATTTGACGCAAATGGACCAATATTGTTTTGACGCTAACGTCGAAAGCTGCTGCTAATTCAGCCGTAGATTGTATATCATCAGCTTCCACAATCGCCTCTAATTCGTCATTGTCGACCAAAGTCTTCGGACGACCGCGAGGTTCATTTTTCAGGTCGAAATTCCCAGAACGGAAACGAGCAAACCAATAACAGGTGGTGCGTTGTTTTGTAGTGTTAGCTCCGTAAACGTCGTTGATATTGCGTGAAGCTTGTGCCACGTTGCTGCCACGATGGTACTCATATTCCATAATTACTAGAATTTTTAACGTATCCATGATGACAAAAAAGATTGAAATGCGATGAAAATGTAACACTAATCAATAAACAAATGACTACTTTTGGAAAAAGAATTCCATGTTTTTAAAATAAAATAAATTTGAAATTAGAATTCTTAGCCAAACAAAAATTATTTTGATTTGAAATGGCCAGTACTGCAGAACGGCAATTTCATAGGTAAAGACCTATTAGCTCATTTATTTAGGACAACTATAGGTTATATATCGCTAAGACCATTAAGGGCGGAGAAACATTGAAAAATGTTTCAAAATCGGGGTTTTTTTAGAGTTAGCCCAAAGTTTTGTAGGTGGTATAGCTACGCTGAAGCTATTACTGGTTTCAGCATGGATGGGTCGGCTCGCCCGGGGTAGTAGCACCCTGTCACAGAAATCCGACGTGAAGTAACAGTGCTTGCATTGTTCCGTTTCGTTTGGTCAGTGAGAACGCCGGATATCCACCTCTCCTCCTCCTCCTCCATTCCTCACTCCCATCTCCCCCAAAAACAGGCTGGCAACGCACTTGCGTCTCCCCTGGTGTTGCAAGTGTCTATAGGCGTTGTGATCACTTAACATCAGGTGACCCACCTGTTCGTTTGCCTCCTATGATATAAAAAAGTAACTACTCGAAGTCGCGAGCAAAAGCTAGTTAAATATAAAATGGCCACCGAGAAATTCTGACAATATTTTTAAAGACCCCTACTATGTCCTCTCCCAGTCATTCCCTCACTTTTTATATGGAGATTTTTTAACCCATATCTTTCATTTTTCTGTATGCTTTTTCAAACATTTTCTTTTATACAAAACTTATCCTGACAACTACAAACACAAGAAAATAATTAGCCAAATAGGTGCAGCCTTTCTCAAATAATGCGCTTACATACATTCGGCAAATTGAATTTTATATATTTAGACTAGCAGATTCCCGCGACCTCGTCTACATCGTTTAATATCTCAATTGCTTCGTTATATCTCAAAGGGATTACGCACCGCTTTCGACGAAAACTCCCAGGTGGCTAGACTTTTTCCGACACTTTCAGCATTCATCATTATATTTCAACCAATTTACAACAGTAGTCCAGTGAAGCTGTTAAGACCTAACCAGGTCAATAGCGTAGTCAGTTCGAGAAAAAAAAAACAATTTACAAAAAATCCTGACAAATTATATACCTAAACCTGCCTCGTGAATCACTCTATCTATTAACAGAAACCGCGTGAAAATGCGGTGAGTAGTTTTTGACTTTATCGCGAAAAGATCAACAAACAGACGCGGCGGAGGACCGATTTATAATATGTAGTGGTAGTAATAGAATTCAATTAAACCGTTGAGAACGGTTTAACTCCTTAGAATAATTTTATAGTTCTCAAATAGTCAAATTCTCTTGTTACCTTAGAAAAAAAAATGTGTGCGTGTACTAGTGTACACACGTAAGAAGTGAAACTTGTTTAAGGCCTTATTTTTCGCAAAATGATCTATATGCAACTTTCCAGAAATTGGTTAAAAAAAAAAAAAAAAAAAATAAAAAAAAAAATAAAAAAAAAAATTAAAAAAAAAAAAAAAAAAACCCTTTCTTTCTTTATGGCAAACAATTTCATTAATATATTAAAAAATAAAGTTAAATTAGATAAAGTTTAAACAAAGGGATTTTATTATCATACACATGAATACAAACAAGATGGCGCGTAACGGAAAAATGTGACGGTAAATTTTTTCCAACGCCGATAAAGAAGTTTCACTTCAAAAACATAATCAATATTCTACTTCTGCAATTTAGAAGTAAAGAAATAACGATATATAACAAATATTTCCTTTAACCCGCAGTAAATTATTTATGAATTCAAAATAAACATCAATACCTATTAGTATTATGTAACTCAATTATATTCCATTATATAGGTATAATTAGTAATTTAATCGTAAGGTATAGGCATGTGTGAGACTCCATGTGAGACGACATAGATTCTAATCAGGCTGATGTCAGATCCCGTAACATGTCCCAGAAGTACATTGTGTTGCACCTGACCCCGATACAGTATGTTCGCTTTAATGATATCACTCTGTCGGTGACCTAATAATTATATAGTTTCTTATATATTTGCATAAATATATAAGAGTATATTCATTTAGACTCGTACGATTATTAAGCCTGTATATTTCAATAATACCTAATTCAATGCCTACATTGAAAACAAATATGTACTTAGAAAAGGCTTTTTTAATATTATAGTGGGCGTTACTTTGCACTTTGGAATTGATTGACCACTACTACGTCTCGCTGCATCAAAAGAAACGTTTGATTTTATTTTGTTCGGATTATACCTGAAAATGTTATATCTGATACTAGTAATAGAGAAAGGGAGCGAAATATTAGAACACCCCGGACAAATAAAATCAAACTTTTTTTTGTTGCAGTAAGATGTAGTAGTGGTCAATAAATTCCAGACGGAACTGCAAAGTAACGTCCACTATAATATTTAATTATGGATTTCCGCAAAGTAACGTATTCTTCAATCAAATATCAGAGGCTTTTTCGTTAAGCCGATGTATTTATTATTTTTGAGATATTACGTACAATTTATATGACTTTATCTTTATATATATAATTCTTCTTTACATGCGTATATGTCTGAACTCCTCCTAAATCAGTGGACCGATTTTGATGATTTTTTTTGTGTGTTGAGCACTTCCACATTCACTTCAAAAATGGTTTAGATTCACAACACAGACATAATGGATCCAGTAGGTGACGCTGCGTTCTGGTTCTAGAATATTTTTTTTTGTTGTTGTCAGTTAAGTGGTTGGTCTGAGATTAATAGATTTTAATAGAGTTAAGATTTTTACAATCCATTTTACTATAATTCGCTACTAAGTGGCGCTAGGCTATAATTTTTTTTTTCGTTATTAAATAACGTGGACAAAATAGTATGCTTTTTCTAAGTAGTCATTAACTAAAAGAACACGGTATGACTACAAATTGAATGATAAAAGCCTTAAACATAAATATAAAACCAAATAATTCAAGGCGTCCTTAAAGGCAGACATTCGACGGATGCTTTATTACTCATTCGAGATACTTTACTAAAACTTCGCCAGCCGCTAAAGTTTTTAAGCGATTTTAGTCTTATTTTAGCTTGACGAGCATTTTATACGCGCAATGGAAGCACTTTATGATCAATAACGTGCCTCCATTGAATGTGAAAAGTGGTAGAGCAGAAATGTAAGTGCTCTCTACTACAAGTGATGTGAAAACCACTCGAGCCACCATTGTAGCGTCACATGTGTTTGTCTCATTAAATTCACGTATCGAACGACTTTATTGACGTAGTTTACGTTTAAACTATTTTATTTAATCGCCGCTAACTATAGACTAACTACAATATGTTGTTCACAAATTACACATAATTTTAGATAATACTAGCAGTGCCCGCGACTTCGTCCGTGCGGAACTTAATGCAAATAACAGTGATTAATTATACCATCTGAATGTATTATGTCCATTAACTTATCTACTTTTCTGTCGTCGCTCTCGCATCTTCATTTCATTTACAATAATTTTTGTTAGAGTGGACCGATTTTAATGAAAGAGAGACTAAACGTTACTCGTCTATACGCTTTATGATTTTACCGTGAACGTAGTAGTTTAGCAGTGATGCGTAAAAAACGGACAGACAGGCAGACATTTCAAAAAATGATTAGAATGTATATTATTACTCATTCCAAGAAACCAGCAACAATTCTTTTTACAAAGACAAAATAGGTACAGACATGTTAGATTTACATTCTTATTATATGTATAGAAGATTAAAGATTATTAAATAATTATACAGTACAATCATGGTAGAAAAAGCTAACACGCATAATACCACGGGAGCGTAACAATGAATTTTCAGTTCTAGAAATCCTTACTAATATTATAAATGTGAAAGTGACTTTGTTTATTAACTGATCATCATAAAATTTTGCATACACGTTGTCAGGAGTACAGAAAAGGACATAGGGTGCTCTTTCGTCCAAACGTACACTTCCCGAGGGATAGATTAAAGTTTACAATAACGCGAGCGAAGCCATGAGCAACAACTAGTACTTTATAAATAGCAAACATAAGATAAAGGGAGCTAGGTATAATATTTTATATTTATTTGATTTAACACACTTATAGAAAAATCTTTAAAAAGAACGTTAGGTAATTTATTTATCAAAATAGTACCTACCTAATAAGATCATTGGTTTATTTCTTTTATGTTTTTATTCATACTCTAATTAAGATATAATCTGGTGTTGTAAATAAGGGTTATTTGCTTAATAACAAGGTTAGCACTATTGCTTGTAATAATATTAACATGAAAAGTGAGCACAAAAATTTCACGAATTAAATATCTGAACGGTTCTTTTGTAATAATATCCTAAACATGTATTCAAGTATATTTAGGAACACTCTCCCCTCCTCCCCCTAGAACCTCCCCTCTCCGAAATACAGGCTGGCAACGCATTAGCGACTCCCTGGTGTTGTTAGTGTCTATGGACGGCGGTGATCACTTAACATCAGGTGACACGCATGTTCGTTTGCCTCCTACGATATAAAAAAATGTACTACGTACTTAATTATACATTGTTGTTTTTTTGTATATTAAGAGTGTATCTAAAATTTTTTTTTAATAATCAAAGTAAAAACAACAAAGAAGTAACTTGAATTAATTAGCAGAATGTTATGTCTGGGAATTCCGAAATCCCAGTTCTGTACACAAATCCTTGCGGTGGGATAAGCTGATTAACAAGTTAAAAGGATAACCAACTGAAACTGTGGTTAAGTTGGCCAAATTGAAACAATCTCATTGCTCACTAAGCGTCAAGACCTTACTTTGATATAGGAGATTTCGTATACAGCCTTCGTTTCCTATTCGAAATATTAAATTTAGTTTTGTATTTTCATTTTGTTTAGAGTTTATGACAGAGATGTCTCTAAAATCTGATTTTTATTCGACACGATTGATACACATTTTTTTTCTACACAATAATCTGTGGTAATTAACTTTAAATTATATATAATTATATATATCACTAAAACCCGGAAAATTCATTATTAACTTAGTTATTTTAAAGCTATGGAACAATTATAGTACACATTCAACGTCCTATTCATAACTAATATTATGAGGGTGAATGTGATTTTCTTTCTTGTTTACGCTTTCACACATTAACTACTCAGCCGATCATTATAAAAATTTGGATTCAGTTTCAGGGTAGATACAGAAAAGGTACCTTTGATACAGAAAAAATGTACTTATCCCGCGGGATAGGTCAGATCTACATCAACTCTAAGGAAGCCACGGGCAGAAGCTAGAATTACATGTACATTTAACATAGAAATACTGCATATATTTATCTTAATATTAAAATATTATTTTCGCATTTATTTTTCATATTAAATCGTAATTAAATATATAGTGAAATATTAAATGTACTCAAAAATATTACAACAATGTTTAAATTTCATATCATCACAATATAAAATCACAAGAAATATATAAAGATAGATCAACAACTGCTGTAGTTCAGTCACGTAAACGATAGAGCGAACAAGTGCGAACTAAATAGGTGATCTCAAAAGAATGAACGTGCGCAGTTAAGGCTGACTTAGTACTAGTAGTATGGTACAGAATACTACCCTACTTAGAGGAACTTAATTAAAGAGGGCTTAGTGAAAGTCAATCGTTGCTACACCTTCTATACATACATATAATAAGAATGTAAATCAAACGTGTCTGTACTTTTTAATTTTCGTGAAAAAATTGTTCCAGGTGTCTAGGAATAAGTAATAGAATACATTTCAATCATTTTTAGAAATGTCTGTCTGTCTGTTTGTATAAACACGCATCACTGCTAAAGTACTGGGTTCATAATAAACCCTCAAGAAAATCGTAAAGCAGATCCTCGGAAATTACTTAGTGTTTGTTTCATTAAAATTGGTCCACTCTATCAGAAGTTATTGTAGTTTTAATGACGATGCAGCGTAAGTACGAGAGGAAAGTAGACAAGTAAATGGACTTAATACATTCAGATGACTTTATTAATCACTGTTTTTTACATAAGCTTCCACGCAGACGAAGTCGTGGGCACAACTAGTTATCGTAATATAAAGTGATCTGAACTGGTAACATAATTATAACTTTAATATGAGTGCATTATAAATTTTGTCTTTTGAGTCTTTAAACATTCATTTCAAATTACATTTGTTTATAATAACAATAAATCTTTCTCTAGACAAGTTTTAAATATACCATATTTAAAATTTATAATGTAACTACTCTAGGAAACTTAGAATTTTCTGCATTCACCGCAAGCGATAAGTATAAGGTAAGCGTTAAAACCGTCCCGCTAGGAAATATGAGAACCGGAGCTTAACCGTTAACGTAATTAAGATTTATTTAAAGCAAATTACCTTTATAACTACTTTAAAACTTTAAAATTTTTAGTATTTCACTTTTTTATCATTTTATATTTTTATCGACATATGAAACGCAAGTCCGACCCATATATTGCCTTCTCTGGGTGGGAGCACCTGGATACCAACTTGGGCCATTTGTCTCGTCTCAAAGATGAGCTGTGAGAATTGTTGCGATCCCAAGCTCACAAACGGTATCGAACCTATAAGTCTTAGGAGAGACGTCGCCTCTTTATGTGTGGTCTATTGTTTTTATAATGGGTTGTGGTCCGAGGAATCATTCAACAATATGCCTGCGGCTGCTACCCATCATCGTACAGCTCGTCATCGGCAGGTAATTCATCCTCACACATTAGAACCGAAAAGGTCTCAGACGGTCCGGTTCTAAAGAGGTTTCTTCCTACAAACGCTCCGATTATGGAATGAACTACCTGCTGAAGTTTTTCCTGCGGACTACAATATGGACTACTTCAAGGGAAAGTGAATACGTTATTTAAGGGTAGGCAACGTGCATGTGACACCTCTAATGTTGCAAACGTCCATAGGCTGCGGTGACTGCTCAACGTCAGGCGGACCGCATGCATGTTTGTTACCCTCGTGGTATAAAAAAATGTTTCTAGAATCTTATCAAATTAAATTCAAATTCAAAAACACTTTATTCAATTTAGGCCCTAAAAAGGCACTTATGAACGTCAAAACTACCACCGGTTCGGAAAACAACCCAGTCATCAAGAAGAACCGGCAAGAAACTCAATCTGGTTTATCTTTTTAACAAATATATATAATATTTAGAATAATAATATATTCTATATAATAGTAAATTTCACAAACGTTTTTAATGGATGCACAGAGATGAGTCAATTCCAGACATCACCATCGTATCGTTTAATGCATTGTCTTATTATGTATTAACATATTACCTAATAATATAGCTTGATGTGAATATACGCATCATACCTTAAAATTAGAAAATCCTTGATATTTGATGTAATAAAGTATTTTTAATAGATATAATTAGTGTATTTATATTATTTTAAGTTCTTTAATTTTTTTTTGTTACGATAATCTCTCAGTTCCATCGATAACCCTCTTTGACGGCGTTTCTTACAACAAAATCTTTTCTACCACAAGAGATACACAGTGTATATATACATTGATAATACAAACTTATATATTTTGTATTCACACAAAATTATTTTAACCTCTTAGATACAATATATAGGTAGTACAAATTATTCAATTTCCATACATTATCGTAGATGAGTACTTAGCTCCGAGCAGGTACTAATTCTGCCCGTGCGGTTATTGTAAAGCACAACAACGGTGTAATTTGGCCACACTCTCCGATGCTATCGCGACGCATTTCCCTACAGATACCGCGTTATTTAATGCCGCTGTTTGGCTCGCATCCTCTCACAAAGAAACCATTGTTGCATTTTTATGTCCTCTTAATTGAACTACGTTGAACCACATTATCTATTATTTTCGTACTGAACAAGTAATTTTATCTTACGTCTTTGTTCACAAAATATACGAAATTAAGGAGCCACTTTTGACCTATATAAATATGCATCCTATTCTGTGGTTTTAAGTTGTAAACAAAACTGTTGAAGTATTAAAAACAATGGTCAATTGATATTAACACTACCTAGCAGTATTAGACCAAACAATTTAGTACTCTACTGATAACTGTAACTGTAAATTATTTAAGAAAATTAATTTTATAACATTAAATTTGAATAGTTTTCTAAATTTAACTGTAATAAAAGTAATTGCACCTTTTATAAGCCTAAATATAATAAACATAAAAATGGTAATTAGTTCACAGGCCACTCTTTTTTTTTATTGTTACTTTTTCTCGTTTTTAAAGTCGTTTTTACTTAAAGAATTATTTACTATTACCTAGTACTAGCAACCGCCATCCTCATTAATTGTAATACAAAACTTAAAAAGAAAACGCGGATTTCGATCACTCCACACAAAAATAGTCCTCATAAAAATTGTAGTAAAGTATGTAAAACCTTATTTCCAAATAATGGAATGCAAGCAAATATTTTTCTATCATACAATCTATAGGTACTTATCATTGTTATGTTCCTATGATTTTATTTTTTACACAAAAATAAATATTATAGGTAACCAAAGTGCCCTAAAAGTTCCAAAATGTCCAATTGTGTCACTGTTTTCAGATATCTGATAAAACATTTGACGAATATAGTAAATATAAGAAAAACATACAGCCATAGTTTTTAAAATAATTTTGAAAAAAGGAATTAAAATCTGTTCAACTTCTGAAGAAGAAACAGGGTAATACAAAATCATGATTTCATCTATTTTATATAGGTATACTAGCGGACCCGGCGGACGTGATCCCGCCCTGATAATAAAAATAACGTAGACAAATTACCGTCCTCGTGAATCTCTATCTACTGGTGAAAACCGCATGAAAATCCGTTCAGTAGTTTTTGAGTTTATCACGAACACACAGACAGGCAGACGTTTCAGAGGACTTTGTTTTATGATATGTAATGATTTATTACATACGTACATATATTATATCTTTTTATCGGTCCGTAGGATTCTATTAGTAAAAAAAGATTCAGAATTGGATCAATAGTTCCAGAGAACTACTTCTTACAAGCAAACACCTCTTTTAATAATAGTACCGATATTCACAATAACAAAATATTATAAAATACGTTTATGGTGACTTATTGCTTAAATGCTTATATTTAAATATTGTCCTCGTTCACCTGGCACCTGTTTAAAATTCTGTGGTAACGCGCGTGGGTAGACAAGAACGTTCTGAACTTGCCAAAGTTGGTGGAATTGTGGGAACGTCAAGTCGACAGACACGACACGACGTCGGTTGACACCTCGTTCGACTTCAACAACAATCATCCCGGTAACTTTTGAAACACTTTCACTTAGGAGTCCGTCAGACTTCAAAATTTATTTTAATTTATTGTCAACCAGTAGTATTCCTATTATATTTTAAATTATTTCTACTATTTTTGCATGTTAATAACTAACTGGTGACCACAACTTCGCTCATGGGAAAGTATTTTTAAAATCTATGAGAACTATGTTTCTATCTGGATTTTTAGTATGACAAAATGACAACACTGTACATGATAGTAAGGACAGTGTAATATAAAAACAATATAATACAATAGTATATGTAAAAATAAAGATAACGACAATGCCGTGCAATGCAATGTTTCATGGTTTTAAAATTTTGCACAATGGTCAATAGAATAATAAATTCATATGACAAGTAAGGATTTATTTAAATTCTTATTGATTATAAATGTGGATTACGTGAGTTTTTGGCGGGATCCTGGAATGCCATGTAGTTGTCTTTACATTTTATATACAATCTTGTGTTATATGGCTCTATATTGTGTAATGTTGGTGGTGCTTTACGTAATATAGTTCGGTTATTGTGCACAAGTGAAGTGGATCGGAAATAATACCACGGAGCATGGATTCTGACTTGCCCCAAAAACTCCCAGGAAAGTTCTAACAAGATGGCCACCATCTTGTTAGTTCATCGAAATTATATCAAGAAACTTATAATATCGATACTCACTTGACAATGGCAGTAATAGTCTACTAGAAGACTGGTTGCCAAAAATAAAATAGAAGAAGAACTTGTAATTCTATTAACTACTCGACAATGGCAGTAATAATCTAAAAGACTGGTTGCCAAAAATAAAGTTAAAAAAATAATGTGCATTACCAAGTAAAATCTAAAGAAATATATGCCTATATGCCTATGCACAAGCGTACTTTACATAGAGAAACCCAAATCCAAAATTTTAATATTAAAATTTTGAATATAAAAATCAGTAAATTTACTATTAATAAACTATTTCAAAACAATTCTAATATAACGGTACACGAGAAATAGTTTGTTTCACAACTGTTGGCCACAAGTGAGCATCTTGGTCAGTTATCAGGCAGACCCGAAAGCGGTTGCAACTTACAACTTGTACAAACCAAACTAATCTAATTAGAGAAAGTTCACTGAATACAGATTCATTCTTTGATTATACGTCCTACTTATGTACAATTGTTAAAGTTTAATATTAACCCACACACTGATATCTAATCAGTTTGTCGAGTATGCTATCTGCTTACCATAGTTCATTAAGTAGCCTAGGGTTAATCTCCGGCTGAAAGCAAAACTGCACCTAATTATCTATTTTTTCATTTTATAATATAGAGGTAAATACATTTGGGTTCAAATTTGTATAAAAGAAACATAACTACAGCCTTTTCTAGGTAAAAACTGGATAAAACTAGAATTGATATACGATTCATTTAGTATTGATTTTTTATATATTGTTTGACTGTACTGTATGCACATCGACCTAAAACAAGTTTTGCAACATCACTTGAGTACAGCAGTCCGTCAGCAATTAGAATACCTACTGAAGTATATACGATATAGATCAAACAAAAATAAACATAATTTTATTTTCTATATTTAGTGCTAGTAACGTGATAATATACACAATTATGCAACGCATGCCACGTATTGTATTGCTCGTAGTGTTCTATCAAAAAGAATATTGTAGAAAAACATGGTATTTGCTTTTTCTGAATTTTTGTTAAATTGTCATAGTTTATATCAAAGAGATACTTCGAACATAAATACTGTCAGATCAAGCAAATTTTTTTGCGTCTGGTCCTTTGTTAGATATTTAATAATAATTTAGCCTTGAAGAACAATATGTACAATGTAATAAGTAATTGAAATAGATTGCGTAGGTAGATGGAATAAAATGAAACGATATTGTCAAATAGAAGAATTTCTGCAATATAACATAGGTATTCCAGATATGCGCAACTTCACTGATACGTAAGGAAAAGTAAATCAAGATCGGACTCCCAACAATTTCTATAAAGCAATTTTCTATTTACATTTTGCTTATTACTTTTCGCCAATAAATATGCAATGAGTAATAGGCAGAGTTTATTTTAGGTAATTAGAGTACGTTAATATGTTCATTAATAATGGTAAAAATTAATTTCATTTTGTGTTTATTCGTGACGTTTATGTTTACAAAATAACAAAAATTATGGTTAAATTTAACTTACAAATGTAATAATAAAATAAGTTTTTTTTTGGATAACTTGTAAAAAACACTAGGGAAGTAAAATAAACTCAATAATAAATGATCGCAATCATTAGAGTGGTATTTCATTTAATATTATTCGATTCTATAAATTCTATAAAATTTCTATATTACACATCTGTTGCCTAGTACCTTTTGATGTTTTACGAAGGTTACATTTGATAGTGTAGAATATTACTCTCTTTAGGCTCATTATCACCTAATACTAGATACAGCAAACACTAAACTATGAAGATATATAAATGCAGAACAAAAATTCAAAAGTATATATTCATTAAATTTAGTGTAATATAACATTCACACGCATTTCTAATTATTTTATGTAATTGGTATTTTATTTGATAAGCACTTGATAGCATAATGTTAATGTCAATATTGCCCGTTCGAATATCTACACACAACATTTTTACGGCGGGACGTTCGATTCAACGACACGGTACAAAAGTCTATATGCAGGGCCACTTAGTAGTGAGTCATAGAAAATCGGATACCATTAAAGTATAGTCCGAGTCATCGTTTATGGCCGCTCTGAATATAGCTTTAAGTTCGGTCTTGCGCATAGTACAGTCAAGAGGTTAACACAAAACAAATTCAGAATATTATTATAGGAATGTAGCATTTACGTTTGTTAATATTTAACTAGTCTCGATATTATACGTACCGTATGTTTTAATGAATCAGGTCTTAATGAATTATGATTCAAGTAGATATTTGCCTGTTACATTGTTGCTACTTTGTTGCTGCTTTCAGAGGATTTTATGTATGTGAAATGAAAGTTTGATTCCGATTGTGTCGTCTTGTAAACGGTTTGGCAGCTGGTTACGAAAACCTGTTTATATGAATTGAGCAGACATATACATATAAACAGATACATAATATTTACGAAGAATTAGAGATAAAAATGAACAAACAATAAAAATTAAATCATTACTCAGGTAATTAAATAACAGTAAAAACTACCTAGAGAAACCTGGCGAAGATCTGTGCTTGCAGAGTGTACGAAAATTGGGCTTACTTGGAGTGAGGTGAAGCGTCAAGCGATTGACAGATCGAGATGGAGAAGCATTGTGTCTGCCCTCTGCCCCAATAATTTGGGGACATAGGATCTTAAGAGAGAGAGGAAAAACTAGAAATGGACGAGCTCAATGATAAAGTAATAGATAAAGCTAAAATATTAACAGTTCGCCCCATCATGTATTTGTCAGTTATAATTAAATGCAAATAACATTTAATCACTTGGTTTGTGAGAATTGGGTGATTGCTTACTTTAATTAAATGATCCCCTTTATGCAGTATTTATTTCTATCTGTGGTATATATCTAGTAGCATATATTGTGCAGATATTATGCGTGTTGCAATACCGTAATTGTGAATAAAATACATTCATAATAAATAAATAATTTGTAATAAAAATAAAATAAACAACGCCTTTCATAGAAACAACATTTTTCAAATTGGATGGGTCTTCTAATAATGACAAATATACAAGAAAAAAAAAACAACGAAAATAGCAACAATATGTATTAACAACGACAAAACTAAATTGACTTCTGAATGCGACAGTACTGCAACTATTAATGACAGGACACATGTGTTAACGTGGGTGAAATAGGTAATAAGCTTCACTTCGTACCACTGATACCTAAATTTGTGTTCTGCGCATCTACTTCAGAGCGGTTAAAATATTTGACCCGGACTATACTTAGATGAATATGAAAAAGGATACTTAGGTGCGACAATTTTCATGATGACAGATCAATCGGTTTTGAAGTTTATCGACGTCAGACTTAGCAACAACCATCCTTATATTCTAAGGTTTCTGTTATTCACCAAGTTGGCTTTTTGACTTGGGTATCGTTCAAATCGTTAGTTTATAGACCAAAAACGTTTAAGAAAAAAATTGATGCCCATATGAAAATTTGCCTATCCCAAGAGATTATAGTAGACGGAGAATGAGTAATATCTGGTAAGTTATTCAATAATTTTGAAGTTTGTCCACATTAGACATACCAACAACCATCCTTATATACAAAGATGGATGATATTAAAAATGCATATTTTAACATAATTTAGTAACATAATTAGTTAATAAATACTTAACGACGTAAAATTTTATACAGTTTAAACTTTTAATGATAACATTGTGAATTTGAAATCGTAGATACGAATCTAAAGAAACGTATTCAAGCGTCCTATCTACTCGAAGTTGAGAAATTCGGACAAAGACATCACCAAGTTATGTCAATTGAGATAAAGGGACGTTAAATTACGATGACAGTTATGTTGGTAGTAAAGCAACTTGATCCACGATAAACTCCTACTAACGAGATAGGCCGGGAGCTTGATGCGTCCCTTTTATAGGTATCATAACAATATAATGAAATCAATACAACAACACAACAAAATCATAAAACTGGTCTGCGTATCCTGTATCATATATTCGTATTTGTGTATTGACAATGAAATTAATTATGAATATGATCGATCTATCTATATATCAACTGAAAATTTAATGACAAAGGAAAATAATTGTTAATGGAAAATAATTAAAAGTGGTTTTGATTTATATGCATTTAAAACACGAATTGCCACACGTGTCTCCACCTTTATAGTACTCGTAATTTCTTTCATAAAAACTTTATTTCTTAGCTTATTTCTACTACTTAAATGGTAATAAATTATTATATTTTTCGTAATCTTATCATGTTATATTATAATGGCTAGTACAACTGATAAAAAAAATCTTATTAATAGTAAATTTTATTCTACTATAAAACAGTAATGGTATAGAATCCACTTAACGGTAACCGATCACCAAAGCCTATGGATATGTACATCCCGCCTCAAAAGTCTACAAGCGATGACAGTTCAGGGGTTAGCGGTGAAGGAAAACATCATGAAGATATCACAGTGTAATGGTAGAGTTATCTCCAAGCCCGTCTGGGTAGCTACCAACCTCAAGATAAAAATGTATCGCCAAGCAAGTAAACCTACACCTATAGTCCGACAGCAATCTAGACCAACTCCCCTTCTAGGTTTAACGTATTTACCATCTTCGACCACATCGTTATTTAGCTTCAGCTGAGTGTTGTCAAACGGTACAAACTAAGAAAGAAATATAACAGGTTACTACTCCTGAGGATGAAGTTAGAACGCCTCGTGTGTCACTGGAAGTTGCTAATCACACCCTCTAAACAGGAACTTGACGGGTAATGCTTCCACAGACGAACCTATAATAACACTCCAATAGCTCTCCACAAATTGTAACTATACATACGTAAATATACATTCATGTAACAGACTTTCTATAAATAAGAAATAGAATTTATTTCACGTTACAAGTATGAGAAATCATAAAATACACAATGACATTATAATCACATTATACTACGTAAAATATATAGGATACTAGCTAGTTACGTCTCACCCTTCGCTGACTCTTTTAATGTGAATACACAAAAATACATTATCACATGTATTTATTGAAACTAAGCTGATGTCAGGCAGCTTCAGTGTCTAATTTTTGATCTGAAACACGGCGGGTCAGACCGACTGTTGGCTTGGCGACGCGTCGCCACAGAATGCATCGCCATGTAATATGATTTTAAATTTTTGTATTTTATGATCATAAATGTTTATTAATTAAACAGTCGTCGTTTTCTTGCAAAAAATCTAAATTTTTCATTATGATATTTTTATTTCCTGTCGTAAACTATCCCTACACGATCACTTTGATAAGATATGCGACATATCTGCCAGACAAGCCGTCACTGCTTAGAATTTTATTTTCTATATTTTTTTTTTTTATATCATAGCAGGAAAACGAACATAGACACGAACATAGACACTTGCAACACCAGGGGAGAAGTGCGTTGCCAGCCTGTGTATGGAGGAGGGAGAGTGGGGAAGAGGGGAGGGGGAGAGGAGGTGGGTTGTCCAGCGCTCTCACTGACCGACCGAAGCACAACAATGCAAGCATTCTTACTTCACGTCGATTTTCTGTGAGAGGGTAGTACTACCCCGGGCGAGCCGTAAAAACCAGTAATAGCTTCAGCATAGCTCTACCACGTAAAAAAATTATGTTGTTGTATGTTGCTATTATTATTTTTAATTGTAATTACTACAGTGTTAACTCTTTTAAAGTAATGCGCATTTTATGGCGTTATAGAGAGTTGTCGTTCAATGCAGAGAGGTTAATAAATATATTTTTTTACTAATTTAATATGTATATACTAATAAAGTATACGATTACCAAACAACAAACAAAGAAATAAACAGGTGCAAGGTACAATCTTCGCCAAACTATTTGAGCGCTGTGAATGTAGTTCCGCAGAACACTAATTTAGGTATAGATACATATTATATTATACATATAACATCTAGACGACGTAAGGAAAAAAATTGAGCCGTCACGGGACGCCAGGCAGATGTGAAACATAGAAATTGTTCGAATCGAACGAATATAAATTCTCGAGTTCTCAAATTACACTATAGGTATGCGAGCTCAGTGCTGCAAGAGAGATTGCGCACAGTCGCTTGCGCATGGCATCGCGTCGCCACATCTCACACACACACCGTAGCCAGAATTGCCACGCCAATAATCAGGTTTACCCTCGCCTATAGATGTTTCACATCAATAAATGCTAATGTATGTGTGTTTTGTAATACAGTGTCAGCCTCTTTATATAGCGCGGCTTAATGAATGTAACCTAAACCAATAATATGTTAAGATAGCTTTAAGACTCCGTTCGGGGCACTATCCATAGAGAAGTTTTGCGTACTTAATGAGGAAAGCGGAATTGTCCAACTGCGATGTATGTAGTAAAATTGAGGATATGCATCGCTTGATGATGGAGAGTGTCAAGAATAGCGATGAAAGAGCATCGCTGATGAGTAGTATGAGAAGTAGTTGCCAGAATATTGGTATTCATCACAGTATCTTGGCTGAACCGTGCTCGGTTGAAGCTAAGATGCTGTATAACTTGGTAATGATACGTCATCAGCGATTCTCGTGATGGAGCTAGAAAGAATTGGGAACAATTAGGCTGATATGCTCGGTGGAATAAAAGCCCCACAAAATAAAATAAATTTAAAAAAGTACTTGGTTTAGTATTAAATTCTGGACTACTACGTGCAACCTTGTACTTACGGCTATATTCAGTGTAGCGAAAACGATTGAAGAGAACTGTAGTAATAACAAACACAAGATGGTATCTCTTAGAATCTTCTGTACGTATGATGCCGACAGTGAAAGTAAATGCGTGCGAAATAATAAAGTGACAAAATAACGTCCACAGCTGCAATAATTATTAACCTCGGCAACTTAGAATGTACTGTTTTTTGATTAATAATGATGTATTGTTGTCATCATTAAGAATGCATAGGATGCTACAGAGAATATATCATTGTGTAGACGACAAGGTAAACCAATCAAAGTCATGTAATTTTATCGTTTTAGGGAGTTATCGTTAAATCGAGTGCCGTTAATATAGATATTCCTTGTAATAAAATATCCACACATTCCAATTATCAAGGCGATTGTTGGAACGGTATAAAATTACTAAATATTATTTAATTTACCGTTTTCGTCTACGACACATAATTCTTATTCTATGATTTTCCTCTAAAGCAGAAAGTATAAAGTGGAGCATTACTTCGGTTTACTTTGTAACGAGCAGGAAAGTCAGCTAAAAGAACCACTTTTTCATGATACACGAAAAGACAGTAATTGCTTTAACAAAAACTCTACTTAACGTAGTTTTTCATACAAAAAGCATACGAAACTTATTTGTTGTGAACATAAGTGTAATAAGAGTGTTTCAGTATAATTTTTTAAAACATTTTTTCAATGTACTAGCCTTTGCTCGGGCCTTGACTCGCGTTAACGTATTTTTGATCTATCGCTCGGAAGCAATACATCTTTTCTGATTAAAAGGTACCCTATGTCCTTTTTTGTACCCCAGAAAACGTGTATACAAAATTCCACGATCATCGGTTGAGTATTTAAAGCGTGACAGCAAAATAAACAAACACACTTTTGTATTTAACAAATTAACGAGGATAACATAAAAAAAGATTTTAAAAAGGTCGAGGTAGCCATAAGGGTTGCTGACAGAAATGAAAACTCAAAGCAATATAATAGTTGTGTTTTTATTTTTTATTTTATAAATCAATTATAGTTATTTTATTTTTATTTTTAAAATCAATTATAATTAATTATAAATAGTTACATATAATTATCAAATATATGTTTCACATCTGTTGGCACTCCGAACAACAATAAGATATATTTTTATACAGTTTACTAATGAATCAAACATATGAAGGAATGAACAAGTTCAATATAAAATGTCAATATTACATGTACACAGGCCGCTATTGTACTCTTTGCTAGTCTGGCGCAAGCGCAATACGTCACGAGCAAGCCGGTGACACTTCATTAACATATCGAGGTCATCAGTGACGCGAACCTATAAGTTTTTCTCCTACCAAAAATTTCTCAACGCGTCTAAAGAAGATTTCACTTCAAGAAACATACGATTAAACAGATGTTTTCAACTTATTCTTGGGAAAAAATGTACATTGTACCTTTATACATAACTTCATCTTTTGACACGATTCTTGGGTTGTGAATGAGATTCGATTTATAACATTTTATTTTCTAACTCTATCTGGATACCTGGACAATATATATTTTTTTGGAAACACATCAAACGAAGTTCGTTCGAATAGATACTATTGTTTTATATTACCCATCGTTACGTATGACTGTAATATATAGGACGCCTAGCTTTGTACTGTCTATCATAATTATTCATGAACCCTTCACTTTGCTACAGTCGTAAAAGGTATACATTCTCTAATATAACAATAAAGTGTTTAAGAGTGAACAATAACCTTTGTCATTGTCTACAGACTGTTAGGACAATCATCACATCTGGTATCCTTACAGAAGGGCCATCAGTAGTGGTAATAGGTAACTGATTGAATTGAGAAGTCACAAGTTCAAAGACCGTACACAAATGTAATGTACATGCTTGTTACTTATATGGGTGTGGTATGGGTATTGAATATATTTTTGATCCACAAGTTGTTTTATTTACTGAAATTAAATTACTATGTGTGAGATAACTTATGAAATAATAATAATATTACAAGTATTGAAGCCCTTTTTTTATATCATAGGAGGCAAAAGAACAGGTGGGTCACCTGATGTTAAGAGATCACCATCGTTAATAGACACTTGTAGCACCAAGGGAGTCGCAAGTGCGTTGCCAGCCTGTGTTTGGAGAAGGGGGAGATGGGAAGGTGAGAGGGGGAGGGGAGATGGGCTTGCGGCGCTCTCACTGACCGAACGAAACGCAACAATGCAAGCACTGTTACTTCACGTCGGTTTTCTATGAGACGGTGGTACTACCCCGAGCGAGCCGACCCATTCATGCTGAAACCAGTAATAGCTTCAGTGTGGCTCTACCATCTCTAGCAGCACCCTATGTAGGTATATAGATATTTATTAGATATTGATTTATTAACACAATTACAGAAGCTGAGGGCGTCCAAGACCATTGTCTGATCAAAACACAATTCATCGGATCATAAATAACAGGAACAATAGTCAATAAAATTAGATAGCGATGGGTTGCGAATTGGCGAGGAAAATAAATAAGGTTTTGGAGGATATGAGCCTCCACTTCATCGGGATAAGCTGATTATATTCACGAATATATCAAAAAAATATATTGGGACTCTCAAACTTGCCGCACTATAAAATATTATATATACTTACATGAAAATAGGCATTATCATATTATATTACAATTTTCATTTTATACCTTTTGACAAGTACAAACAATAAAGTTCTATTGATATCCTATCAATTTCTATATGCTAATCCTTTTGAAAACCCTTGTTTAATTCTAATATTTCTTAATAGTATAAACATTAATATTTTTCTTACTTAGACTTATATTCATATTACGTAACCGCTGAGCCCTCGCTTCTATTATATATGTAATATTATATAAAACACTACATTTTTCGCAGTTTACATACAGTCTATTATAAATACACAAAACAGTTTCTTTGTATTATATTAAATATCGGTTGAAAACAAGATGGCTCTGTTCAAAATGAATATAAGAGATTTTCTGAGATAAAGAGACGTTTTTTTCTTATAGGTAACAAACAAATTTCTTCGAATATTCATGGCGCTTTATTAAACTTTTGTGGTGGAAAATGAACTTGAATTTAATAATAAGTGTAAAAAAGTAAATGATTAAAAACAATAAATTCATTTCAACACAGTCCTCAATTGATCGACTAATTCCACAACAACTTTTCGAATCGTTGATGTAAATTGGAGTGATAATATAAGCCCACCTAAGCTTCAGCTTTCGTTAAATAAAAACATTGTGAGGAAACATGGATTAGGTAGATAGATATATAACTAGGATAGATAGAATGGATAGAAACCAAAAACTAATTGCACTATTCCGGCAGCAGTCTAAGAGCCTGTATTTTTTCTATGCTCAACTTATTACGACTGTCAAATAATTGCATAATATAAAATAGTAGTCAAACACAAAGCTTGTTTAAAGAAAATAAAAACAGCATATACAATTTCAACTAAAAGATCCATATACCGAGTATTTATAGCTACATTTCTGTGTCCTCGTCTCTTGAAAAGCACGTTTGTGTCTGATTTTCAACTTTACGTAAGCGATCGGTTCCTCGCAACCTCCGCAGTTCTTCCGACTCGTGAAATGTAAAATATAGCAGGCATATTTAACTCTCAGATATTTTAATATTTACGTATTTTCGTACAAGAGGTGACCCCACTTAGTTTTGTTTATAAAGTGGTCAAGGTAACTGGGATTTTGAAAAAAAAAATTATTGATTTTTTTTATGTATTTTAAAACTTTATTATTAATATTATTGATATTTGATGCAAAAAACTTAAAAAAATTTTTTTTCAATAAATTATAAACAATTAAAAATTGATCAAATTTAAAAAAAAATCACGACAAAAATCATGACTATAAACGCGCCATGATTGGTCACCATAGTTGTGACGTCATAATGTTATAGCTATTTAATAACAGTACGACGTTTACGGCTGATACGTGACTAGACAATAATATTGAAAATGTATTGCTAAAAAACGAGTTGTTACTTGGTTACGATTAGCTATGAGTGATAAAGGATTTATTAAGAATCATTTAAATGTTATTACAACAACAGAAAAACCACTATAACATAAAATTTAAAAAAAAATATCTAGTCAAATACATAACCTAGAACGTTATAAAATTATAAATATATTAGATTGAATCCCAATCTTTAGATAAAGATACATGTATTTATTATTTAAGAACTTTAAACTATCAATAAAAAAAAAATTTAATGCTATGATTTTAAAGGTTATGATTTGGAGTCCAGTTAAAAAAATGTATTGACTGAACTCTACTTAAGTACATAATAATTAATTGATTTGTATACTTAGATAAATAATAATTAATAACAATGGTTTTAAGAAATACTTACATCGAAATGATCTTCACAACAAAAAAAAAAAACGATTTTGTTTTGGGATTATCACGGTGCACTGCTTGAAACCATTTATTTCGACGTTTGTCATCTTGGGGAACATTTAAAAGCATTTTGTCAGGAGTTGTTTTTGTAGTATTCGTACATAATGGTACAAAACAAGATCGATAACTTTTGAGGTTCGACATTTTCAATATTAATTTAAATATTTAACAATGACAACAAAATTAAATAGATCAAAACACTGTACTTATTATTTCTATATCAACTGCAATGAGTGAAAACTAACATTATGACGTCACACGCGCTCGGGTTTGTTCGGGAGCTGTTGGCGCGTCTTCGGTACTGGATTCAAAAATAATTTTTATTTTGAAATAACTTTTGAGTTATTGTGAAAAAAAAATAGTTTCGTTATAAAACGTATATATGATTTTTCCATTAACCACGAAAAAAAAATTTTTCAAAAACCCAATTGTTGTATGTCTCGTAAACTATGACATATTAAAAATTACACTTCTTTACTCTGTTGTTAGTGTCACACATAAAAATTTTAATGCCCTTTGCAAAACGAACGTACCATAAATTGTCGTATTTTCCAATAATGATAACACATTAAAACTAAAACGGAGATTTGTTGTACCAATAGAATCTTAGAACTGTCATATAATTTTTATTTTTATTCATAATGTTATCCTCTTTCAATAGCTTGGGCTCATTGTAGGAAACAAACGCACATAGCTTACCACGTTATTCGAGCACCATCATAGAGTTATCAGCAAATCAGAGCTATTTTATATTATACATTTATATTTAATATATAAAATCTCATGTTCTCATTGAAAATAATTATTGTGAAAGTACTTAACACTGAATTGTAATTAAAACAAGATGAAAGTGTGTCAAACGATGAATTATTTAACATCTCTTAAACATAAAACGAGCAGTCAATCCCTACTATTTATTTGCACTTCAAATGCCTCGACAACGAAATTACTGAATATCTATGAGATATAATGAAAATTTTATATATTATTTTCATTGATTTTTTTAAATTTATTTATGGGCTTTTTTGGATATATCAGCCCCATAGTAACCTTAACTTAATTTACAGGCTGAATATCTTAAATAAAACACATTATTACAGCTAATATAAACTAATATAGCTTCATTAATGACGACTCAACATCTTAAATTGATTCAGGGTTTCAATACTAAAATAACTTAGCTTCTTTTTATAAAATTTAAACAAATATACAAATATTTTCGCAATAATAGAACTTAATTAAAGAATACTTTAAAACTATAACTTATTACGGACGAAATAAATTATTTTAACGCAAATAATACTATACTAGTGGGCGCCCAGTGGTCGACATTTTAATGTGAATTGATATATGTATAGTGGTTACATAAAGATTTTTTTCAAATTTTATTCCATCGTTCATGTAATTCCCTTAGAAAGGGGTACAAAGTTTTGGCTTCACGTATTAATATATAAGATAGAATATACAAAAACAAGATTCCATTATTATATTGAAATAAACGCTACTAATCGTGGTTATAATTTATTTTCCCAACATTATCATTCCTCTTCTATTTTATTTTTAGCAACCAGTCTTCTAGTAGACTATTACTGCCATTGTCAAGTGAGTAACGATATTACAAGTTTCTTGATATAATTTCAATGATGGTGGCCATCTTGTTAGTACTTTCCTGGGAGTTTTTGTGGCAAGTCAGTATCCATGCTCCGTGGTATTATTTCCGATCCACTTCACTTGTGCACAATAACCATGCACAATAACCAAACTATAGAGTAGTTCGGTGAAGCTGTTAAGGCCTTGCCAGGTCAATAGCGTAGTCAGTTTGAAAAAAAAAAACAAACTATATTACGTAAAGCACCACCAACATTACACAATATAGAACCAAGTAACACAAGATTATGGATAAAATATAAAGACCACTACATAGCATTCCAAGATCCCGCCAAAAACACCAACATTATCATTGCTTCACTACAATACATATAACAAGCCTTCTTCTAATCATACCTTCGTGTTTTAGTATGTACTAGCTGATACCCATGTCTTCGTTTGTTTTGTTTATTATCTTAACAATAAATGTTATGTACAGAGGAAAAAATCTAGAAAAAATTTAAAGCAAAAACATACATATTTTGCTTCCAAAATTAACATCGTTCCTTTCTCTTGCGTGTGCGCAGCACACCACTTACCCCTACTTCACACATCGCTAAACGCGTAGTACCTATAAAAAAATTAATTTCTTAAAACAATAATCACTATGAAATGAAGATATTGTGATATTTTTTTATATAAGGACTAAGAAAAAAAACTAACAAGTAAAACCAAAAAAAGTGATCAAAATTTGTCCAGTACCTACTTTTTGCACCACAACAGCTGACCTATATCGATTTAATTTTATATAAAAGAAAATAAATAAGATAAGTTGCTTTGTATCGAAATCATTATATATTCATTACATTTCGTAATATGTGTAGGTTTATTCCTAATATGGTTTATTATATCGACACTATCCACGCGTACTAAATTAATTAGTCGGTTTGACGAGTTGATGAAATTTCCCATGCCATGAATTTTAAAATTCGAAACTTTATTAAATTAAATCTAATCATGTTATTTACTTATTAATACTTGCCACATACTTGTTCACTGGTCGTTGACAAAAAAATGAATACGAATCTACATTAATTGAAATTTCGAGACTACTACCGTAAATATATAAAATTTAATCTTATATTATTACGCCTCACAAATAAATAAAATGTGTGGGTAGTAACTTACTTCATGTTATTTTTTCTTATCTTTTTCTCTATGTTTATATTTAAGTACTTATTTGTGTAAATAAATTAGAAGTAAATAGCCGGACTTAGCTATACAATGTACATAAATACTGTTGGACTAGGTATTATTAGATGTAAGGCTGTGACAACTAAAACCCCAATGAATTATTCAGGGTTGTTAAATGCAGACTGGAGTCTACACGGTTTGCGGTCAGAGTTGATCACACCCTTCACGTACAAATGTATACTAACTAATTTTATATAATATTATGATTTTAAACATAATGTTAAAACATAAATCTATACATATAATAAGAAAGTGAATCTAATGTGTCTGTACTTTTTACATTTTTGTGGAAAAAAATGTTGCAGACGTCTTGGAATAACAAATAAAATACATTTCAATCATTTTTAGAAATACCTGTCTGTCTGTATCTTTGTTTGAACTGCTAAAGTACTGCGGCCACGATAAAACACGATAAAAGTACTACATAAAATCATAAAGCATATCCTCGAGTAAAATTTAGTCTTGGTTTCATTAAAATATGTTCACTCTATCAAAAGTTATTGTAATTTTAATGACGATGCGACTTAAGTACGAGAGAAAAGTAGATAAGTAAATGGACTCAGATGATTTTATTAGTCACTGTTTCATTACATTAGGTTCCACGCAGACGGAGTCGCGGGCACAGCTAGTTTATCATATAAATACTGTTCATTATTTAAATGTTAACATTTCATAATGTTAAGTATTATCTTAGTTGAGTAACCTCAATTCTTTATTTTCTTTATCTTTAACCTGAAAACTTTAACTCTGAATTATCATACGGACTAACTTTCTGTGAACAAAAGAATAAATCGCAACTATAGTTAGAAATATTATGAATTATTCAATGCTCTTTCATCTCGCCCGGGCACCGACGACCTTAGATGTGCTCTGTCAGATTTATACTAAAGATTGACCCAGCAAACTTATTACAGTTATATCAAGAATAGGTTAGTGGTGTAAAGCTAGCACACATTGAGTTAAATAAGAATTTTTTTTATAACATAATAGAATAATAACGAAAATAAATCATTATATAATTTATATCTGTAGGTGGTAGAGTCACGCTGAAGCTGTTACTGGTTTCAGCTTGAATGGGTTGGCTCACCAGGGGTAGTACCACCCTCTCACAGAAACACAGACGTGAAATAACAGTGCTTGCATAACTTGCATTGTTGTGTTTTGTTCGGTCAGTGAGAGAGCTGGAGGCCCACCTCCCCTCTCCCCTCCCTCTCTCTCCTCCCCCTCACCCCATATACAGGCTGGCAACGCACTTGCGGTGTTGATGTTGCTAGTGTCTATGGACGGCGGTAATCACTTAACGTTAGGTGCTCTGCCTGTTCGTTTGCCTCCTATGATATAAAAAAAAATATATATATATATAACCATTAGTATAAGGATATCCTAAAACATAATTGCGTACGATGTTATAAAATGTAACATATTATTATAGGCAGATAGTTTTTCCGGTCATTCTTATACGATAAAAAATTATAAGCCTACACGAAAGTAAAGATAATAAGTATAATATTCAATTTGTGATAATAAGCTAATGGTTACGACTATAATAAAGTTATACTTGTTCAATCACTTGAATATAAACGGGGTTTATTAAATTTATTTTAAACAAACCTGGCCTCTTTGCGCGTTGTGCCTCGTTGACGTATTTACTGCTACAATTTTAATTAAATGCTTTTATTGGAGCCAGGGATTAAAGGGGTTGGTAATTAAAGCCAACCAGGATTAACGACCTTTGTCTACTACAATTATGATTTATTAAGTATAACGAACGGCTTCCTTAAAGGAAAAAATTGATTTATACTCATTAGTAAATTACCCTAATCTAACTTTCAGTGAATTTTAATTACTAGTTTGTAATGCTAGCAAAGCCTTAACAGCTTCACCGGACTACAGTTGAAAATTTCATTATTCGCTGGTGGGTGGTATGGTCTAAAATTAGCAATCAAATAAATAAATATCTAAAATAAAATTGTAATTGTAAATAAATAAATATCTAAAATATAAAGTAAATTTTCAAAAAAAAGTATTAACCGACTTCAATATCAATCAAAAACCCATAAGGCACTAAAAAGCGGAAAATAAATAGTTTATCAAATTAACCAAATTAAATAAAACATATGAATATGTGTGCTACCTAGAGATGTATTGGAAGTCGGTGCGAACCGAAAATCATATCATCTACATAGGTACAAAGTTTAAGTCCACTCTCGCGTCTCTGTAATACATTTCTACCTGGAACAAATTTGAAATTTCGGTTGGCACCGACTTCCAATACATCTCTAGGTAGCACACATATTCATATGTTTTATTTAATTTGGTTAATTTGATAAACTATTTATTTTCCGCTTTTTAGTGCCTTATGGGTTTTTGATAAATTTATAAATATATAATAAATTTTGATTTTGTTAGTCGGTTAATACTTTTTTTTGAAAATTTACTTTATTTTTCCATTTTTAGTGTACATAAATATATTTTACTAACAGTGCCCGCGAACTCCGGTAGTATAGTACTTAAGTATATTAAAATATGCGCATTTTTGCGGTATGGTATCTATCGGTATGGTATGCGATATGGTTTAAATTGGTTGTACAATAAGTAACGTTTGGTACGAACGCAACCTTATCAATAATCCGCGATAGTTTCTACCACCAACTCGGCTACCATCGCTTCACACATAATACACCTTAAGTAATGTAATTACAATGCTTGCGTCATGTTGCAACACAGCAACGAACATAAGCACAATAAGTTCCTAAGAATTGAAGAGTTTTTTTTATAATATTGGTGGCAAACGAACATACGGGTCACCTGATGGTAAGTGATCACGGCCGCCCATGGACACCTGCGATACGAGAGGAAACACAGATGCGTTGCCGGCCCTTAAGAAAGGAGTAGGCTCGTTTCTTGAAAGTTTTCTTACTTTGTCACGGATCCCATGATCAGAACCTAACCAAATTCTCATCAAACTACCCTTGAAGTACATCCTTTCCAATAAAAAATGAATCATCGAAATCGGTTAGCGTGATATTGAGTTATTCGTCTGTTTATCGTTTACATAATTAATGCAAATTTAAAACTTATACGGCTTTGCACTGGATGCCGTTGTCGGAACTGAACCAAATTGAAATGGGACCACACGGGAAGTACCAGCTTCCAAATAAAAAAAGAATAATCAAAATCGGTTCATCCAGTCCAAAGTTATGAGGTAACAAACATAAAAAAAAAAAAAAAAAAAAAAAAAAAATACAGTCGAATTGATAACCTCCTCCTTTTTTTGAAGTCGGTTAAAAACTATAATAAAACTGTAACAAAGCCAAATCTGTACATTAAATATTTTTTGAAAATGTTGATGGGGGTAGACTTTGTTATCGATATAGAAGCCAAAAATAATCTTTTTACAATTTTTGTCTGTCTGTCTGTCTGTCTGTCTTTCTGTCCCTGTGAACACGCATCACGCTGAAAGTACTGAACCGATTTTAACGAAACGACACAGTAATAACTAATATTACAAGGTGACATTTAGGATACTTTTTGTCCCATAAAACGCAAGGGGTTCTCCAGGATAACGAAAGACAAAAAATTGTAGTTAATGTAACTAGACTTGGAACACCTTAGTACAAGAGCCATCAACGTTGGCTCTTTAATATGAAGATATATTATTCCCTTCCAAAGAGGATTCAGGATACCTGGTAACCGGTTAACGTTGTGTTTTTTTAATGCGCATCACACCTTTACAGGTCAAAATTTTGATTTGTAAATAATTTTAGGAAACAATTTTTTCGGTAACTTTTTAACGCTATTAAAAACATGAATTTATCATTGCCAGACAATTTTGTTATTGACAATAATGTGCCCGATGATATTCTTTATAAATAAAATAATTCATTACAAACCATTTTATTTTTTCCATTGCCAAGAACATATTTCATTTTATTAACCATTATGATATTGACATTTCATCGTAAACAATGAAAAACAACGATAAACGTAGACATATGACTTGGGACTGACGCCATCTTGAATACATGCGTCTATAACAGGCGCTGCCACAATTATCGCTATCTTTATCATACAGCCAGTATTGCGCTAAACTATAGCTATAGCTAAGTAATTTTTTTACCTTCTTTTATGTCTAAATAAAATATTATTAAAATAACAGCCATCTTGATATGGTTTGAAAATACTTTTTATATTTACAAAAAATAGCATCGGGCACATTATTGTTAATATAAAAGATTTCTGGCAATGATAATTTCATGTTTTAGCAGCGTTTCAAAGTTAGTGAAAAACAAAACATTTTAAAATTAAACCGTTGCTAGCTCTAGGACGAATAGTTACAGCCAAGTGACAGTTGACGCGGTGACGTGACGCGGTGCTTCATACCTTTTTTTATATTTTTTTTTCAATACAATGGAGTATGAAAAAATTTTAATACAAGTTGAAGATGGTTATGATAAAGTAAGTTGTAGAGATGATTTTTTAATTTTATTTTTACGTATTATGGATGTGTAGAGTCTATGTAACGTAGGTTAGGTGTCGTAATAGAGAAAGACAGAGAGAGAGAGACTGTATACAATATATACACAAATAAAATTTTCATTTCAATAGCAAACCTACTCAAGGATTACCTATTGATGTATTAACTTTTATTAACTTGATTATCTCAGATCATTCAGTGTTTAATTTATCATTATTCTTTATATATAAAAATCAATATTTATGTTTGTCCTCTATGCATGCCGAAACTACTGATCAGATTGTAATAATAATTTAGAAGGGTATTCTGGGGACGCCCGAGAAGGTTCCTGTATCAAAAAATCTATATATATAAACGTTTTTTTAACTATATTAATGAAATTGTTTGCCTTAAAGAAGGAAAGGGCTTTTTCTTCTTATTGAAACTTTTTACAATACGTTTGATATTGTTTTGACATGTTTGACATATTTCAATGAAACGTCAATTATCACAATTAATCAATTCCATTATTATCAATGTAATTTTTTAGGAATTTATGTAGTTCTGGCATGGATACGAGGACATAGCGTGATCCAGGGTAATAAAGCTGTTGATCTTATCGCTAAAGAAGCTATCCAGACTGGATATTTCGATAATTATAAAACCTATGTTCAGGATTTATCCTCCCCAAACAAGACTGATTTGTTACTGTCATGGAACTCAAACTGAGATGTATTCTACCAAATTAAAGGCAAATCTTATGCTTTCATTTAGGATAACATTCCTGATAAGCCATGGGTTTATAAATTTCGTGACTGTTGTAACTTTGCTGCGTCTACTATCTGTAGACTGAGTGCTCTCCAGTGCATCTTGCAAAGTTCAGAATCAGCAACAAATCAATATGTGTATGGGGGTCGGATGAAGGCACTCTAGAACACATTTTTTCGATTACCCCAATTTAGTATTTCATTGTATGATATTTTACCTAACAATATATATACTACGTCCGTCTGATTTTAACAAAGACACAAAGGTATGTATTTTCTCCTTTTGTCAATACTCTAATTTTATATGTTTTAACAAAATTAAACTCCAACATAACACAATAACTAACAGTAATTATTATGTAAATATATATTTATTTAAGGCTTAATGTCTGTAGTGTTGTGTTTATCTTTGTGTATCTCAGTGGTATAATCTGGAAGAACTAAATTATGTAATAAAAATTTAATATTATCTAATAATTTATAGTGACTATCCCATGACTAATTTGACAATTGTAGAATTCATATCCATGAAACTCCAATACTAAAAAGTTGAAATTTGTGAGTTTGGATGTTCGGTGTAATCTCTGATACTACTGATCCGATTTTGAAAATTATTTCACTGTTACAAAGGTATATTAGATTACTTTTATATAGTCAATGGGGCGTGGAGGTGAGGGTCAAAGGAGCAGTAGTAGTAGTATAGTTTCGAGTCACAATTGGACCCGATAAGTTTCGCTACAATCGGGTTTTAGATTTTTTAAGATTTTTGGCGTTTGGAAATAAAATAAAATAAAATAACCTATTTGGTGCAGACGAAGTTGCACTGGTCAGCTAGTATTCAACAAAATATTTATAAAGAAACAACGTTTATTATGTCCAAACTAATGTTCCTTGACAAAACTCACCAACGTAATTATTGAGTTGCAAAATTACCTTTAATATAAACTGCGATGGTACATGCTTGGGCCCTTTTGACCAATTCTATCACTTATGAATTTAACTGGCTGGTTTCAAATTTTCTTTGTTCCTGAAGTTGAACCTCTTTAAAGAAAAAATTATTTGATTTTAAGTCTGTTCTAGTTATGGGCTCTTATAAGCTCAAAGCATCATTAATTATTGAAACCTTCACATAATCTCAATAAAAATAGATAATGTTTTTTTCTGAGTAAAGTAATTTTCACTTTCGAGAAGGTGATGAAGAGGGCGAACAAGTTAGTCGTCGATTGTCTAACACGTGACGCCTACGTTTTTCTAGAAAAATGCTATTTTAATCGCATTAATCTAACTATCTCGATGCAACTCTAGCCTTTTTTCAAAATTAAATCTGCTGAGTGCCTTAAGCGCCCGCCTTAGTAGCCCGGTGAAGCTGTTAAGGCCTCGCTAGTCCAATAGCGTAGTAAGTTTGAGAAAAAAAAAATCAAGTACGAATACGGAAAGTGATTACAATTCTTTTAGTAGCGAATATTGAAATTGTGAATAATGGAGCCGTGAATTTAGAGATTTTACAGTATATAATATGGGCAATATGTCTATAGTCGGTATTTTCCTAACTTATGCTTCCAGCTAAAGAGGTTATTGACATAAAATTATACGGTTTTAAAGGCAATAGCGTAGTCAGATCGAAAAAAAAACTTTTCTTCAATCCTTGTCATTCCATTTGAACCGCTTTTGATATATTTTCTTTTATAACAACTCTCCGCCTTATAAATTTCTTGATTAAAAAAGAATTTGCCACAAATACCTAAATAACAATGTATCCAAATAGTTCGAATTATTCAAACAATCCGAATAGTGAAATCGAAATTCGAATCGAGTATAATTACTCAATGCGAATCGATTCCAAAACTATTTCACATTTAACACATCCCTTGTTTTCAGTAATTAATCCAAGCTACACATACACAAACACTTTAGCACATATTAATTATAAAACCATATAACATTCCAATACATAAAGACCTCTCTTAAAATTCACCACCATATCCCATTATTAGGTTTACGCATCAAATCATTTGAGTTTAATAACTATAATCATCGTATACTACAACTATTTTTTATTATATTATAGGTGGCAAACGTACAGGTGTGTCACCTGATGGTAAGCGATCACCGCCGTCCATAGACACTAGCAACACCAGGGGAGTCGCCAGTGCGTTGCCGGCCTGTATTTGGGTGAGAGGGGTTGGGAGAAGTGGGGGGAAGGAGGTGGTCCTTCGGCGCTCTCACTGACCGAACGAAACGCAACAATGCAAGCACTGTTACTTCACGTCAGTTTTCTGTGGGTCGGGTGGTAGTACCCCGGGCGAGCCGACCCTTTCATGCTGAAAACAGTAATACCTTCAGCGTGGTTCTACCACCTGCAGAATACTAGATTAGAACTACTTCGTAATTCAAATTAAATAATTGATTACAAATCAGTAAATTATGTTACGTAGGTTGAAATAGCTACCGGCGACTGAATGCGCCCCATTATCAATATTTAAGGACGGCGTACTGCACTCATAATAGCTTAAGGGCTGTTTGCAGTTCACTATACCAACCTGGATAATCTTATTAATAATTTCACATTCCCCCTACGCTTCAAAAACGACTTGCTTACATACTCACTCTGCCGTAAAATTGTCTCAAAGCAGAACGACCTTCCAAATGTGAAACAACAATATTATTATTCATAGGTATAAAATATTATTTATGTGTTTTAATAGCATTTATTTACATACACATAAGGATGTTTGGGGATTCAAGGTGAATGAAAATATTTGATTTGAAATTGAATTGAAAAATTACAATAATCGGAAATAAATGAGATATCTAAAATTGAAACAATGCTGTATCACATCTGAAAAAGAAAAAATACTCGTACGTAGTCGTATACTGGCTTTTTTCGTGGCATTTCCGAGAAAGCAAAAAGACGGCAACCATTGGAAGATACGCAACTATCGGTAGTAGCTATTATTCTCGGATTGTATTTTACTTAACACGATTAATGTAATTATTTTGGCGAGATCGAAGGTCAACATATTCTTTATAGCAGCGTTTTTCAAACTTTTTATTGACACGGCCGCTTTAGTATGAGAAAATATTTCGCGACCCCTGCCCGTTGTTTTTCTTTCAAGTATTTTGATTTTGTGACAAATATTCAATTTAACATATTTATTCATTTTCATAATTAGGGTTCGGATAAATACATAAGAGTTCTCCTAAGTTTTTGTTTATTTAATACAAATGGTTATGTCCTTTAGTTAACATTTTTCTTAATAAATCTTTTAAAACTTTTTTTTTTACTGCAGCAGCTTTCCCAACCTTTTGCAACTCTGCTATAGAAGTTTCGCGAGCCCCCTAAAGAGGATTCGCGACCCCCTTTGGGGTCGCGACCTACACTTTGAAAAACACTGCTTTATAGGATAAGAAGTTAACGCTTGACATTATTTCACAGTCACAATAATTATATTTAATTATATTATTACCTATAAGGTTTATTTGTTATGGTGATAAAATACAATGTTATTGTGAGGGCAACATTTATACATATAATAAGAATGTAAATCAAACGTGTCTGCACTTCTTAGATTATTGTAAAAATTATTGCAAGTGTTTAGTTTTAAGTAATAAAATACATTTCAATAAATTTTAGAAATGTCTGTCTGTCTGTATGAACACGCATCAGTGCTAAAATATTCCGTTCATGATAAAATATCTTCAAGAAAATCATAAAGCATATCTGCGAGAAACATTTAGTATTTATTTCATTAAAATCGGTTTGGTCTATCAGAAGTTATTGTACTTTTAATGACAATGCATTTTAAATACGAGAGAAAAGTAGAGAAGTAAGTGGACTTGATACATTCCAACGACTTTATTAATCGCTGTTTTTTATAAGGTTTCACGCGGACGCGTCGTGGGCACAGCTAGTTTCAACATAAAATTGCTTTCATTTATAGAATTACTGATTAATTTTATTATCGTGAACTCTTAATTAAAATATGATAAGTTAACGAACATAAAACTGTCAAGTTCTTATCTAACATCAGCGTGTTTCAATATAATAGGGGGAAATTTATTGAGAATTAATAAAGCTGTATACGTATTCGAGTTTCCACCCTGTCCTGTACAAAACCAGTTCAAACACCCTGTAGGCGAATAACGGTGTAGGCGGCCCCTTATTTTCCCTGTCAATACAAATATTGAAAAATCATTACCTACGTTCACTTCTTTTCTTTTCAAGTGAACACGATTTTTCTTCAGATAAGTCGTAAAGAAAATTACTTTCGGCTCACTCGTTACATTATAACAGACTCTCATATTCTGTGACATCGATAAGTGTATAAGATGTACATAACATGCATATAGAACACACGTCTTCTAAATACGTTTCTTGTATGAACATAATTATGTATTCACAAATAGCTTTCTAATAAGTTCTAGCTCATGGAGATATACAATTAATAAAATGTTACAATTCAAACGTTTAGAATTTAAAATGTTTCTAGCCGAATTCCTTTGTAGCAATTCATAATGCAAAACGAAATCTAATTACAGGCGTTTTCATTGACTCTGGTCTATAATACCTGTTGTTTACGAACGTAAACAATAAAACATGCGTATTTTTTATTTTATTTCTGTGGCAAAAGAAGCTTCATTTCCGTTCATGTGTGTAATGTGCTTCTCTGTAAATTATAAATTCAATAAAAAGTTATTTCAATTAATTTGAATGTTTTTATGTTTATTTCGACAGTCGATAAACACCTGTATAGGCAAATCTACATATTTTTCATGACTTTCATGTTTTAATTAAAAACGGAAAAAGGTATGCCCTTGAAATAATCAGTAAAATGTAGGAACTGGGATTTTTGTGGTAGTTCTATTTCGACCTTATAATACCAACATTCTTTTTTAATCAATCTATAATTTAGTACATATCTTAAAAGAATTATTATTATTAAATAAGGTTTTTTTTAATAAACATAAAGATTGTATTTGCATATCCGGATAAATGATTGAATAGATCTTTTATATCAAAGATGATACTAACTCGCAAAGGGATTTACTTATGAGATATTAAAAGAAAACCAACGGATACATTCTATTATTTATTAAATCTTTGGCTATGTGTTTGTACATCATAAACTACGATCACGTAAAAACATATATCTACAACATCATTGTCTTCAAACTGTTATATATCGAGTTACAACCATAGTTTCAGAGTGATGAATGAAATGACATTATTATCTACATATACAAAATAAATAGATATAAAATACAAGCTACCAGTATTATTAATCCAGTTAAAGTGGATTCATCTGATTCTATATTTTTGGTTTTCTTTTACTTGAATGAAAATGTATTCCATTTTACGTATTTAACTCCATCAATTATTATTGAAAAGAAACAAATTTTACTCAAACTGTTTATATTTTATAAAGAAAAATATTTGTCATGCTGATTTTATCTCTCATGTAGTTGCGAGACAAAACAATAAAAATGTAATCAATCAAAAACATCACCGTACATTTCGTCATTCGAATTATATTTCATCAATGTTTATTACGCATATTTTTCATATATCATTTATAATTGAGTTATCTTTTTTATTGTTATTTAGGGTAATAAACTACATTTGAGGTTATTTGTACGAATAACAACTCTTACAACACTGTATCGTTAGGTTCTTTGGGAATTTTTTATTATACCGATTTACATAAGACTGTCATATTTATTACTAACACATAACACATAACATATAAGCTTTGACGTATATAAAACTTTTTATATAGTCCATGAACCAACTTAAAAAAACACAAGTTATTAATTTATTTTTGAGGTTTTTCATGTCAAAATATATAGAATTATGTATAGCATTATTATGTCGTTAATCAGGTGTAGTTTGGTATTTAAATAAGGTACACTAAAGTTTTATAATGATACAGTATTTCAGTTTACCAAATAACTCAATATCAGAAATATTAATACCGACAATTAAAATGGAAATGTAATAATAACGTATTCTCGAAAAAGGTATTTTTAATTAAAACAAGAGAATATTTCTAGTGAAATGTTTACACATAAAATTTTATCAGTGATGTTTTTAATTCATGCTAGATAATGAAATCAAAATATTTCACTCGGGAATAATTATAAAAACGAGGTTTAAAAGAATATTGTAAAATAACCAACGCATTCAAGGAATTTGTTCCATTTCGGACGCTTTATAATCGCAAGTTATTAACAATAACTCAAACGTAATTATTATTAGGAGAGATCTAGAAATTTTTCGTGCAAAAATAACATGCTTAATAGTTTGTTTATTTATATTTATTCATATTATATTGTTTGACAGTACAAAACAAAATAGTACGTATTATGCAATGATTTAAACTTACATTATAGTTATACGTTATAGAGAGATTTAGGGAAGACATGATCTGCTTTTTCCAAATATTTTGGCGCAAAATATTACATTTCTAGAACATCGACTTCAGTTCTATAACACATCTAGGGAATATGCGTTCACTTCCAATATTGTGAAATTACTCGAGATTTGTACAAACTCTAGCTTAACCACATGAAGCCGATAAAACGATACAGTCGTAACTGTACAAGTATGATTAACTCGCTAAATTCTACCAGGACTTCACACAAAAATATACCTATTCATCTATGATTTACCTGAATTGAAGGAATCAGGTATATTTACAAATTAATCAAAAACAAAATACATATCCAACGCCGAACTGGCCACGTTTTTTGTACTTATGTTATAAAAAAATATGTACCGATTATATCACAAACAACACTCGTACCACAAGCAGCCGACCGCTTCGAACTGAAAACAAACAATAATGGTTTTTAAGAATATCGGGTAACCATCACAAATAGACAAACATAACAATATACTGTAATTAATGTCTTCTATACATATAATAAGAATGTAAATCCAACGTGTCTGTAATTTTTCGATTTTCATGAAAAAAATTGTTGTAGGTGTCTAGACATAAGTAATACAATACATTCCAATCGTTTTTAGAAATGTCTGTCTGTCTGTTTGTATGAACACGCATCACTGCTAAAGTACGGGTTCACAATAAAACCTCGAAGAGAATCGTAAAGCATATCTGCGGGAGTAACTTAGTGTTTGTTTCATTAAAATCGGTCCACTCTATCAAAAGTTATTGTAGTTTTAATGACGACGCGGCGTAAGTACGAGAGAAAAGTAGACAAGTAAATGGACTTAGTACATTCCGATGACTTTATTGATCACTGTTTTTACATAATCTTGCACGCTGACGAAGTCGCGGGCACAGCTAGTACTTAATAAAACAGTTTAATAATGACACATTAAATTCTCGTCTTTTGAAAATATCGATAATTAAAAATGATCTGTGCATTTTCAAAAGCTTCACTTATTATCATTAGCTTATCATTTATTAACTGGCTTCATAAAGAGGATCTCAAATCGGTTGTATTTTTTAAATATTTGTTATCTCAAAACATCGTCATTATTAACCGATTTGAAAAATCCTTGTTTTATTATAAGGAGGTTTCATTTTAATTCCATTAGCATTGGATATTGAATATCGAAGATACAGCAGGAAACTCCTCAAAATCTATTAGAAAATATAGAATGATTGAGATATTAGTTAATCGAAGGCTAAGCTGGTACCTAATTATGGTCAAAAATGTTCTGGTGAATTCTTTTTAAAACACACTTTTCACAGTCAGTTATATTTATTCTATAACAAAATAATAATAGTTATTAAAAACTTATCGTTTTTCGGTATTTCACACAGTGTTATATAGATACATTTATAAACTTTAGATAAATAAAAAATCTTAAAGCCTTCCAATTCTTAAATCCTTGAAAAATCCTTCGAATCTTAAATACTTACATTAGTGTTACGTGAGAAGAGAATCATATTCGAAGGGTGTGGGGTCGGCTGCACGCAGATGTCACCACAGTACGCCGCCAGATATATTGGACACTTCTATTTGATTCTCAGATTGCGTGTCAAAGACAGTAAGACGTCTTCTTCTGTGTCTTAAACGGAAGCTAACCCAAAGTATTAACGACAGAATCATTAAGCTGGATACAACCGCAATTCCTATATATTGAGCATAATTGGTATTTGTCAATTTATACGGTGAATATTTTGTTTTTTCATTGGGATTCAGAGTATAAGCTTCATAAGTTGTTACATTAATCGTAGGCTTTATCGTTGGTGGTACTAAAATACTCTGTATATAGCCTCCGTTTTGTAAAGATTTGTTTTTGGTGTCTATAGGTGTATTTAATCGTTTACCCGTTTTATTTTTTTTATAGGTATCAGTCACGTTTTCGTCAATGTTTATAGAAATAAATGATGGCACAAATAAGTTTGATGCGGTGTTGTTTCTGGGGTCATTATTTAAATGCTCGTTTGCGATTTTGATTGTATCGTAAGTTCCGGCGTATTCTTCACCTTTTACCAAAGTTGTACTGTTCATATTATATTGAACATCATTTCTACTGTTTGAAAATACCTGTTCTCGACTCTCTATTTGTGCGTTAGGGTAAACAGTATTCCCTGTTTTTTTCAATAATGTTTTGTTTAATTGTACCTTGTTGTCATTATCAGTGTTCTTATTTAGGCCAAAATGTTTTAAATTTCTTTCTGTTTTGTTATTAAGATAGCCATAGTATCTTAAAAGCTTATTGATCATTTCTGCGCTATATAAATTAACCGGTGGAAGACTTTCGCTTATGGTGAAAGTTTCTGGGAATGTGCAATTGTATTTAACCATTTCAACTTTAGCTTCTGTTGAAGAATAATAACACGTCTCATCATTGGTCAGTGTTTTATTCAAATTTATCCCATCTTTTAACCACATCTCAGTACTACAGTTTATACTATTACCATGTAATCTTAGTGTTTTCAGCTGCCCCAAATAAAATAACAGATCTCTTCTAATGTCCGTTAAATTATTCATTCGTAAATCCAAGTATTGCAAACCTGAGAATGCAGCTAAAGCTGCAGAATCTGCCAGAAACTGTTTCGCTAATCCAGGACTAGATTGCAAGTGGAGCATTTGCACGCTTTCTGGAGACGACATTGGAAACATTCCATCACGTTCAGGGACCGACAGATTTAGATAACAAAGTCTCAAATCTCGAAGAGACAAAGGTCCATCGAAAGTATTCCAAGACAACGATTGAATTGGGTTATTTGACAGATCTAGCATCTCTAATGACAATAAATCATCAAATATATGATCTTCAATGTAATGTATATAATTATTTTGTAATAAAAGTATGCGGAGATTCGGTAAATTTTTAAAATCCGGCATAGACAAATTTCTAATTAAGTTATTATTAATTGATAAATACTTTAACTCATCTGGTAGAGATTTGGGAACCGTGTTAAGGAAATTTTTATTTATGTTAAAAAATAAAAGCATTTCCAGTCTACCCAAGGAGTCATCTTCTATGGAAACTATTTTGTTATCAGATAAATCAAGCGATTGTAATAAAGGATAACTATCTAAATCACCACACCTCACTGCAGAGATTCTATTTCCGACAAGTGATAAAAAGCGGATTGAATGTGTGAATGCTTCAGGTATCTGATAAAGGCCTATCCTTGAGGCATCTATTTGTTGTAATCTCCGTCCAGTACCGACCAGTAACTGTGTATCCAATTGCGTAATCCCAAGATGTGGATTATCTGACAGCAAAAATCGTGCTAAGTTTGGGAGCAATTGCAAGGCGCCTGGTGCTAATTTCTTTAAATTGTTATGGGACACGTCCAAATGCTGCAACAGCCAGTTATTGAAATAATTCTCATTAATACATTCAATATTGTTTCTGCTTAAGTTGAGATGCTGCAGGTTCTTAAGTGGAGTGAAAATATTCGTTAATACTGTTAAATTATTTTGAGACAAATCTAAAGATTCCAATTTTAACAACCCTTCAAAACTTTCCTCGAGTAAATTCATTATTTTATTTCTGCTCAATAATAATTTTCGAAGATTCGTGAAGTGATTGAAGAGTCCCTTAGTAATATTCTGTAATTCATTAGACGATAAATCAATTTTCCTTATATTTTGTGGTTTAATATTTAACCGTATTTCGATTATATTGTTGTTGTTGACAGAAACCGAGTACGTGTCTAATAACACTAGATTTAATTCTAATATACTCGTATTACAGGAATTATTACAATGAATTTCTACTCCAGTAAAAGTTTTATTGACGTACATCTGAAACCAATTTGAATTTGTATCTTTATTACAACATGCCGAAGTATGTAGATAAGTATTCATATTCTCCCTTAGAGTTATATTGCACGAACACATTTCACATGGTGTTATAATATTATCACATTCACATATGTCGGAGCATATTGATACTGAACATGTTATTTGCCAGAATGATACCATAATCGAAATTAAGCACATTTTAAAATACAAAGCCATTTTTAAGATCCTTCACCGCTTTCTGCTGATTTAAGCTGGATTTAGCAAGATATGATAGTAATATTGGCATTTCAGGTGCATATTGCACCTATTCTCGACAACACTTACGTTAAATTCCCTTGTCTTTAAATCATACATTTTGCAATAAAACACTGACACAAACACTCAAATCGGTAAGATGTCAACCGATTTATTTTCACTCATGTTTTGTTCAAACTTGATAGATTTAAACGACACTGATGTAGGATAAAACAAAGTCACCCTGAACGGTGCAGTGCGTGTCACTGCATCACAGACGTGCCTTCTATGACATTACATTCGTAACGTCCGAGAGAACACGTAATTCGGTGTGGTGCGACGTGGACTGAGCGTTGGAAAGCACTGCTGGCGCCAACGGGTCTGTTCGCGTACTGTGCGAACTGGACTGAGGGTGAGATCCGCGGCGCCGGCGCTCTGCCTCCATCGTTACATCTCTCACAACCTCATTTTTATATAGTCAACTGACTTCCATACCGCCACTATTTATGTCATACTCGGCGCTCTCTAATACTTTATTTTTTGAACGCGAGTATTTGTTAGTATGTGCAGTACGGTTATTTTTTTATAACACAGTCGTCAATAGAATTTAAACGGCAATTTGTTGTTATTATATATCGTTGTTATACCTAGGAAATTAACTTAAAATTTCCTTAACTATAATTTCTGATAGCGCTGTTAATGTTTAGTGTTATCATAAAATTTTTGTCACAACAAGAAGAGTTCACAAAAAACGTACCAAGCCCAACTTAGAGGAAACTTCATTTGTTTTTCTTTTTACACAACCCTTTGATAATCAGTTTTCTTCCCTTCTTTTATGGAAAAACAGATTCTTTCATGTTTTCTTCTTTTATCACACCTGTCATTTTATATATATAAAGCATAATTTTTATCCCTGATCATTTATAAATAGAGCATTAGGATTTAATATTTGCGAAGATACTTTAATCTTTCCGTCACCATTCCTCAGAATACTTCGATCTCAACATCTTAATAATGGTTCTACGGAGTTCGGAAATATGGACACAGATGAACAACTAATGGACAAGTTAAAATTCATGCAGCGAAAAGTGATATTCATAGGCAGTTATTTAAATAACACTATTCAATAGTGATAAACCTCGGAATGAAAAGTAACAAGCTATAAACTTCTACCAATACCTGTATTTACATTTATTAATACGCTCAAAAGTGGCATATAAATTCTATAAGTATAAAAGTCATAAATGTCTTCCGTATTTATATTTAATATGTTACTTTCATGGCTTTAAATAAAATATTTGAAGTTATTACAAAAGTTATAAAATATAGAAATTTATACAAAATTGGAAATTAAATAATTGTATACCATATCGTTTCGCAAATTTGTGGCGAATTTCAAACTTCATAATTCAGACTATTTTTGTAATGTGAGATCGCGTTAACAACACAAAGGTATTCTGTCACTACAGTGCTTCTATCTACACAAATACGAATGTGTAGGTACATTAAGTTTGAGCCACTGTCCGCCCGCATGTCCTGTTGTATAATTTAACATGTGCTTCATCATGTGCTATCAATAAATAGTGCTCAACGCTCTCGACACATATATAAATAAATATGATTTTTGCAATTTTGAAAAGATGATATAGATTGCAATTTAGCAACTACGGAATATAAATACATATACGTGGTCAGAGAAAACGAATTTGGGTTGCCATAAAAAATAATAAAAATGTAATAAAACGGTTTATTTATGTATTTAATAACTAGTTGGTACATATTAATAACTAGGCATTAAAAATAATGTCCGCTATTTCATTTTTGTGAAAATAATTCTATCGTTTCAGTGGAGTTGTGAACGTGTTTTATCTAAATAAATTGTGAGTTGTCATTATTTTTTTAAATTATTATTTTTGATTAATATTTAACCGCTGCAATTCCTTGACCGATTTTAAATTATCTCTGTATTTTTTCTTATCATTACCGCTTAAACCTTATGAAAAATCATCCTAACATTATCTTGATACATACTCTGATAATTCCTTTATTTACAAGTAAACATCTCACCGAAATCGTTTCAACCGTTTTAGAGATTAGCAAGGACAAACACCAGACACTTCAATATTATTTTTATGAATAGATTGTGTTATCGACCCTACTAACCTTAAACGTGTTACAATCGTAAACATTTTTCTGACTAATTTGTCTAGAATACGAAAATATAGTAAAAATAAAATTAAAAAATAACTTAACAAAAAGTACACTTTTTAAGAGAAATCCTTATCCTAACTAATATTACAAATGTGAAAGTGAGTTCGTTCATTACGCTTTCACGCCACGCCTTGCTCACTAAAACGACCGTGATGAAATTTTGTATATATGCTGTCAGGGATACAGAAAAGGACTTAGGGTACCTTTTATACAGAAAAAAAAATATCTATCGTTCCCGAGAGATAGGAAAACTCTTTTCTAAGACATTAACGCAAGCAAAGCTGTCTACCAACGCTAGTATTTCATATATTATAGACAAGTTACTCACTTATACAATATTTAAGCATACTTAGATATTTTATATATATTATAATTCTTCGTTTTTTGAAACATGGCTTAGGCTTAAGATAGAAAATATCATACCTAAGCCTCTCTTATATGTTTATAATCACCAATGAAGAATGTTTTAAAATCGGGTATTTTTTTTCCTTTTGAGAGCTTCCGCTGCGTGTTAGTGTTAGCCCAAAGTAACTATTCCACGCGGACGAAGTCACGTGCAGAGGCTAGTAGACAATAAACTACAAGTTCTATGCAGGCTGTTCGCTGAATAGGAAGTATACGGGCCAAGTTAAGCTTCTTCATCCAACCCTTTATACTGTTTCAAACATCTTCACAGAAACGTTCGACTACCATTTTCATGAATTGCTCCCACAAGGATTTTCGAAGGGTCCCTTTATTGCGCTCCTTAATTTGGGTTATTTGAACTTTTCTCGTCCCTTCTTATATGTCTTAAGGACGAAAACATCGTATTTCAACCACCTCACATACGTTTTGCTTGTGCTCGCCTAATACCTTACGTTATGAGTTTTTCGCGTACGACGACTCGTATTTTTACTTTTCTAAGGCTTTATATAACAATTTACGAATTGATATATTGGAGCAAAAAGTTTCATCTATAAATTCACATCGTAGCATAAATAACAGAGAATCAATTTCGGATTAAAATACTTTATGAATATGACGCATGTCTTATTTATAAGCTAATCTATAAGTTTAAATAATCTATTAATATAATTATATAATATACTAGCTGTTACCAGCGGCTCCGCACGCGCTTTTTTAAAATGTATCAAAAAATGTAAAATTATGAGTAGATGTTGTACATTATAGAGATGCTTTTTCAAAAACATTTGTAAGTACGACACGCGCGCCATTTATTGTAAAATGAAAACAAACGTGTACATTAGAAATGTAAATAATAACAGTGTATCGAATGAAATGGGATTTATCATCAGCAACATGCCTGGAACTTTAACCTACAAAATATCACCCTCAGTGCTCACTTAGACTATATAAGAAAGTAATTAAAGTTAAGCTATACATTATTGAACAATATGTGTTAATTTTTTTATTATATAGATCTAATATACCCGTATTGTCGATATAATTAAGTTAGTCTTAGACGTTGCTATAATCACTGAGTTATGTAGACGCAAGCGCGGTAAATAAATCAAAATGGCCGCCAAATTGACCAAAAAGATGTTATTTTAATTTCAGATACACACACTTTATTTTTATAATACGTAATAGATTACAAATAAAAAATTAGAAACAAAACAAACGTAGAATAAACATGTTGAATAGAGAAACACAAAATAAACTTTAAAAATGTTTGCGATAGAAAGTTACCACGTTACCATGGCAACGTATATAATAAATACTAACGCTAACACGCAGCGAAAGCAATCAAAACGAAAAAAATGCCCGATTTTGAAATATTCTTCATTGGCGCTCTACTCCTATTGGTTTTAGCGTGATGATATATAGCCTAAAGCCTTCCTCGGTAAATGAGCTATCTAAAACCGAAAGATTTTTTCTAATCGGACCAGTAGTTCTTGAGATTAGCGCGTTCAACCAAACAAACAAATCAACAAACAAACAAACTCTTCAGCTTTATATATTAGTATAGATTAATATAATAAAATATTAAATAATCTATAAGCTTCTGCCCGCGACTTCGTCCACGTAAAATAGTTACTTTGGTCTAAAGGAAGCACGCAGCGGAAGCAGAAAAGGAAAAAAACCCCGATTTTGAAACATTATTCATTGTTGTTCCCCTCCTATTGATCTTAGCGTGATGATATATAACCTATAATCTTCCTCGATAAATGAACTATCTAACACTGAAAGAATTTAAATCAGACCAGTAGTTCCTGAAATTAGATACGACTCCGACTCCGGCGTACTAAGAAAGAAAATAAAACCATACCTTCTGTTTTTGGTACGATCATGTAATAACATAATATGGCAACTGAACAACTGAATATCAATCTCTCAAATCTTTGAATACTTTTGAAGATCTCTCTACTGTCACTTTTATATGGAGATTTTTTAATCCAATCGTTATAGCTTTTCCTACAATTTATCGAACATTTTCTGTCATACAAACCTTGTCATGACAACTTCATACACGATAAAGAACAATTAGCCATATACGTGCAGGAGTTCTGAAATAATGAGCTTACATATATTCGGCAATTGGTTTTGTATGTATATAAAATAGATGTCAAGTTTCAAATAAGCATGCAGCCGGACATGCAGTCACTGCTTGTAACCATACAGTCTATAATTATATACAAACAACCTTAAATAAATACCTCGTATACCATCTCGCAGTTCCAAACACGTTTGAGACGAGAACACAGCAGTGCCTGTTACTTAACAGTTAAATTAGGTGGAGATGTGATGATTTCACAGTCAGACCTTACAATTCTGGTTCTGAGATTAATTTTCTATAATCATTTATGTTTACAATATATCTAGAACTCTTTCTACTTTACAATCTGAAAGGGTAAAAAAAATGATATAAAAAAATGTAATAAATAAAATAATAACTAAAAATTTTGGTAACGCAGGTGATCTTCATCTATTGTTCAAATTATTTCTGCTGGATATAATGTAATATAAAATATTAACCTAGTAAACATAAATCACTCATTTCAAACAAACGGAATACTGAAACAAACAATTCAGAAGAAAAAAATGGACAACTTCCTTTTATACTGTGTTTTTGTTACATGTAACTATGAATCCTTGTAGAAAACATAATATATTATGCTATATTTCAAAATTAGTTTATCCTGCAAAGCAAGAAACAGAATTAGAAAGGTTGATAGTACTAATAAGAATTTTAGTTGTCAAAACATAGGTATAAGTTACAGCATCTTGACAGAATCCTGTTCCTATGAGGCCAAGATGTTGTATGACCTAGTAATGATATCTCATCAGCGACTTTCTTGATGTTAACATAGAAAGAATATGGAACGCTAAGGATGAAATGTTTGTTGCAAAATAGACCCTAAAAATAAAATTATAATAAAAAATAATTATTATTAAAAAGTATAATGCTAATAGAGCAGAACAAAGGAGACTGAAAACTGCTGCTTTACAGTATTCATAAATTTAGTGCCTACACTTACGTATCTTAGTCTTTTGCAAGCTCTACCATTTACGAACAGACAAATAGATATTGTAGCGTGTCAGCTAGGTCTGAATAGTGGGAGACGCCGTAGTCCTGGCACTTGCGTTCCGTCAAGGAGATTTAGAGCAAAGAATGAATAAATGTTTATATTCTTTTATTTCTTCAATTTATCACTGACCGAGCTCTATCTAGCGTGCATTTTTAATTTGTGTTAACATTGTCGTTTCTTTGAAATACCTCTGATAGTAACTGTATTCTGTGAAGCTACAATACAATATAGTAAGAAATAGTTTTTATCAAATATAACCTATCGTATCATTTCTCTTTATTTTTTTTAAGCGACTTTTATCATTTTTTGACATGTCAGTCCCATTTTATCATGATTAACGAAAGTAACTGGTGAATGTATATACAATTTATATATGCACTGCTTCTGTTCGTTTCTGTTGCCTAAAAAGTGAAACAACTTGCGTTCCACCTTTTATAAAATGTTGGTACTAATTGAGAAATGGCTACAATATTTTTTCAGTTTTATCGTAATCCGATGAATGATATCTAAGTATGCACACATAAACATTCATTCTCACATTTATAAATGTATAATATATATACTGATACATAATATCGCCTATACTGTGAACTAAGCGTCTTCATTTTCCTACACTGTTAATATATATGTTCGCCCTCACTCCGAGGAGAAAGACATATATCTTCTGTATATTAGGTTATTGCATCTAGAATATTTCTCATCCATTTATGGAAGCACCTTTCCCGAATACATTTATTAAAGTGACCCACAGCTTAAAGGCCGCAAGATAAATCATAGTCAGGAAATGGCGGGCTTTCGCGGTAAACCGAATAAAAAGGGAAAATCCTTATACTTATATGTAAAAGCAACTAAATACTCTGGTTCTTTTTTATTAGTTGTGTATTCCGGAAGTTTCTTCCACTTTTCAAGGTTTTTGGTTTTTTTTGTGATTTTATTTTTTATTTTTTTTTCTTGCTTTTTTGTTTTGTTTTTATTGTTTTTTTTATTTTTGTTGAGATGCCACAAAAATTCCATGGAAGGTTCTAACAAGATGGCCACCATCTTGTTAGTTCATTGAAATTATATCAAGAAACTTGTAATATTGATACTCACTTGACGATGGCAGTAATAGTCTACTAGAAGACTGGTTGCCAAAATGGAATAGAAGAAGAAGATATATCTCAGATTAATACATTTTCTATTAATTTGGATTCTAGGAAAATACCTAAAGAGTTTTATACCATGATATTCTCTCTTATACTTGCTAATAGTCCAGTATAATACCACTAAATATTTCATATTTTATGAGGACACTACAAAATATATTATAAGATCATTTTTGTACGCTTCTTCGATGACTTCTATGTTATTACAATGGTCATGTAGTATATAACTGTATACAGATTACAGTTGTCCTTTAACATAATAAAATCTTGAAAAATATTGGATAATCCCAGTAAAATAATAACGATGATCGTATAAGCAGAAAACGTACATATCTACTGAATTTGTCTTTTCTTGTCAATTGTTGTTCTTATTAAAATGATTATAATTTGACTAAATGAGTGCCTTTTCAGTACCTTATTTTTTAAAGTAATTCTGTATGTAGTCGGAGCTTGTAATCACGATTTGTGGTTTTTATTTCAATGTACCGTAAATTCCATTAACGATTTTACTACATAAAGTATAATAGTATAAAGTCTATGGTATATCCATATTTTCACTAGTAACACATTAAAAGCGATAATGGTTCAGTGGTTAGCGTATTTGGACATCGCGTCGATCGACCTAGCTTCGAATCCTTTTCGAATTTTTGTAGGTGGTAGAGCCACGCTGAAGCTATTACTGGGTTCAGCATGAATGGGTCGGCTCGCCTGGGGTAGTACCACCCTCTCACAGAAAACCGGGGTGAAGTAACAGTGCTTGCATTGTTGCGTTTCATTCGGTCAGTGAGAGCGCCGGAGACCCACCTCCCTCCCCTTCCACTTTCCCCTTCCCTTAATCCCCCCCAACACAGGCTGGCAACGCACTTGCGACTCCCCTGGTGTTGCAAGTGTCTATGGATAGTGGTGATCACTTAACATCAGGTGACCCACCTGTTCGTTTGCCTCCTATGATATAAAAAAAAGAATTGACCGGAACTTTTGATAAAGACAAACATCGTGACGAATTCATAGCATCAAACATGGTGGTAGGGTTTTTTCTAAGCCCTCCTGGCTAGCTACCTCTTTCAAGTTAATAATCAGTAATGTATAGCTGTGTATCCCTTTAAATTTACCGTGTTTCCTATCTTAGATAACATCTTCATTCAATTTCAAATGAGATTGTGTTCCAACACTAAAACCTATTAAGAATAAAAAATAAATAAAACCATTTCGATGATAATGGCTAATTAAACCATATAACGGTTTATTTTAAATCAAAATAATTAAATCAGCATTAAAATCATTAGAGAGAGAAATAAACTGCCATTACAATGGTCAATTTACAGATGTTAGGTAAAGTGACTAACCAAATAAATGTGGAGCAGGCCGTAGCATTAGGCCATTAAGGGTGGGCTACAGTAAACGATTTCGTAGAACTAAAAGTGCGCCTTCGTAGAACAAAATCGCTGTCATTAGAGTAACGAGGGGCGGCCGCTGACGCAGCGGGAGTGTCCAACACAACTCTTTAGCTAGCAAGACCTAATGAACCGGACGTCCCTCGGTAACTCGCTCGAGCTAGACTAAGCGATACTGATTGCTGTCGTGATTTTTTTCTAAAAGCAAGTGTCTAATCGTTCTAATTTTTAAGATATAAACCGAACGGTCGTTGTAACATAAATATTCTATTACGTATGAATGAAATATTTTTTCAGATAAAGGTTTTTTTTCGTTTTATTTTTGACAATATATCGAGTAGTAATAATATTACAAGCATCTTGCGATAATTTCAATGTTCTATAATAGGATGGTGGCTTCCTTATTACAATTTTGCATGGAATTTTTGAGGCATCTCAGAATTATTGTTCCGTGGTAATATTTCCTATCCACTTCACTTCTGCATAATAACCGAACTATATAACGTAAAACACAACCAATATTACAAAATATATAGTCAAATAGTACAAGATTAAGAATGAAATATTAAATCCACCACATGACAGACTAAAATCCCGCCAGAACTTCGATACAGTTTTTGAAATATATAGGGTTTTTTTAATTACCTTTTTTTTATTTCATAGGAGACAAACAAACAGATGGGTCACCTGATGTTAAGTTACCGTCCATAGACATTAGCAACACCAGGGGAGTTAGAAGCGCGTTGCCAACCTGTGTTGGGGGAGTCGCAAGTGCGTTGCCAGCCTGTGTTTGGAGGAGGGGGGAGTGGAGAAGGAGGGAGTGGAGGAGGGGGAAGGGAGGTAGGTATCCGGCGCTCTCACTGATCGAACGAAACGCAACAATGCAAGCATTGTTACTTCAGGTCGGTTTTCTGTGGTACTACCCTCATTCATGCTAAAACCAATTATAGCTTCAGCGTGGCACTACATATATGGGTATTTATATATACTTATGTACGAGTGTACAAGATATATACTTATCGAAAATAAAATAACAAATATTTTCAGTAACAATACAAAGTAAACCCAGAATCTATTACATTATTGTCATTTTATTCAATGATCATAATAAGGGTGTTAGCGTTAAATCTGATTACTCCATTCAGTTCAAACCTAAGGGCGAGTACGAAATTACTACCGTTCTCACCATTCTCTCTACTGCTACCTCAATTTGTATCAATACGGTATCCTTCTTAGCGTAAAAAATAAAGTAATGGAAACGTTAACGTCTTATTTACTACGTACTTACTAAATAAAAGGATAATTTTCTTAAGACGAAACAAGCAAATAGAGTAAAGATAACAGATTATTTTTGTTATGTTAACATTAAGCAATTATAAACAATGAAAATGTTAATTTTACAAGGATCAGATGTTTTTCTTTCATTAGCTTTAGGTATTGAGAAAAGTGTGTAGGATTTTATCCAATGTATGGGGTGTAGACCTTAGGTTTGCTACGTAATAACGAATAATATTTTTACATAGTACGCGATTTCGACTAAATTTTATAATTAGCTAAATCCATATACAGGCTGAATGTTTAGACAGTAGCAATATTTATGGAGGATACTTTGCACTCGATTCTCGTTCTAAATCAATTAAAAAAATAGGTGCTTAATATGTGACCTAATTGTCTAGAAAAATACAAAAATTATACACAATCCTCTACGCGTCTATGTTAAAGCACAGTGTCAATGACCGTTGGGTGACTTCACTTTCACTTGAAAGTGAACGTGGAAACAGCATGAGCAAAACAAAAGGGTTTATTGTCCTATTTATTATCTAAGTTTATTAACTCCGGGTCGCTCCTTATAGCTTTCAGCATCGGTCATTGCATCTAGGTTTATTACATTTGTGTTTATACTTTTGAAAATCTTAGAACAAACTTTAACTTAAATTCTCTTTGTTCTTAATTAATATTTGTTTTGGTATTATTATTTTATATGTTAAATGTGACCATGAACTATCATCTCTTAGAATACTGTAAGCGACTAACCTAACACCTGGTATAATCTTTTAGTTTTATAGCATATTTTATTTAAAAGTATCCGAATCAAACTATAGAATTTGCCCCTATTGAATAAATAACAATTTAAGGACCTTGAATAAGTTCTCGCTGTTTCTTTTACAAAATAAAAGCTTTATTTAATTTATAAGGAACAAAAACATTTCATTAAAAATATTGGCAATCACTAGCGACCGCTTTCTCCCATCTTTCTTTTGAGGCTATACCAGAATCGATCCATTTTTTATCTTTTTACGCTTACGCGTAAGCGATGGGACGATGGGATAAAATTTGAAAAAAATCTTTATTTAACCACTATACATATATCAATTCACATTAATCTGTAGAACATGACGTTGAAACTACGATTTTTTATGTGATATTATGATAATATATATGTTTATATACACACACGAAGTAAACACGTTTTTTTGAAGTGAAACTTCTAATGCGACTTCCAACAAGATTGCGTTAAACGTTTAACGCTATCATGGAGGGGATATGAAAGCACTGTTGCGGTAGACATTCCACGCTCCTGGGGAGGGGGAATAGAAAGAGACAGAGCAAGAAAAATAATCAAACATTTCGTATCTTACTTTAGTTATCATAATCCCATTGTAAAAGTTATAGATTTGGATAATTAAAAGATGCGATCAGTTATGAATTGTAAGCAATGTTCATAAAGTTTGTCTTAAAGAAACAATATGATTTCACTAAAAATCAATTTCTACCCCTTCCTATTTTCATTTCCACATTACGAAGTTTCTCTTCTTCCGCGCGGAGGGTCTCCACGCACTATTTTTTTATTCCAATGTTATCTCATTTTTACAGTCTATATTAATTAAAAACGTTTCTGATGACCTAATTTAAGTGGATCGTTATTAAAAATGACATGATACAGGACAGCTTCATGTCTTGTAAAAAAAAATCAGATAACTGAAATCAGTTAACGCTATGGTAATCACAGTTTTCAGTAGCGAAGTGAATGAGCCGTGGGAACAGTTATAAGGGTCGTGGCGTAAAACTTTATTACTCGGTGTTGCTCGGCCCACGAGCCGGGATGCGAAATTACTCTCATTCTCATTAACCTCTGCGCGCTACCTCACTTTGTATCAATACGAACGTACTTTTTCTTTGTGTAAAAAAACACGCAAGGGTTACAAAGCTAATGTTACTGTTTTATTCATTGATGGCATCTTTATCAAGGAGTAACTTGTTTAAATAATTTCATACGTAAATTATCTTTCGCCTGTCATTTATTACTTAACACATATATAAGTTTTTGAAGTGAAAACTTCTTTAGGCGCGTTGAGCGGTATTTTTGGCAGAAAATAAATTTATAATTTCGCGTCATTACATACTAGTATTGATCTTGCGTCAGTTTAGCGACGCATATAGGGGCTTACACTATTGACGCCGTCCGCCTGGTCCTGCCGGATTGGATAGGGAGACGCTGGGGCTCCCTATTGTTCAGACTGGTTCATGTACTCACCGGGCATGGTTGCTTCAGGTGGTACTTGCACCAGATCGCTCGTAGGGAGCCAACCGCCGCATGCCATGAATGAGGCGCTGCGGAGGATATCGCGCAGCACACACTGTTTGAGTGTGTTGCGTGGGAGGAACAGCGCCGCATTCTGACTGCGGCGGTAGGGTTGGATTTGTCGCTGCCGAGTGTGGTTTCAGCCATGCTCAGCAGCGAAGAGGCATGGAATGCGATGGCCTCCTTCTGCGAGGACGTCATCTCGCAGAAGGAGGCGGCGAAAAGGGTCCGCGAAGATGACCCTCTGAGCGGCCATCTCCGCCAACGTAGGACCTGAGAGAGGAGGCGGCGATTTGCCCTTCTCCTCCCACCACTGTGGCCACACCCGAGGGGATGGGCCGAGGTGCCCGTCTCCTCATTGCACAGGTCCAGTGAACGAGGGAGGCAGCTGGTGTGTACCCAGTCTGTTTCCCTATTAGGATGGAACCCAGCGACCACCTTCCGATGGGCGGACCGTTGGGGCGACTATCCAAGAGGAATAGCATAGTTCGATCCCTTGCCTCCTTGTCCTTATCACTACCTCGACTCTTTTATTTAAATGACTTTTAAAGAATTTCAGTGCATCTCATTGCATTGAATTAAGAATCTAAAGACATTGAAGTCTTGAAAGTAATTTTATCGTCAATCATATCTGAATCTAGAAATACATATGAGTTTAGTCTTTAAGTAATATAAAATAATCTGAAAACAGACGCTCCAAAGTGAATCATTGTGACGGGTTTTCGATCAATAAACACATTGTTTTCGCTATTTAAACCATTGACATCTCCATAAATTACAAGCTCTTGATAAAACCAACTCCTTTATCAACTTAGTTTAATATAAATAAACATAAAATGCATCTGCCATCGAGATGCAAGGTTTTTATCTCACTCATAAAAGACAACTTATAAAAAACTTACCTGACTAAGGCAACAAATAACGTAAGCATAAAACTTAACTTTCGTCTAAACTTAACTCATTAATGAATAAGTATAGAAATATGAAATCTTTAGTCACAATTTATATTTTTAAAATATCAGAGGTCGGCCGTTGTGCGTATCACGTAAAAGCTATTAGATTTCGATCAATTTTTTCTTTAATTTCACTTTTTAAACATTCGTTTGTTTTCTAAAAGAAAATATCACGATATCTTCTCTCAATATAAGATTATTAAAACTTTAAGAAACTACCATTTTTATAGATACTACGCATTCAGCAACGTGTAAAGTGAACAAGTAACAAAGTTTACACAAAAACTTGGCTAGTACGGTTTTTTTTTCTCATTTTTCCTCTGTAGATAAGATATATTCCTTGGATTAGATTGGTCTTTCAAACGAGACGTGAAGAAGCACTGCTGCAGGCCGGCATGATATCGATGACTGTCGTCGCGTTACTATTTAACACTGACATTCTGCGTTATTTATAGACAGACTGTACTGTACTTTCCATCAGTCATTATGCCGAACCAGTTTAAAAAATATATTATTAAGATAATAAACAACGCAAACGAAGCAATACTGCTATCAAATAATACTAGAATTACTGAAAACTGGAATAAAATACTTTAAAACATCATACATGACGACATTAATTCAGGTAAATAGTCAATTCTATTTTTGATCTACATAAAATGTAATATAAAGAGAAACAACCGCTCGCAGCAATTCTCATTGCAAAAACCGAACCAACTAGCCGCGGCCGGTGTGACAGTATTAAAGGCGTCGTAAAAACGGAGCCGCACTTTCTTTCTTTTTTATATTTTTTATGGCCTCTGGATGCCACCTACGTCATAAAAAGTGAAATATCGCGTCTCAGAGCTGATACCTCCACCCTTTATGAGATTGAACTGAAATCCAATGGAAAATCCCAACGTTATACTCTATTGGACACGTACACGGCAGAGTTACGAAGACACTGAAGCCAAGTTATAGATAATGCAGACAATGTGCGATAGTTGATTTATATGTCGTATTGAAATCTATTTTATTCAATTCGGTTATTATTAGAAAATTTAGTTTAATCACTACATATTATAAAACAAAGTCCTCTGCCACGTATGTCTGTCTATCTGTTCACGATAAACTTAATAACTACTGAACATATTTTCACATGGTTTTCACCAGTAGATAAAGTGATTCATGAGGAAGGTTTAGGTATATAATTTGTCACTGTTTTGTATTTATTATTAGGGTGGGACAAAAATAGATAAAATTTCAAACTGAAACAAAATACATAGGAAAAGACTGAAACAAAACTGAAACGCTGATGTAACCAACGAAGGTCTAACAATATAAATTTCAAAAATATGTAGATTTATAAAAATAATTAAAAATTATATCCTTAAAATTGCTTAAATTCAATTCCCGCTTAGGTAAGTCTTATTACTCACATTGAC
>AP028432.1:9394433-9690017 GCA_036509395.1 Antheraea yamamai
CAAAGATATGGTAGCAAACGATGAAAAGCTGATCAGAAGAAGTCTGGTAAATAAATTTAAATATTGTGATGAAGCCGTCATGAATCAAGAATTGTTGATAGATTTTTACGATCGAGAAGCTGAACAATCTAAAATTTAAAACAAACCTGTACGTAACAAAATAGATTGAAGAAATCATGCAACTTATGTAAAACCTCTTATGTATAGCGAGCATAAACTATAAACAATTATTGTTATAAAGTAAATTTTCAAAAAAAAAGGGTTAATACTTTTTTATACACCGACACCGATGACTAATACACCGACTTCCAATACATCTCTAGGTAGCACACATATTCATATGTTTTATTTAATTTGGTTAATTTGATAAACTATTTATTTTCCGCTTTTTAGTGCCTTATGGGTTTTTGATTGATATTGAAGTCGGTTAATACTTTTTTTTGAAAATTTACTTTATTTTTCCATTTTTAGTGTACATAAATATATTTTACTAGCAGTGCCCGCGAACACCGTTCCGCCTTAAGTATATTAAAATATGCGCATTTTGCGGTATGGTATCTATCGGTATGGTATGCGATATGGTTTCAATTGGTTGTACAATAAGTAACGTTTGGTACGAACGCAACCTTATTAATAATCCGCGATAGTTCCTACCACCAACTCGGCTACCATCGCTTCACACATAATACACCTTAAGTAATGTAATTACAATGCTTGCGTCATATTGCAACACAGCAACGAACATAAGCACAATAGGCTCCTAAGAATTGAAGAGTTTTTTTTATAATATTGGTGGCAAACGAACATACGGGTCACCTGATGGTAAGTGATCACGGCCGCCCATGGACACCTGCGACACGAGAGGAAACACAGATGCGTTGCCGGCCCTTAAGAAAGGAGTAGGCTCGTTTCTTGAAAGTTTTCTTACTTTGTCACGGATCCCATAATCAGAACCTAACTAAACTCTCATCAAACTGCCCTTAAAGTACATCCTTTCCAATAAAAAATGAATCATCGAAATCGGTTAGAGTGATATTGAGTTATTCGTCTATTTGTCGTGTACATACTTAATGCAAATTTGAAACTTATACGGTTTTGCACTGGATGCCGTTGTCGGAACTGGACCAAATGGGACAAATGGGACCACACGGGAAGTACCAGCTTTCAAATAAAAAAAGAATAATCAAAATCGGTTCACACAGTCCAAAGTTATGAGGTAACAAACATAAAAAAAAAAATACAGACGAATTGATAACCTCCTCCTTTTTTTGAAGTCGGTTAAAAAGCAGCAGTCATTTCTTTATTGAGAAGATATCATAAAATTTTATAACTACCTATACCCTAGGAGACACTTTAATGTGATGAAAACGGTTTAAGGTGTTGCCTAGAGTAACATAAACGTTTCACAGTCCTTTGGGTAATGATTAACAACGTTGTAACCATTTAATGTTATGAAACCTACTCGCCTGTATGTAAATGCAAGGCAACTTTATGTGTTAGTAGATAAGCTAACTATTCTATTATGAATAGCTAAGAAATAAAAGCGATAAGGTTCGAAACAATGTAAATTAAAATTCTCTACAGAAGTATCAATTGTTTTTTTTTATTTGAAAAAATAACTTTCAAAACAAGTCAATAAAATACCAACTGATAAATAAACAAATATCATAGAGAAAAAATAATAAATAAAGGAATTATATCTCATGGGGAATTATTAACCGACTTTTTTTTTATGTTTGTTACCTCATAACTTTGGACTGGGTGAACCGATTTTGATGATTCTTTTTTTATTTGAAAGCTGGTGCTTCCCGTGTGGTCCCATTTTAATTTGGTCAAGTTCCGACAACGGCATCCAGTGCAAAACCGTATAAGTTTTAAATTTGCATTAATTATGTAAACGACAAATAGACGAATAACTCAGTATCACGCTAACCGATTTCGATGATTCATTTTTTATTGGAAAGGATGTACTTCAAGGGTAGTTTGATGAGAATTTGGTTAGGTTCTGATCATGGGATCCGTGACAAAGTAGGAAAACTTTCATGAAACGAGCCTACTCCTTTCTTAAGGGCCGGCAACGCATCTGTGTTTCCTCTCGTGTCGCAGGTGTCCATGGGTGGCCGTGATCACTTACAATCAGGTGACCCGTATGTTCGTTTGCCACCAATATTATTAAAAAAACTCTTCAATTCTTAGGAGCCTATTGTGCTTATGTTCGTTGCTGTGTTGCAACATGACGCAAGCATTGTAATTACATTACTTAAGGTGTATTATGTGTGAAGCGATGGTAGCCAAGTTGGTGGTAGAAACTATCGCGGATTATTGATAAGGTTGCGTTCGTACCAAACGTTACTTATTGTACAACCAATTGAAACCATATCGCATACTATACCGCAAAAATGCGCATATTTTAATATACTTAAGGCGGAACGGAGTTCGCGGGCACTGCTAGTAAAATATATTTATGTACACTAAAAATGGAAAAATAAAGTAAATTTTCAAAAAAAAGTATTAACCGACTTCAATATCAATCAAAAACCCATAAGGCACTGAAAAGCGTTTATCAAATTAACCAAATTAAATAAAACATATGAATATGTGTGCTACCTAGAGATGTATTGGAAGTCGGTGCGAACCGAAAATCATATCATCTACATAGGTACAAAGTTTAAGTCCACTCTCGCGTCTCTGGAACAAATTTGAAATTTCGGTTGGCTCCGACTTCCAATACATCTCTAGGTAGCACACATATTCATATGTTTTATTTAATTTGGTTAATTTGATAAACGCTTTTCAGTGCCTTATGGGTTTTTGTTTGATATTGAAGTCGGTTAATACTTTTTTTTGAAAATTTACTTTTTTATATATATACAGACTATAGATTTGAAGATTCATTAACAAAGACCATGGCGTTATTTGAAAAAAAAACATTTCCAATTTTAAATTATTGTGTGGTAACAAGGAATATAACCAAGCAAATCTCAGCTCATTGATAAAGTTTACTACATGAAGTACGTACTTAATTTAGTTTTAATTATATGTACTATGAAACATGTATTCTGATGTTGAACTGTACTTATGTAATATTTATAATAATACTTATATAATACAAATACTTATACTGGCTTGAACTGTCCATAATATCGGCAATATGTACCCTTCCTCTAAGGTTTACAAAAAATATTATTTATACAAGATTCTAATCAAACAAAAGAATATAAGTTATTACGTTTAATAATAAAAGCCGTACTTAAACATGACAACGATGAATAATTTCTCACAGTTATTTGATATTATTTATTATCATATTCTGGGTATTCAAAAATTCAAATAGTAATCATAACCTAAAAGTATATATGTAGCTACGAGTAAGATTCATTTCCTCCCAAATAAAAATATTTCTGATACGCGTTGCTGTATCGTTTCACGATAGAATACTGCAATCAGAGAGTATAATAACTATTATAGGAAACTCCAATCATAAAATCATGACAATACACTGCAGACAGTTAAAATACCCGTATTACTATAAATAGCTTTGCCCGCGTGTGAAATGCAATTGTGATAATGCAATATATAGGCGTTTTATATTAGTGTAACAAATGATTTATAATATCATACTACATATAGACATATCTTGATCAGCTATAGTTGATTGAAGAAAATTTAGTAGTAGTCAGTCTTGCCGCCCAATACACGCCTTCTTTACTTTTCAATCCTGGCAACCCGTTCAAAGATTATTACTGCCATTTACGCGTATAGTATTTTTTTTCCTCCTATCTTCTATATTATTACTGCAATTGTCCAATCTATACTATAATAAAACTGTAGCAAGGTCAAATCTGTACATTAAATATTTTTTGAAAATTTTTATCGGAGTAGACTTTATTATCGATATAGAAGCCAAAAATAATCTTTTTACAATTTTTGTCTGTCTGTCTGTCTGTCTGTCTGTCTTTCTGTCCCTGTGAACACGCATCACGCTGAAAGTACTGAACCGATTTTAACGAAACTTGACACAGTAATAACTAATATTCCAAGGTTACATTTAGGATACTTTTTGTCCCATAAAACGCAAGGGGTTCTCCAGGATAACGAAAGATAAAAAATTGTAGTTAATGTAACAAGACTTTTTTGCAACACCTTAGTACAAGAGCCAGCAACGTTGGAAGAACGAGAATTTTAGAAAAGCTGGTTCTTTAATATGAAGATATATTATATGCCCTTCCAAACAGGATTCAGGATACGTGGTAGCCGGTTAACGTTGTGTTTTTAATACGCATTACAGGTTTACACATTACACATTACATTACAAAATTTTGGGTTATAAATAATTTAAGGAACATTTTTTTTCAGTAACTTTTAAACGCTATTAAAACATGAATTTATCACTGTCAGGGAATTTTGTTATTAACACTAATATGCCCGATGATATTCTTTATAAATAAAAGAATTCATTTCAAACCATTTTATTTTTTCCATTGCAAAGAACATACTTTATTTTATTAACCATTATGATATTGAGATTTCACCATAAACAATGAAAAACAACTATAAACGTAGACATATGACTTGGGACTGACGCCATCTTGATTACATGCGTCTATAACAGGCGCTTTCACAAGTAGCACTATCTTTATCATACATAAAATTGGGTAGACATATCAATGCAGATGCAGAATCTAGCTCTAAGTCTCTTAACGTTTTCATAGCATTAGCCGGTTCTAACTTCCGGTTCATCCATAACATTGAGTTCGTTTATACTTCAATATTATACGCAGTCGAATTGACTATGCGAGCTTTCTTTATGATAATAGCGCTCAGATTAACCTCTATAAACTTGAAAAAGTCCAAAACCAGGCTATAGGAATTATCGGGGGTTTCATTAAAAGTACTCCAATCCATGTTATGGAAAGCGAATTGAGCATATGTCCGTTACATCTTAGGAGACAATATTTAGCTGGCAAAATCTATTAAAATAAATGTAGATGGTATTTGGAAGCCAAAGAGTCAATATGATATTCTTAAAATAAAAGATATTTGTCTTCAATATATAAATAAATATTACCAAATTTTGTTAAAATATACACTGACGGATCTAAAGCTGGTAATTATTTAGGAGCCGCATTTTTTGGGTCAAATTCCAAAACTTTTATGAAATTTCAAATTGATGAAAATATTTCAATTATGCACACTGAACTGATAGCAATTGCAGAGGCCTTATCATTTGTAGAATCCACTGAGTCCATTAAGATTGTTATTTTATCCGATTCAAAAACTGCTCTTCAACACGTAGCTCGATGTACCTTGACTTTTCGAGGAATACCGATAGCCTACACTATTTTGAAGCAATTACTAGATTTCAAAGCAAAAAACAAAGTAATTGTTTTATAATGGATCCCTTCTCATATAGGTATAACTGGGAATGAAAGAGCTGATCTTTTAGCTAGAGAAGGATCCTCCGAAGGTGCTATTATTAATATTTTACCAACTTATTTGGATGTATGCTCAGTATTTAAAAATAGCTGTTACTCGCATTGGAAGGAATACTTTGATGAGCGTTCTAAAACAAAAGGAATATGGTATAGAACGATTCAGCCACATCCCTAAAGGTCACCATGGATTGATGACAGTACGATTTGTCGTCGGGAAGCAGTCACAGGAATGAGATTACACTAAAAAAGTTCGCCTACCTGATGCGTAAAGTACTATCAACACTCTGCCAGAGTTGTGAGTTCATCGATGACGTGCACCACATCCTGGCAGAATGTGTTCGAAGCGAAGATATTAGATCTCGGCTTAATGCTACTGGTTCGTTCCACACTGGTTTGTACAATTCGTTATTGTCTGACCCCATTTCGAAAGATGCTAAAGAATTGTACAAAATTAATATAAGCTATTGTTAAGTTTATTGTCATTCTTATTGTTATATAGTTGTATGTTACTTAGGCGATATAGTCGCGCAGGCGACTAAGCCTCCATTAAAAATAATAATAATATTAAAATTATAGCTATCTTAACATGGTTTGAACATACTTATTTGATTTACAAAAAAATAGCATCGGGCACATTATTGTTAATAACAAAAATGTCTGGCGATAATAATTTCATGTGTTAGTAGCGTTTCAAAGTTAGTAAAAAACAATACATTAAAAAATTATATAAAAATCAATATTTTTGCCTGTAAAGGTGCGATATGCACTAATAAACGAACGTTTACAGCCAGGTAGCCCGCACACTGTTTGGAAGAACATGAAGATATAAAAACTGACTCATTGAAATTATTTTTCGAAACCATTACTAGCTCTTAGACAAATAGTTATAGGTAAGTGACATTTGACTCGTCATGTTCATATCTTTTTAATATTTATATTTTTCTTCAATACAATGGAGTGTGAAAAAGTTTTAATACAAATGAAAATAGTTATGATATCATTCAGTGTTTAATTTATCATTATTTATTTAATGAATATATTATATCGTTTAATTTACAATTTAACTCTATCAAGTTGATATTTTATAATATAAACTATACTCACTGTATAGTAAACGTCTACAAAAAAGGGAAAGGAACTGCGTTAGAAACTGGGGGTCCATAGACCTCTAAAGCTTTTTTTCACATTACCGCCAATATATGTAGGTTGCTACGAACGGGTTGTAGCCTTACTTTAAAAGATTTCCCACAAACCATCTGGGTTTGAGTGAGTCCCTTGATAGTTTGGATTCACAATTGCAAATCGATGGTGTGGCTGTAATAAGGTTTTAAGTATATTAAAATTTTTCGCGTTTAAAAATACAATTGACACCAGTTATAACCGATTTGGTGCAGACGAAGTTGCACGGGTCAGCTAGTAAGTAATAATATTACAAGTGTCTTGTAATAATCTCGGTTTTGTAACAAGATGGTGGCCCTCTAGTTAGTATCTTCTAGGTAGTTTTTATCGCATCTCAGAATGTATGCTCTGTAGTATTATTTCTTATCCACTTTATTATTCATAATCTTGTGATATTTAACTCTATATTTTGTAAAACTTGTTTTACGTAATATAGTGTAGCGATATATATACCTGCAGCAAAAGTGATGTAGCTAACGAGAATGTCATCCTCTCTGGCAGACTGGCTGAAACTTTTGTACATATTGTAAATAGAATATCGTTCAAACAATTGAACACATAAATGAAATGTCGCATGTCTGTATAAATACCTTTTATGATCATTTTAATACACAGTCTATTTTACACTCTCCAAGTCTTATTATTACGCTGTCCGTGTTAGTCTAGAATATTCTAGTAGTGAGCCGAAGCTCCTACATTTGGTGACCCCGACGTGATGACGCACCTTCGGCGGTGACAGCAGTGGGATGCGAAGCTCCAACGGAAAATGTTCAGAAGTTAGTTCAGACTCCTACATTTAGTGACGCGACGTTCCGAGCGCTCTCCAGAGATGATTCCGAGGTTCCTACAAACAGTAACGCCGTCGCCGCGACGCATTTCCGCGCACCAGAACCTCATCATCCGAAGTCATGCCGAGTTCTACTATCACGCACGCTCACGTGATAATGCCGCCGCACCTACAGTGATGTAACCACGCGGAAAAACACAGGAAGGACGATGCCAAGTTATGAAACGGTTATTCCTATCATGTAAACGCAAGCTTATTACAATTTTCACTCGCGAGATTCCTGCAAGACTACGTCGCCGTCACCATGATGCTACTCTCATCGACGGTTTGGCAAGAATGTAAGACGATGCATTTTTACTCTGCCAGAAAGCCAGGAATCTACCAGCGAGGAACGTAACTACCGCATCTAACACATCACTAGGAAGTCGAACAGTCCAACGAATGCATACGACGCCGTACCACCCACAAAGCAATGGTGTGATCGAAGACTGGTACCGTATGAACAGCACTTACAACTAGACTGACAACCAATACTCGGAGCCAATTTTCTTCTATATCATCAGCTGATCGTCGATCTCGAAAGCCGACAGCTTATTGATAGCACGACAAAACTCTCAGTCAAAGTTCCTGCACGCATCTCGGTTCACGAAACCACACGCAGTATCAACCCTGGATTGTCAAATCGCAACATATTGAATTCCCAGGTACGCCAACATTTACTTCGATGAATTACGTTCGAATCAAAACGTCGAACACTTTATCGAAACGACTGGTCAAACGATACACTGCCGTGCACGACAATACCGCGCCACATCGCGATGAAATTGTCGAATCGGAACACATGATGAATCGAGGCTTATTCAGACCCAGCAACTGTCCCTGGTCAAGCCACTTTGTCGCCAAGAAGAAAAACGGAGACAATTCACGTCTGCGGAGACTACAGACTCATTTAGACTACGCATCACTAACAAAATAAAATTTTTCGTTCAAGCAGATCTTCAGCCATTAAAATATCATTTCCTACGTGTCGTCGCTCTCAACAAACCTCCATTACAAAGCACTTTACAAAAGTTTTCACTACAATGGCCTACTAGAGAAGCAATCGCATCCATCGACCGTTTTAAACCTGCCTACGGTTTCAACGAAGTGGATCAACCAAGCACTACTCTAGGCAACGCTACTTCCGAGCCAATCACCTTACAGAAGACACGTTCCGGTCGAAGCATCAAGATGCCGGTACGCTTCGCTTGAGGGGTAATCATGTAGCTAACGAGAATGTCATCCTCTCTGGCAGACTGGCTGAAACTTTTGTACATATTGTAAATAGAATATCGTTCAAACAATTGAAAACACAAATGAAATGTCGCATGTCTGTATAAATAGCTTTATTGATAATTTTAATACACAGTCTATTTTACACTCTCCAAGTCTTATTATTACGCTGTCCGTGTTAGTCTAGAATATTCTAGTAGTGAGCCGAAGCTCCTACAGTGATATGTGTGTACTACAGCAATTTACATAGATGCGAAAAACAACTCTGTGAAATGTCCAAGCGTTCAAGGTATTCAATTATTCGTCAGATAGCATTATCAGTCACAAATGTATGGAAATAGCAAAGTAATAAGTCACCTATGAACCAGTTCACCTATAAATGTCTTCCAGTGGCTACACATGAACTACACTAGTGCCTCTAAACTTAGCATTTTACAATCTTAAATCAACCCGTAACAACATCAGAACGAATTGTGGTCAGATAATAAGATAAAATTTAAAAAAAAACAATCCACTTGCTTACATATGCTGGAATATTTTATTGGCTGTCAAATTAAGCATTAAATTTTCAGTTACCTCTTTGTTTTTAATTTTTCAAAGGAGTATTAGATTGAATAAAAATACACACTATAACGTATTTACCTAGACACTAGTCCGTTTAGCCACGGGATCGCGCTGACAGACAGACATATTTAAATGTGGTTTCACAATAGGATTCTTTTACAAAAGTGACAACCTTTTTTTTGTAACCTAACCAGTTGTTGGCATAAAATTGATGGCATAACTTACTCAAGCGCGTCTTTGAAAATGTAGAACATAATTTCGGAGATAGTGGACAAATATCATTACAATGACAGAATAACAAACCAGAAATCATTTTATCAGTGGTGAACCTTTGAAACACATACACTTGCTACGATGTTATTATGATTGTATAACTGTTTTTTAAACTAACAACCTAACATAAAGTTTAAAAATTCTGCCATTTCAAATTCACTTTTTGCTATTAAGGACTTCCCGTTTTTCCCATCATCACTCTAATATCACTTTCTGTATTCAGATACCTGTTAATCGCATCTTAAGATGCTGCATTTAATTAATACTATTAATATTTTATGGAAATTCATGTTTTTAGTTAACCATGAGGGGAGTTAGTACTTTTGTCTTTCCAATTTTAGGTAATTTTATAATCCAGTTTTTTGGTGAATTCGGACAGTGGATATTGGCAACACTGATTGCCGAACCATTCCAAAATCTCTACTTATTATGAATCTATGTTAATATGAATAAAATTAAGCTCTAATTAACTACTGCATTTTACTTACCTGTACTAGATGTATATGTATACGTATATGGTATTTATTTACTAACTTAGTTGTTTAGGAACTTACTAATCCCAATGGTGTAATGTCTTTTGGTTCTATGTTAGACATAAATGATGGTGGTTAAAATCAACTTCAAATCTGTTGTTGTTGTATTATCGTTGGAGTTGTTCTTAATGTACATGACACTGGCGGAATTGTGGTATTTTCCACAGATGCCATAGACAAAATAAAAAAAATATTTGTATGGACCGCTAATTTTGATTCGGTTTTTTTTTGGCGGGATTTTGGTCTGTCATGTATTGGATTTTATATTTTATTCATAATCTTGTGTTATTTGACTCTATATTGTGTAAAATTGGTGGTGTTTTATGTAATATAGTTTGTTTATTGTGCATAACTGATGTGAATGGAAAATAATTCCACGGACCATGAATTCTGAGATGCCACAAAAACTTCATGGAAAGTTCTAACAAGAGAGCCACTATCTTGTTGGAACTTTGAATGAACTACTTGACAATAATAATTAACAAACACTCTGGGTGAGAGAAACGAAATAATTCCGACAAAGAAGATGATACACTACTATTAACAAGCAGATTAAGATAAAAAAAGATGGATAAAAAAATATGTACGAAATATTATATAGAAGATTTGGTGCTTATGCCTTTATATTAACTTGGACACGGAAGAAAATTGGTTAAAGGATACATAAGAACTACCTATATTGACAACTTCAGTATTGGCAAAACGAAATAATTCAGACCAACTATTAACAAGGAGATTAAGAAAAAGATGGATAAAAGAATATGCACTAAATATTATATAGAAGATTTGGCGCTTATGCCTTTATATTAACTTGTACACGGAAGAAAATTGGTTAAAGAATACATAAGTACTACCTATATTGACAACTTCAAAACAGGCAGTATGGAATAATTCCTTCGCCTGTCCTATTGGACGAATATTATGACTACTACTAATTTTGATTCTTCTCTACCGCTACTAATCTGTACCACAGACTATTAGTAGTACCGGTAATCTGTGGCACAGAATTCATACAGACTCTCAGTATATAGTATCTTATCTATGATACAGACTTTATATAAATCTCACACCTACAATAATTGTCGTAATAATATGTGCCAGAGGTCTGTACTATACTGCGATTATTCATATTTATAAATCGAAATTGATTTCTGGTATCAATACCACAGATTAACTTCACAACTTCTTACTTAAAAATCAAAGACAGTAATAATTTAATAACTGTTTTCCCTGTTACATATTGATGATTGCTTGCGACATTTATTATAGTCAGATTATAGAAAATGACATCAATAACGGAAGAACTGAAATGCCGCATAAATACAAATGATGGTCCAGTATGCGGATACATTGAACAAACTGCTGAAGGAATATACTATAGATTTAAAGGTATCCCCTATGCTAAACCTCCAATAGGAAATCTGAGATTCTTGGTAAGTCTTATTGAAATAAACAAGTTAAGCGTCTAAATTCTCTTTATTTCACTTATTAAAGGTTCCCTATATTTTTCTAGCCACCGCTGCCCACAACTCCTTGGACTGAGGAAATAGACTGCACACAAAAAGCTTCTGAACCTCTAAATTTCTGCTTAATATATAAAATAGTTGGATCAGAAGACTGTCTGTATATTGATGTCCATACACCAAACATTAAACCTGATAAACTATTGCCAGTGATGTTCTGGATTGGAAGCTTTGGCTTTACTTATAATCTTGATTGTATTTATGACACAAATTTATTAAACAACCAAGATGTCATTTTTGTAAGGTGTAATTTCAGACTAGGCCCTTTTGGTTTTCTATCAATTAATGACTTTGGAGCACCGGGTAATTGTGGACTAAAAGATGTAGTAATGGCGTTAAAATGGATTCAAAGAAACATTAATACATTTGGTGGAGACCCTAGTAATGTCACAATATTTGGAAATAGTTCAGGAGGAGTGATAGCTCACTTCTTGATGGTTTCACCAATGGCAACTGGTTTGTTCCATAAGGCCATTATTCAAAGTGCAAGTGCCTTAAATAACTGGTCGTTAACTAAGAATCCTTCTCAGCCGGTTATGGAATTGGCTAAACTTTTAGAAATAAAGAAAACTTGTCAAATAGAAGTAGTTGAAGAATTAAGAACGATTCCAGCAATAGAAATCATGAAAGCTTTTGAGATTATGGAACAAGAAGCATGTAAAGCTAACGATAAAAATGTAATTGATGTTGTGTTTAAACCATGCATTGAAGTTGAATTTGAAGGTCAACCTGCATTTTTGACCAAAAGTCCACTTCTTCTTATAAAATCAGGAAATTATAACAAGGTACCTTTAATAATTGGAAGCAACAACACAGAAGCTGCTTTATTACAGTTTATGAAAGATGATTACTATAATTTTGAAAAATACAACAAAAATGTATGCCTTCTTGTACCAAGGTCACTGGCTCTTGAAGATTCAAGGTCACGAGATATTGGCCATCAACTTCTGAAATTTTACCTGAGTGGAGAAAAAGAGTTACGAGAAGATACCTGTGCACAATATTTACAACTTATTAGTGATTATTACTTTTTATATTATGTAAATAAAACTGTGAGATTACACAGCCAGACTGCGCCCGATTGTCCCATTTATTATTATATTCTCAATTATGCTGGTGAATGGGTGGTACCAAAGGTCTTTAAGTTCTTTAATTCACTTGGTCACTGTGCTGAAATTCCATTTATATTTGGTATTAAAGTACTAGATAAGCCAAATGAAGCAATATGCAAAGGTAGTCGAGATTCAGTGACTACAAGGAATAGGGTGATTAAAATGTGGACAAACTTTGCGAAATATGGGTATGTTACAATTTCCAATATTTAACTGATGTAATTTGAAAATTTTTTTTTGACACAAGCATAAAATAACTACTGTACCAAATGATAAGCACAATGCAATCCAAAGGGTGATTCTGATAAATCTACAATCCATTAGAAACTTGATATCATACTGCCATGTAGGTATTTTAACTCCTCAATATACAATGGTTGATCCTCAGAACATTACAACTACAACGATTTTTATCCAAAAAATAAAAATACTTGAGAAGTATTTACTTAAAAAAAAATGCACCAGAACCTCTTGACCATAGGTAGGCACCTACCCCTAGGTACCAGATGTACCTATCTCTACTTCTTGGATTGTCATAAATCTATCAATATCTCAATCAGTATATGGGAAAACAGTATACTTGATTCTGAAGAGTTGTCTGGTGTATCTTCAAAAGCCAAGATCCGATACTAATGAAATTAAAACGGAATTTTCTTGAAACCATACCCTTTTGAACATTTTCTTTTTCTAAAACTTTTATAAATGACTAAGTTCCGATAACAAATATTAAAAATATAGTATATATGCAAATTGAGCTCCTCCTCATTTTAGAAGTCAGTTAAAAAGAGAGTAACTATGACAGAGTTAGGTGTATGATGGTCATAACTTAGTAACAAATCTCCACTGCTCTGCTTAATCATTGGTTATATATTATACGATCCCAGTATTTTCTTTTTTTTTTATGAGCAACAGGTACGCGCTTGGCCACGATCTCACTTGATAGCGACAATGAGGCCGACGATGTATCGCGTTTACCCACTAGATACCTGTTCACTCTACTTTTGAAGACTCCCAAGTTGTTATAAGAGGACGGGAAGACGGAGGCCGAGAGTAAATTCCACTCCTTAGCCGTACGTATAATAAATGTGGGAGCAAATAATTTTGTACGAATTACGGGAATATCAACCACGTCAGAGTGGAAACCCTCAAGGCGTCTAGTCGTCCTCTGATGGAATGGGGACGGTGGTCTTATGTTATGTAATTCCTGTGCACACTCTACAAAGTGTATCCTGTAAAACACAAAGAGTATATAACAGCCTAATCATGTCATTATGAGAGCATTTACATCTGATGTATTATGATTGTATTTATATTAATCATTTATTATTTCAGAAACCCAACACCTGTAGATCATGACCCATTGCTTCAAATAACGTGGGATCCTGTAGAAAATGAAGATAATATAAACTACCTGAGTATAGGGTCAGAACTTACCAAAGGTAGAAATCCATTCCTTGAGAGAATGAAATTCTGGGATGAACTCCATGTACAGCATAAATTTCTAAGGGCACAAGTATACATAAATGATTTGGGGGTGTCTTGGTAAAAAGAGGTTATATTTTATAGCATTATTTAAATATTATGTTAAACATATCAAACTAGTGCCAAATAACATAAATGTTAAGAATATTTTAATACAGATTTATTAAAAATAATATCACTACTATTTCGTTACTTTGATTTAAAAATCCTTTAAACACTCTGTATCCAAAATTTTGCACACAATTTTTTACTTTAAGGTAGTAGTAGACTTGTGCAAAGTTTGATTAACAGAAGTGGTCATACTAAACTTTTTCAACTATAAAGCAGCAGAGGTTATGCTAGTGTAGTCTAGTTGTCCAAATAGTATATGAGCATTCAACTTAATCAGAAGTAGTATATTCATGAACAATGTCATTAGCGTGACCTTGACCTGGCAATGACCTTGCACTAGTCAATTATCTGTTGACATTTTTACTCTGCTGATATAAGAAGCTAGCTGGCTGTAGATTTATAATAATTATTATATTACTGTAATCTCGCACATTATATTTGTAATTTACTGTTGTACTATCTTGTATATAAAATACCCAGAAGAAGACATTTAAATATATAAAGTTAAATATAGCACTGAGCACTTTAATTACCAGGGTACCTGATAAAAGAACATGGACCAAAAATATATTGATAATAGTAAAAAAATTAAAACGAATTACCAGCTTCTATTAACTACACCAGCTACCGCATTCTATTTTAATATATACTAGCTGCTTTAATAGTTTTGTTCACACGAATTTACTGATATACAGTAAATTAAAAAAAATATATAAGGCAATTTATGATCAATTAATCTATACCAAATTAAATTTTCTGCTTTATTTAGCGATATAAAAAAATATTATCACAATTAATACATACAAATTTCTTATAATCAGAACTATCGTGATGCAATACTGAGTAAGGTTTAATAGTCTTTTTTCATTACATTAGAACATTTAGTAAATGTTAATTTTGAAAGCAGTGTCCTAAAATAAAGGATAATAAATTAGTTTTAAACAATTTTAAATTGTTAAAAACCATGCATACTGAAATTTCTTACTATCATAGTACCGTAGCCTAGTGATTAACCCCACTATATATATTAATTAATTAGGAAAATAAATAAATCAATTTAAGAGTGTACCAAGTTGTAATATATTATGAAACAATACTTTTTCACATAATAATGTACAAGTTTTAGTTAGAGTGGCGCGGATGCCAAAAATAATTATTATTCACTACAAAATATATGAATTCACGATTATGTAGTTATCTACAATACAGAGGCGAATTTTATGTAAATTAAAAACCTACATACAGCTTAATATAAAAAAAATAATTACATATACATCATAATAGTAGAAAGTACACTTGTTGTTCGAAACAGCAATTTCTTGTCTACTTTTTTTTAAATACATAGACATCTGAAATAAATAACATAAATTAGTGTGAAAAGTACAAAAATGTAATCAATAATAATTTACTAGTTTAAAAGCAAACAATTAGCAGATCATTCTAGGGCACAAAGACTTACTACAGAATTAGTTAGTGACAATGGTTTTCCTCCTTTACTTCTGACAACAAAATCACCTATCAGTGGATATTGTGTATTTATGTTATGGACATGAAGGATGCAATATTATTCACTACAAAGTTATTAAATGGATATTGTATAAATAGTATCTACTACTAGCAATTGCCTGTGACTTCATGTGCGTTTGAATCTTTATTAATGATGATATCTTGCATTATCTCTGTATAACTCAAATTTTCAAACTCACTTGATTATATTGGGAAGAATAAGTTTATAAATTATAGCCCTATGTGTTATTCTGATGTACAGGCTATATTACTGTAAAATTTCATCAAAATGTGCTAAACAATTTTTGAATGAAAGATTAACAACCATTTATCCATCCTTACGAAGTTCTTATTTATACCAGGTGAATGTTTAGACAGTAGCAATATTTATGGAGGACACTCTGCACTCGATTGTAGTTCTAAATCAATTTAAAAAACAGGTGCTTAATATTTGACCTAATCATCTAGAAACACACAAAAATTATATGCAATCGACTACGCTTCTATGTTAAAGCACAGTGTCAATGACCGGCGGGTGAGGTGAAAGACAAGTCAACCAAATAACAAACGATAATTTTTCGAAGTTTGAAGAAACAAACGGGGTTTATTGTCCCTTTTATTATCGAAAGTTATTAACTCCGGGTCGTCGCTCGCCGGTTTTATTACCGGTCATTCAATCTAGGTGTTTTTAAGTTATTATACACACTTTTGAAATTCTTAGAACGAACTTTCCCTACGGTTCTCTTTGTTGTCTATTATTATTTTGTGTTAAATGTGACCATGAAGTGTCATATCCTAGAATACTGCGAGTGTCTAACTTTTCACCTGGTATTATATCAAAAGGATATATTTAGAAGTTGATTTACTGTAGTGCCAACTAGTGAGAAGTTATAAAATCAAGCACAAAAAACCTTCACCGTGAGAGATTTAGATGTTATCAAATTTCAAGGTGATTCCAGTTTTTCAGTCTTGAATCATTTTCAGTATCGATCAGATATTAGCAGAATGCTATATATTATTATATATTAGATTTAGGAAACAATATAAATAGCAAGTACTTACTGCACAAGGAGCATCAATATAAATTATATAGGTAAGCATAGGTTAGAATTGAAAGCCACCCATCGGTACAGACTGGTCAGCATTGAACTGATACTGATCTGTTGTTGACGATACCATTGGGGCAAGTCTACCGTCTTCTTCCTCAGATCCGAAATAATTTTCAATAATCTCAAATGATTTTTGATAGATATCTAGATTTTCGTGTGACTGCAAGAACTCAATTTTATCGAGACCTAAAATAAAAAAAAAAACAAAGCATTAGTTTTCTTACAGACACAAAAGATAAAGATAAGTACCTATAGCATGTAAGAAATATGTTTAGCTCTGCTTTATCCAATGATAGTATAACTAAAAAGCTCTAGATAAGTTACCTAATGATATTTTGACAAAACAAATGGCATGATTACCGCACACGCATGTAAAGTAATATTGGAACGTCTATCTTCTATTGGAATCTATCTTAGATAAAATTTCGAAGTAAGATGGTATATTCTCAATATTGTTGGTGAAAAAGAAATAGTTATATGTTGCTTAGATACGGGCGAATTGACGGGGCAACCGTCAAAAATAAGCCAACTAGCCAAGTTTTAACAAGGCGTTATCGAAGCGCTTATGACGTATCTACAGCTTTTTACTTATAATATCAGTCTAAGAATAGTACAAAAAAATGTTTATATTGAATTACACTGAATATATAATAACTAGCAATAGCCCATAACTTTGTCTGCAATAAATTACTATAAACTTAATAATAATAACATACAGTCTAACTCCGCATAGTAGCAAATTATAGTGAAATGGATAACACAACCTTATCCATAAATCCAATCCATATAGGATGTCAGATTTCATACTGATCAGTCACACAATGTTAGAGTTTATCAATCTCAATTAATATTACATATTTTTGTTATTATTATCTATACTAATATTATAAAGAGGTAAATTTTGTGACGTTGCAGGTGGGTATTCTCAGGGTAGTAACCCATACTACCCATAGGTCCACGGAGCACTAATGAAGAATGTTTCAAAATCAGGTTTTTTTTCCTCTTGAGAGCTTCCACTGCGTGTCTAACGTTAGCCCAAAGTAACTATTCCACGGGTACGAAGTCGCGGGCAGAGGCTAGTTATTAATATCACCGATTATTGTTATTATTGGACCTCGGGAGCAGTGCTTTTTTTTGGATGAAGGTACATTGGGTACCTCCTTTTCTGTACCCTATAATGTTGTGTAAGTAGAATTTCATACTTATCGGTTCCAGTAGCCAGGGTTTGAAAGTGTAACAAAGAAACTCTGTTCACCTTTATAATATTAGTTAGGATATCAAGATCCAATTTTAGATTTATAGACTATTAGTTTCCGCCCGCGACTTCGTCCGCGTGAAATAGTTACTTTGGACTAACACTAACACGCAACAGAAGCTTTCAAAAAGAAAAAAAACCCCAATTTTGAAACATTCTTCATTGGTGCTCCGCTCCTATTTATTTTAGCTTGATGATATATAGCCTTTCTCAATAAATGAGCTGTCTAACACTGAAAGAATTTTTCAAATTGGAGTGGAATCCAACATGTTTCCATACAAACTTTCATCCCCTATTTCCTATTGTAATAGTACCCCCTTGAAAGTAAAACTTTTACAAACTTTGAATGTCATATTTATTTATATTAAATCAAAAGCCTAAAAAATAAGATTTAAGGTTTTAGCTCTAAAAATGGCGATACTTTCATACAACTTTTCGTACCCCCTTTCAATCCCTTACAATCCTTTTCTTTTTCGCATTAAAAAGTAGCCTATGTTCTTTCTCAGGATCTAGACTATCTGTGTACCAAATTTCATTTAAATCGGATCAGTAGTTTTGGCGTGAAAGCGCGACAGACAGACAGAGTTACTTACACATTTATAATATTAGTAAGGATAATTAAATTAACTAAAATAGCATTTTATTATAAATATGGTTTTGACTAACACAATCCTCATTCCTCATCCGAACCCTCTAGAATTTATCGCAAAAAATCAACCCAGTAAACTTAATTACACATGACAAATGTATGTGTCATTAATATGGCACACATGATTTGTTTATAATCTCAGATTAAGGTCATGTGTTTACTGGGAACTTCTTATAAAAGAATGTCTATACAACACAAATGAAAGTAATAATTACCAAGACATTCTTCAAACAGTACAGCATAGGGGTTCTCACGATTCTCAGATTGTTGTCCTGCTTTTAATATATTGTCCAATCCGTTAAGAGCCACTTGCACAGTCTTCGCATCGGTAAGCGTTAACAAGTCACATAGAGGTGGTATACAACCTTGGTCAACTAGGTACCTGAAAGTTACAAAAAATCACATCTACAGACTGAAAGTTTAGACAGTAGCAATATTTATGGAGGATACTCTGCACTCGATTCTCGTTCTATATCAATTAAAAAATCGGTGATTAATATTTGACGTAAACATGTAGAAAAATACAAAAATTATACGTATCTATACCAATATCTACGAGTCTATATTAAAGCACAGTATCAATGAACGTCGGGTGAAGTGAAAGTGAACGTGGGAACGGCATGAACAAAACAAAAGGGTTTATTGTACGTTTTACTATCGAAGGTTATTAACTCCGGGATGCCCCTTGCCGCCTTCGGCACCCGTCATTGCACTTATTTTATTATGTTTGTGTTTATACTTTAACTTTGGATTCTCTTTGTTATTTATTAGTATTTACTTTGACATTATTATTTTATAGGTGACCATGAACTATCATCTCTTAGAATATTGTAAGGGACTAAACTAACACCTGGTATATTCATAAAAATTATACATTTAACAAAGAACAAAATGATTTAGAAAAATAATTTTACAGCTTTTCCAAAGTATGGCGCAATGATTTAAGATTAGAGGTGTTAAATTATTACAACTAATAATATATTGCTTTTTATTCCTAAGCAATGTATACCAAATTAAACCATTGAAGACCTATTATTCTGCTATTAATTACATGTTGTTCGTTTTTATTATTGGAAATGGCAATGGACAGCCAGTGTTATCGCAATCTATGAACGCATTATGCAACAAAGGAAGGTGTGAAAGGGCGGACACTTTGTTCACACTCTTAGGTCATGATACAATGATAGTTATTGTATCATTTTTACAGTTTCCAATATAATACAAAATACCTGACAGCAGAATAACTGAAGAGTTTATATAGTTATTCTAGAACAGTGTGTTTCAACGTGTGCGTCCCGACTCCTTGGCGGGTCGCTAACACCCTATAAGTGAGTCGCAGGAGATTGCGAAGCCTTAGTAACAATGAAGAAAAAAACGCAATGAATTCAAGAATTTTTTTTTAAATAAAATGCAGTTAGTTACTGTAAATGAACAAAATTAAAAAGGCAATACGTTGGAGTTATATTCACATTTTACTGATTTCATTACGTGTTTAACCGGTACCTAAATATATAACAAATCTTGTACGGATTTGATATTTGTTACATTAAAAATAGAGGTTAGACACAACTGAGGGTTGATCATGAAATAATTTCATATAGTAAGGGGGTCGTGTTATGAAAAGTATTGGGAAACACTGTTCTAGAATAACACAAAATAATTGTATATTAATATATATAGATGTCATTTCCATATATTTTACTGGAATTGGAGAAGCGTGAAACTTTAGTCATGTTCATAGAACATGAACATTGAAAAGGATTTACAAAATAAAGTATATTACCTAATTTGAGCATGGGTTCCACCACTTGTCGCATTAGTTATAGCCCATGCAGCTTCTTTTCTCGTTTTAAATTCAGCTTGCCGTAAAATCTCTATTAATGCAGGAAATATGTTTGCGTCTATAACTGCCTATGGAAAAAAAATTATATCATTGTAAAGATATCAGTTTCATAGGAATTTTAAAATGTAGGTACTTTGACTCAGTATTACTATATTATACTACAATATTATACAATTTATATGCCTGTGGCGTCATTCACGTTAATGTAGATTTGAACTATCCTTTGGGACAAGTACATTCTTTTTTAATGTAAGGTACCCTATGTGGTTTTTTGTACCCGTGGGAATTGATATACAGAATTTCATAACAATCGGTTGATGGGTTAAGATGTGAAAGCGTAACAAACAAAATCACTTCCACATTTATAATATTAGCTGAGATTATACACTTATGAACTACACAGTGGCACGCAAAACAAATCGTCCACTTCAATGAAGAATAAATATTTCGCACCGTCTAGAAAGCTTAATAGGACCATCCATAACCATAGCCTCGGTCCGCTACCGAAGTCAACACGTCGTTATATTCAAACTATCCAGTTTGATTTTAGAGGATCTTTGACTATTAATTTTTATTTAAACCACCTACTCCCCTGTATAAAATAAAAAAACCCTGACCTCTCAACCTCAAAATGCTCAGAAATAAGACTCATTTAGACTTCCAGTAAACTCAAAATGACGGATGGAAGGAGGAATGGAATTATCTTCTCTACTATCATTACATAGTATAAAACAAAGTCCCCTACCGCGTCTGTCTGTCTGTCTGTTCCCGATAAACTCAAAAACTACTGAACGGATCTTTATTCGGTTTTAGCAGTGGATAAAGTGATTGACGAGGAACGTTTTGGTATATAATTTGTCAACAATTTTTTTCTAATCAGGGCGGGACAACGTCTACCGGGCCCGCTAGTTATTATAAAGAATTAAGTTTTGTAAAAGTACTAATCTGGTTCTGAAAATTATTTAACTTGTAGATAATTATGATCTACTCAGTTGTTTAAGCTGTTATTATTTTTAGACTAGATCTAAAATTATTTTTAGACTAGATATTGTAATCATAGATCTGCTTGTAGTTGTATAGACTATTGTACTGTTTTAAATTTTATATTGTAATTAATGAGAATATTGTCGCGGTTGGTCGCTGATATTCTTTCACTATTGCTATATGTTTTTCATTCTTTTTTTTATCATATTGAAGACTATCGACCCACCCCGTGGGTTCGCTTTGGTACTAATACTAATGTAGCGCCGTAAGCGTCTAAATGATTTAGATCCAATTTCTGGCACTTTGATATTACTGTTCTCCAAAGTCATAAAATATTTCCTAAAACAACATTTTCTGTTTTGCACGTAATTTTAAATATGTAATATCTTCTAAAATATTTGTTGTAAGCTGCAATTTTGATCAACATTAAATACTCAACGTAGTTCAAGTATTTAATTGAATAAGAATTAATACTATATTTGTCAAAATAGTGTCGCAAAATAGAAATAATTTTTTTAAATAAGTTTTTCTTTCTAATTAGAAATACCTGAATTTGTGCAGCATTTCCCGCCGTGATATTGGATAACGTCCAACAAGCCTCTTTTCGAAGCGTCTCGGTTGTAGACCTCAACAGGTTGCGTAGATTCGGTAGTGGATTACAGTTTAACACTGCTTGTGTCTGTGCGTCATTCCCAGTCACTATATTGCCTACAGCCCGCAATGCCGCCGACACGACCGTGGATTTATTATGCCTGTCACATACAATCTCATTACTCGACTCTTATATTATTAACTAGCTGTGCCCACGACTTCGTCCGCGTGGAACCTTATGTAAAAAAACAGTGATTAATAAAGTCATCTGAATGTATTAAGCCCATTTACTTAATTACTTTTCTATCGTAAGTAACGACGCGTCGTCATTAAAATTACAATAACTTTTAATAGAGTACACCGATATTAATGAAACAAAGACTAAGTTAGTCTCGAAGATATGCTTTAATGATTTTCTTGGTGTGGTTTTATTGTGAACCCAGTACTTTAGCAGTGATGCGTGTTCATATAAACAAACAGACAGACACTTAGACAAACAGACATTTCTAAAAATGATTAAAATGTATTTTATTACTTATTCCTAGACACCTGCAACAATTGTTTTTCACGAAAATCGAAAAAGTACAGACACATTACATTTACTTTCTTACTATATGCATATAAGATCTACAATTAATTTGACTACATTGAAAGAAACAATTCACTTACATAAGTAATTCCACAAGCCTCCTACAAACTCCGGCATCGATGACAGCTTGAATTTTTTCATTCGGTCCATCGGACAAATAGGAAAGCGCCCAGCATGCATCACTTAGAACTTCAGCATCGGTATGATGTAAAAGTCGTGCTAAAACTGGTATACCTAATAACATGAATACAATATAGATCCTTATCATAATTGCAAACAAATATTTTAAAGTTAAATCTTTCACATTAGACTAGTTCACTGTACCTATAAGTAAGTAACTTGCCTGGTGCAACAGCTTCAAAATTTGTTGGAGGATTCTTGCCTCTACATAGGTTTGACAATGTCCAAACCGCATTCTTAGTCATTGACAATCTTGTGTATTTATTCAAAATACTGAAAGCAATATTTATTAGGCTCTTAGTTGTTTGGATTGGATTGTAGGTAGACAAACTATCTTGAAATCTAATTTCATGATTTCTGAACATCAAGGGTCATTTATATAATTATTCCTTAGTCTGTGCCAAAAAACATCACTGAACTGAAATCTAATTTAGTGATTTCTGAACATCAAGGGTCATTTATATAATTATTCCTTAGTCTGTGCCAAAAAACATCACTGAACCCTATAAATTAAATTAACAGTTCACACTTGTTTAAAATATATCCTAATAGCATAGAAAATATATCCCATTTATTTTATATCTAAAAAATATAATGGATAGTAATAGGAGAATGGTTTTATAAAGAATTCAATTTACAAGGTATTACCTGAGGTGAAGTCTCTAAAATTGTCAACTGTTAAAAGTTTTTTTTTACATAATAGTCTTACGATTAAACTGTGGACGGAAACAGCAAATTTACATACGTGAAGCTGCTAGTACATGCTATATACATGAAGTGTATGTATGTGTGGCATGGATGATTGCATATCATTACATAGTATAAAACAAAGTCTCGTACCGCGTCTGTCTGTCTGTCTGTTCGCGATAAACTCAAAAACTACCGAACGGATTTTCATGCGGTTTTCGCCGGTGGATAGAATGATTGATGAGGAACGTTTTAGTATATAATTTGTCAAGGATTTTTTCATAATCAGTGCGGGACAACGTCTGCCGGGCCCGCTAGTTAAGATTAAGTTAATTAGGGATCACTCTATTTGTGAATGTGGCTTAGAGGACAGATCACCGGATCACATATTTTTTAATTGCCCTAGAAATAGTTTCTCTCTCTATGATGTTCTACCTGCTTCTATTTGCTCTACTATTAATATTATGTGTCTCTTAACTCTTTTTTTATATCATAGGAGGCAAACGAACAGGTGGTTCACCTGATGTTAAGTGATCACTACCGTCCATAGACACTTGCAACACCAGGGGAGTCACAAGTGCGTTGCCATCCTGTGTTCGGGGGAGGGGGAGGAAGGGAAGGGGGAAGGAGAGGAGAGATGGGCCTCCGGCGCTCTCACTGACCGAACGAAACGCAACAATGCAAGCACTGTTACTTCACGTCGGTTTTCTGTGTGTCGGGTGGTAGTACCCCGGGCGAGCCGACCCATTCATACTGAAACCAGTAATAGATTCAGAGTGGCTCTACCACCTACACACCGTAACTCTTGTTACAGATAATCACCTAATTGTAGAATGCTTGTCGAAATTTATTACAACTAGCAAAAATAAGCTTTAAATTTTAGTATAATGCTCTTGTGTATGTCTGTAATCTAACAATATGTTTCATGTCTAGTTTATATGTGTTTTGTTTGTGGTGTCTGTTTATAGATAGCCTGGTCTGGATATAAAAAAGAAAGAAATTGTTAAATTGTCTGGCGCAATCTCCACTGCTTATGGCTGTATTCACTTGATTTTGACAAAATTGTGTGCACACACATGTTGCCATTTAAAAAAAAAAAGAAGAAGTACATTTTGTAACCATATTATGAAGTATGCAATGCCAACAAGCAACAACAATCTGTTTAATTACTGAATAAATACAACTAGAGTTGTGGCCCAGTCTCGAGCCATGGGCTAAAGCGTATATGAATAAGGATTCAACATAATAAAAAATAATACAAACTCTAGTAAAGGTGGAAGTACACCAGCAGCAAGCACTGTGTCACGGCACTGAGGCGAGTCACCAGCAATATTGCCTAACGCCCAGACAGCCTGTTCACGTACATTGTCGCTAGCACCACCCGCCACCAATGCTACTAGAACACCGACCGCTCCACACTCTACCACAACTCGTGTCTGTTCTGAAGATCCCGATGCTATGTTTGTCAATGCCCATGCAGCTTCAAACTAAATATAATAGATATTTATTGATGAATGCTTCAAACTAAATATGAACATTTTATTATTGATGAACCTAATGATTATCAACAGAATGATTGTAAAAGTGCCTAGAAAACAAAATTATTTATTAATAATTGTGTAATTATACATGATTGTTTTATAAAAATTAAATTTTATAAAACTTTTGCTTGAAAGTCAATGAAATTTCAATATAAAGTTTTGCAGAAAGTAATTTAGAATGCTGAATTATCTATATGGGGATCATGAGGATTATGGTCCTTTACAGGTCCCCTATGTGGATAATATCACCATTCAGCACATACCACTGAGGATAAGGGGCGTCAGAGCGATCTGCGGGTATGGTACTATGTCTCTTCAAGGTGGTTTCCCTATTGATTAGATATCCGCCATGAGGATCTATCGGCAAGCTCCTCACCTAGTGAAGTGGAGGCGCAATGGTTGCTACTCTAGCAGTCAAAGTCATTACAGATTGGAACTGCAATGTGAGCACACCAACTCAGACATAGTGACTATTGAAACTATCATACCTCACTTGATAGCCTGGCTACAGAGTAGATTTAGCACCCTCACATTCTTGCTGAGGCAGGTGCTCTCAAAACGGGGCTTGGAAGATTGCATGGAGGGATCATCATTGTAGTGGTGCAGTAGACAACATGCAATAAACTCTGGCTATCTTGCTTGCATGGGTCTTGTCACCTAGCAATCTTTGCAAAGGTGGCTGTGGTTTAGGCACATTAATGTCCAGTGTTCAGAAACTCACCAGTACCTCAAAGGGTGTCTCTACAACTTTTCGACCTCTCAGACCCCAAGAGAGTGCCCCTTATGAAAAGCCTGTACCTCAATGGTCGAGCAAAAAAAATAAGCAAACATTTCCCTATCTCCAAAAAGATATATGAAAAGAACTCTATGAGGTTTTAGTAAATCTCAATCCCGCTACCTGAAGTGAAGTAGTAATATTATGCAAGATTTTCCCACATAAAAAACGTAAATGTGATTATTTTATACATAATATTATCCTAATTTACTAGAAACTTCATTCCAGTTAATCATACTCTTGTTATATGTAAATTCTGTTATTCTGTTAAGTTTATTGTACAAATAGAGCTTTTGATGTTACAATAAACAATAAGTAGTCCAGTGAAGCTGTAAAGACCTTAGCATAGACCTATAGCATAGTCAGTTCGAAAAATAAAACAATATGTGATTTATAATTTTGTAATGTACCCACCTGCAGTGTTGGATTCATATGGTTACTAAGAAACTCCACAAATTTAGGAACTATCCCTGTTTGTATTACTTCATCAATACGTGGATTGGGTTCTTGACTCAGTAGTTTCCTAAATTTCTGTGTGGCCATAACTTGTTCATCAGGATTATCACTACAGAGTGCCATCACCATATCAGGAGTGATGTCATCTGATGATGAAATATTAATGTCCTCCTAAAATATTAAATCGATATATTTAATCACCTAGGTCATAAAAACACTTTTTCTTTAGTTTTTACTAGTGGGCCTGGCAGACGTAGTCCCGCCCTGACTGTTAAAAAATCCTTGACAAATTATATACCAAAACGTTCCGCATGAATCAGTTTATCCACTGATAAAAACCAAATAAAAATCTGTTCAGTAGTTTTTGAGTTCATCGCGAACAGACAGACAGATAGACACAGTAGGGGACTTTGTTTTATACCATGTAATGATTTAAATTAGATTACTGACAGCCAGTATGAAAATGATCTAATATTTGTAACAATAATTATACTGTCATAAGGGCCACTCTTTAAATCATGCAATGAATCTATTTGAGCTCCATAATAATAAAGAAGATTGAGTTGATTCATCCACTATATTTTGTTTCAGTGCACTGTCCAATTGTCTCTTGGCAATTCATATTTATTTTAGTACTTATGATGATGTCTCTTTTACATTATCTAACCTTGACATTTGCAAAGACTTGTGCCCTTCATTTCATATTTTTTGTTATTCCTTATAATTTTACCATTTCACACCACCAAATATTAAGTGACAATGTGATCAAAGACAATATAATGTAAAAACTAGATCAGAACCAGCACTCAGATGCAACTGCCAGAATACTTATAAGTTCTTTGTTACAGATGTACAACATGAGAATATTAGTTAATTATATAGGAACTAGCCGACCCGTACCCACTTTGTTGGGCGGTAATAGGCATTATCAAGCTACAACTTTTCTCTAGAACTCAATCATATATATCTCATAATTAAGGCAGCTTCGTAAGAAACATTTTCTTTCGACCATTTTTCTCCGACTTCCCAGATATTACCTCCTACAACCTCACAAACTTTACCTCTTTATAATATTAGTATAGATTATAGATAATATAATTAGTTAATAGCTTCTGCCCGCGACTTCGCACGCGTGGAATAGTTATTTTGGGCTAAGACGCAGCGGAAGCTCTCAAAAGGAAAAAATACCCCCATTTTTTTAAAACATTTTTCACTGATGCTCCGCTCCTATTGGTCTTAGCGTGATGATATGTAGCTTATGACACTCATAAATAACGTGGCTTTATATTGGTAAAAGAATTTTCAAAATCGGTTTAGTAGTCTTGAGATTACCCCCTAAAACGTCACAAACTCACAAACTTTACCTCTTTATAATATTAGTATATAGATTATAGCCCCTGCCCGCGACTTTGTCCGCGTAGTAATAGTTACTACTCTGGGCTAACGCCAACACACAGCAGAAGCTCTCAAAAAGAAAAAAACATCTCGATTTTGAAACATTTTTCATCTGTGCTCCGCTCCTATTGGCCTTAGCGTGATGATATATAGCCTATAACCATTATCGATTAATGAGCTATATAACACTGAAAGAATTATTCAAATGGGACCAGTAGTTCCTGAGATTACCCCTTACAACACCACAACGTCACAAACTCGAGAAACTTTACATCTTTATAATATTAGTATAGATAAGAAAATGATCAATACCACCTGAATATGGATTATTTAAGGACAAATAATTCCTTCAGAAAAATGTTGGCTGTATTTGACAGAATATAGCTAGTACCTATGTCTACACATGAACATCTTAAAATTCCAGTATTTGACCTTATTCAGTTACATCTACTTTTGGTAAGTTAGTGTGACCTCCAGTCAAGCAGAGGTGTAAGGCAAGGCAAGATGCATTTAGTTCTGTAATTTCCATATTTTTTTATGATTATATGAATATAATTTTTTATGATAACAATTAATGTTTTTTTTATTTAATTGTATAGGTAAATAAAGTATCCATCTTTTATTATTTTTGATTGATTGATTCCTCTATTTATCGCTGCAAGGTTCCCTCTATACGGAACAGTACAGTAGCCAAGAATTTGTTACTCTTTGCCATAGAAAAATATATTTAGTAGGAAATGTTTCTTTCCAGGAAACAAAATATATTCAGCAAACATGTTCTACTCATGCGTTTGTTTTGTTATGTTGTAAAATAGAGCCGAATCAATATAAAGAATACTATAAAAACTCCTTGTCCAAATTGTATCAGCTGATTTTGAGATAGGCCATACAAAAAATAGATACCTGAATTTTACTTATGTGTATAGATAAAATGAATACATAGATAACGCTTTTATGTTTATAAACTTCTTTGTACCAACCTGAAGAGCAATATCAGGAGCATTTGGAGAAGGAATATTAACATTTCTCCTTTTAAAAAGCTGTTGCTCTCTCTTTTGTTTCCTTAACTGTACACCCTCTTCTTCTCGACGTCGGCGGAGTTCGTCAGCACTGAGACCCGCATTCTTATAACGATGTTTATGAGCGCCAGACATCTTAAAATAAAAATATCTAATATATACCGCCTACTCCTTCTACAATAACGAAAACGTAAGAAGATTTTATAGCATGATTTACTTATCCAATATGGTGCTTGCCAATAATATATTTGTAAATCTTTTTCATTTTATAAAAGCAAAGATTGAACTTACTAGTATGCCTCACCAAAAAAGTGACACATACAATCATATGTGTTTTATCAGCTGTAAGTCTTGTAGCTTTCGGCGCGTTATCATAAATTAATATTTGACACCACATAAACACATCGGTATAGAATTGATCTCAAATCGAAGATAATGTATATGTAAGGTAATATATTATTACTTTTTCAAATAAACGTTTTTGCAACACAATACGGAAAGTTGAGCATGGAGCGGAATAATATCGAAAAGAATAATAGTTAACTCATTTGATATAACACATTTAAGGAGAAAACTAATGGATTACTCACCGTATATAGATGCAAGTATGTAAAAAAATAAAGAATAAAATACCAGGTTTGCTAATCAATCCACCATCGATTAAAATTTTTGTAGGTTTATAAAATCACAGACGGTCTTACTTCTTATTGTCAAAAATACTGGAAACTCGTCCTTTAAGCCTAACTTCATATATTTTTTAAATATTCTAACATAATCACAAGAATTCACTATTATAGTGGACTTTACTTTGCATTTCCACTTGGAATTAATTGGCCGCTACCACATCTCACAGCCCAAAAAACCGTTTAATTTTATTTGCGCAAGGTGTACCTGAAAAAGTAAAATCTAAAACTAGCAATAGAAAAAGCGAAATATTAGTAACTAAGACAATATAATGAATTGAAAAACGCATCACTGGTCGAGAGTTGAACCTGACGGCGGTTAAAAATGTTGGTATGTAACTATTAAATATTTAAAAAAAAGTTGAGACAGTATAACGACTGCCGACAGAAATGAAATCTCAAAACTATGGAATAACTATTGGCTTTAGAATTTTTAAATTATTTACAGTGTGCATTTTTTTAAATTCATAATTTGTATATTTCACTTATTAACATTTGTGTGGTTATCACATCTATTGGCACATTCTTCTAAAGTTTCAATCAAACATAAGATGAACTGCAAAGTATCAATATTACATGTTCACATATCGCTATTCCACGCGTCACTAGTTTGACGGAAGTCGCGCATTACGGCCACTTACGCTTACTAGCATATCATCACGCAAAATTGTAAGTTTATTTCCTGCCAAAAAATACCCTTCAACGCGCCTAAAGAAGTTTTCATTTTAAAAATATAATTCAAAATTACAAGAATATGTTGCAAATTAACGTGTAATGACCATATAGCTCTATAAATGAAGTATGTCATCACATTTCGTAGACTGGCTGAAACGTTTAAATTTATTGTAAATCTAATATGTCAATCTGTTCAGACTTGGAAGGTCTCTTATAGTCAAGAACTGGATAACAATGTAATATGACAAACTCTTCTTATACATGTTTTCAGTATTTGTGATCAATTTAATTACTCGCCAATTTAAAATTATATCTAATGATTTTTATAATAGTTACCAATCAAATAGGCATTTTCGAACTAACTACGCTATTGGCCTAGCAAAGCCTAAACAGCTTCACCGGACTACTCAAATAAGCGTATATATTCATATACGCCGTCATATTTATGAAGAATCAAGGTTTATTGCACGGAAGAAAGAGAAGTATTCCGGGGTTTATGTCTATGCATTCAAGATTAAGATGCACTTCTATCAAAAATCACTAAATTCTTTAAATCTTTGTATAATTAAAATGAAAATTAATAATTGTGTTTTTCTCGAGAAAATTTTTTATCGATTATCGATATCGAATATATTTCTATTTTATTTTCTAACCTTGAAAAATATCTATAAATTAATTAGTAAAACACCATTTTATATTCAGGGTATCAGTATATGCAACCATGCAATAATGCAATCTATCCCCACGGGAATAAAGAGTGTTACAAACTAAAACCTTCTTAAATTTTGAAAATATAATAGAATTCGATATATTTGTATATATATTGATTTACATCATATTATATTTACTGTCATTTAAGATAAAATGTGTTCTATTTCAAACAGAGTTTACTGTATTAGCGTAATTGAATAATTCATTCTTTGTTTAAGTAGCCACCTGAAAAATGAATATCATACCAAGTGTCACACAAAATTGCCTTTGTTTTTTAAGTGATAATGTAGATTTTCCTTCTGCAAAAAGTCTCAATAAATTATTAATATTATTATTTTCTTTTTGATGTAAACATCTATTGGCGCGGGTAAACCGGATTGTTGGCTTGGCGACCCGGGCGACGCAAAACACAAACATTTGCAACCCTATCTGTATAAACATAAGATTCAAATTGTTTTGTCGGCCACTCGTTCTACTAGTGTTATGCGGCATGCGGCGACAACTAAACACCCTTTGATAAATGCCACCAAACACACCGCACTCGTGCCTAATTGTATTTTTGAATTTATTAAAAATTAATATTAATGTAATAAAATAAATAAACAGTCATTATTTTATGGAACAAATTTGTATAGCTTTATCTTTTCATTATGCCATAGCTGATTCCTGTCGTAATCTGTTCTTTTCGGAATATGGCTTATACAAAAAAATTTCGATGTTTCACATCTGCCAAGCGTCCCGTGACGGCTCAATTTTTTTTCGAATTACATTTTTTTATCGCTCTCCTTTGTTTATGACACTATCGGCTACAGATAATGCACACTCTGTATCTACATGACATTGGCGAAATTATGTATTACTTACAAACGGCGCCATAAATTAATAATAATAAGAAGAAGTCTCAAGACACGATGGTTTATTTTAGTTTTCTTATTTTTCTATTACAAATATACTCAAATTTTACAATCGACATTTAAACATATAACATATAAATGTGTACATCTATAGTTCGGAGGTATTCGGTTTACCCGTAACACTGAGGCACTGATTAAAAAATAAGCTATATCTCTATTATATAATATAGTCTGTGGTATAGAAATAGAAGTACTTTTTTGGTTCATACGTGTTTACGCGGTAATTACGTACATACTTACGTCTTAATTTCCCTAAGATCTCGTTAATAATCCGTGTTGTCTCACATGCAATAGTAAAAAAAATATTCTAAAAATGAATAACCTGCGCTCACTTAATAAATGTTGGAGATTTATGTGTACAGCGCCGTCCTCAGGGTCACCTCCACCTCCTATTGGCAGTATGTCACAAAGATTTAGACCATCTGAATTTCAGAAAAGAATTCTTGTCTGGACAAAGAAATACAAAACCAAAGAAGAAATTCCAGATTTCGTTTCGTATGTATTTTTTTGTTTCACATTTTCCAAAAATTCGTTTGGTACTTTCAAATATAAATTTAATTGGTCAACCTTTTTAAAATGTTACCTATATATAATCATTATAAAATAGGTTTATATTACTGACTGGAATGTTATGCATATATATTACAGTAATCTTCCAATTGTAATATTTTACAGTGCTGAAATAATTGAAAGATCCCGAAGTGAAGCTAGAATCAAGATAGCTAATGTGCTTATGCTTCTCACAGCTCTAGCTAGTTTTGGAGCAATATTGGCTGGGAAAGCGGCAGCGAAAAGGGGTGAATCTGTTCACCAAATGAATCTAGACTGGCACAAGAAGTACCAAGAAGAGCACAAAGAAAAATAAAAAATCTTTACTAATTAAATCAGACATGACTAATACTTTTTACAATTACAAAACTAGTATCTTAGTAGATTGTTATAATATATTATAAATATATTTATTACATAATTTAAACAAATTTTTGTTTTCTTTGGATACTACAGGATACAGGAATAAAGAACTATTAATGAATTATAAACAAAATTTGTATGTACTAACACCTATTTTATTATGTATGTACACTAATTCGGATACAAATGATATAAATAAATTCCTTCAGTCTTCATAAATCTTGGGGCTTGTAATAACTCCTACATTTTTCTGTAAACAACTTTGTAGTCTTCTCTTTAATTACTTCTTCTACACTTAACTCTGTTTGTAGTAAACGTAACTGAAAAAGTAACAAATTTTATGTCTGAATGTAGAAACAGTGTTACAGCTCCAAAGTGACCTTGTTTAGTGGTAAATTTTTCTTGTTTATAAGAAGCATAAATAATAGATTACATTTTCTTTCTTTGAGAATCATAGGAATTAACATGTCTCGACTAGTAAATGACTATTTAAATTTTAACCAAAATCAAAATATCCAGAAGAATATATAATATCTATGAAACAAATAGACATAAGAATATTAATAAAATGTGTACACTATATAGGTATAAGTCTCAATATTATATGAGAAAAGATTTATGCAATAATAATTTCTGAGTAATAAAATGTAACTGAAAATTATTATTCATATCTAATATATTGTAGGTCACTTTGTTATTCAAAACAGGAAACTGTCTACAAATTGACTCAAACCCACAACAACAATTATTAGTATTATTCATACTTGTTATATATAAATATGTTCAAATATATGGAATATACTATGCTCTTTGAAGTCAAATAAATAATGTCAGCAAATATTTAATAATAATAATAATGAAACTCTTTATTGCACACACGTTGAAAATATACAAAATTAGATATCAGTTTACAATATGTGTACAGTTAGGCGGCCTTATCGCTTAGAGCAAACCTAAGGAGACATTTTATTTTCAAAACTACCGGGTGGCAATATAAATAGACAAAAATAATTACAAAAACTATAGTTAAAAGTGAAAAAAAAAAAAACTTACTACAACATATAGAAAAGAATTTAATATTTACAACTTTTTTTTTTATTAATGTGGAGAAATCCCTTGTGGATACGCCACCCTACCCTCTCGGGGGAGAGGATAGGTTATGTCTGACTCGCACGGACTAAAACCCCATGGTGTACCATCTGACTGTATTGTTGGGGCAGTAAGGGATCAAGCTATGCTATTTCCCTTTACAACTCTAACATTTATCTCTAAATATAAATTAAGAGCCATATTATGAAACATGAGCATGTATTATTATAAACATAATTATGAGCATGTATATCTTGATAAATAAGCATCTACTAATTTAGATAACTTGTGTACTACCTTTTTTTGTTCAGCCTTTAAGTTTTTTAATATATCATAATCATCTGGTTTATTTTCTTTTTCAGCTTTTAACTTCTTTACCAGTTCGGCAGTACCTAAGATGCAATTTTTAATCACATGTTCTCTCTCAGAATGTCCCCTCTGAATCTGCGAATATAAATCTTCACATGCAGTTGTTGCGTTTACTTTGCTTCGAAATGATTCTGTTGGTATTGATGTGTTGAGTGTGTAAACTATTTTATCATCAAGTAAACGCATTTTTTTCAGGATATCCTAAAGTAAAAAAAAAAAATTATTTAGTTTATTATAATTTATACAACACAATCACCAATAAGCTGGTTTGTTACCTGAAATTCTAAAAAGTCTGGGCAAGTCATTGAATAACTATCGAACGTACAATGAGGAGTACAAATTGTGTATATATTTTTGTTCTAATTATTTATCATGAATTGGTAAGTAAAAGCAGATATAAATCGGATAAATTTTTAGGTTATAACAATTTTTTTTACTATATGAAATATGTAGGCAATGACAACATACATATGTGATTTAAATAAATAAAACCGTATTATTTTCAATTGAATATTATAACAGTACCATATCAATAAAAACTATCAGTATGAAAATATGTTCTTATCAATTATCATACCAATTTGATCAAGTTTTATTTATTTAAATTTGTACGTAAAGCAGTCACAGACCTATTTTTTAAATATGGCAATATTGAATTTAATTTGCGTAGTGATGAAACGTTATTAAGACTATCGATATTATAGCTACTCTAATAAATTTAGAAAATTTCATTACACTGTGTAGTGTAATTTCTATACTCTCGCTGCTAAAAATATTTTCACTAATAGGTACTTTTCAGGCAGATACTTTAATTTTTATATTTTATTGATAATAAGAATTATTGCGATTCACTTGTAAACAGTTACGGGTGATTATTATTTTTCATTATAAGACGTAATAAATGTTTGCAAACTTTATTATAATATTTAGAATTCGTGAAATGACGATATTACATTCTAAATAATATGTAAGTTAAGATAATAAGCTTAAGGCCATTAATAAGACGAATATCTGTAGAAATGTGTTATCCTTAATGAGAACTCTTGAAATAAATGTTCAACTTTGCTAATAGAACTTTCGAAAAAAAATTTATAAATATATGTTCTGCTATAATCTCCATTTAGAATGAATTTAAAATATACATTTGTCTCCAGTGTTTTTATAATTAATCGTATCTTTCTTCTTATTTACAAAGTTATTAAGATACATAGGTATGTCTACGCTTACTTAATTTATTAGTGTTAGATATATTTTGCATGTTAGTATTGTACGCTTTTTATACTTTCATTATTCCATCGTGCAGTCCATACTCTTTTTTTTTTTTTTTTTTTATTATTCTTTGGCCTTTGTGGAAAATTCCGCAATTCTGCCAGTGTCATGTACATAAAGCTTAATTTCTACGATAATGGATCAACAAAAGATCTGAAGTTGATTTAGACCACCACCGTATGACTAACATAGAACATAGGGACAATACACAATTGGGTTAGTAAGTACCTAAACATATGAGTTAGTAAATAAATATGTATATTTTATCATATAAGCATGTATAGCGCAAGTAAGCATAATTTAACAAATAATTAGAGCTTAATTTTATTAATATAGATATATTTACACAGAACAGTAATAAAAGGAGTAAAGGAGAGGGAGAGTAGGAATTGCATGCAGGTGGGACGGAATATCTCCTGGGGGAGTAAATTATACAGAGAAACGCGCCGATTTGGACAATTAAAAAAAATATGGTCTATACTTCCTTCATCTAGCCCACATTCACATAGCGAGTGATCCCGGACTCTAATTTTTGCAAGATGGACAGGTGTGCAGGCATGATTCAAACGCATACGGCACACGACCGATATCGTACGCTTGTCTAAGTTCGGAAACAATGAAAACCAGGGTTTAGTGGGGATGGTAGGTTGTAAATTGCCATAGAATTTGGCTTTATGCTTGTGTGATGTCTGCCACTCATCATTCCACGCTTTAAACAACTGGTGTTTCATGCTTACACAGAGATCCCCAGGAATGATTTGAAAATGTTCTAGGGAACCTATGTTGGCAGCTTGCTTTGCACATGAATCTGCGGTTTCATTGCCTGGAATGCCCGAGTGACTCGGAATCCAAGCCAAGACGACTTTTAAGTTTTGCTGTTGACACATATAAAGAGCTTCTTTGATTTTTAATATAATTGGGGATCTGTATTTAGATTTGAAGGGATTAGCCAGTACGGCTTGTAAGCAGCTTTTTGAATCAGTTAAAATAATGGACTTTTTGATATCATGGGATAATACAAATTTTATAGACTCTAAAATTGCAATGGATTCACCAGTAAACACTGTTAAAACGGGAGGGCATTCAAAACTTAGTATAATTTTAAAAAAGGGAATCCACACGGCGGATCCCATGTTGTTGTTTTGGGTCAGTTTGGATGCGTCGGAGTAGATTGCTAGCCAGTTCGGAAATTGTGAAGCAAGCTTGTCTTTTAAAATTTTATCGGCATTAACTATGTCATTCTGAATGCCCAGATCTAGGATTATATTGGGCTGATGACACAACGCTTCATAAGGGAGAGAGAAAATAAGTTTACATGGAAATTGCAAAATGGGAATAGTTAAACGGGAAATTTTGATATAACTGCGGAGAATACAAGGCAAATCGAATAAAGAGCTGTAACCCTCGTTTTCAACTATACAAGCCAAATGTCTTAGCTTGTGTAGGAGAGGATGTTGGGAATTTTGATAGAGTTTGAAAAGGAACTTGTCCGAGAGGAATTGCCTGCGTAAATAGAGAGGGGGATCCACGCATTCCACTTGCAGAGCATTGATGGGCGAGGATTTCATGGCCCCTAGAATAATGCGAAGGCATTTTGATTGGATTTTCGAGAGTTTCTCCGAGGCCCCTTTATTACTGGGATCTAAAAGAAATCCTCCATAGTCTAGATGGCTGCGAATGATAGCATTATAAAGCATTTTTTGGGAAAAAGGGTGAGCTCCCCACCAAGCTCCAGATAACGACCGCAGGATATTAATGTTCTTCTCGCATTTACCAGACACATAATCCGCATGCAAAGACCCAGACATTTTAGCATCCAGCCAAACGCCTAGAAATTTAATGTTAGTTGTCTGAGGAATAACTTCTTCACCCACTTTGATTTTAACTAATGGGATATTTCTCCGCTTGGAGAACACAACCACTGCACACTTTGGAACTGACAAAGATAGACCATGATCTAGTAACCATGGTGAAAGATAGTGAAGGGCAGTGTTTAATCTGGAACAAGCAATGCTTGGGTCCGATACTGTAGTGTATAGAACCAGGTCGTCGGCGTATTGTAAAATGGAACAGTAAGGGTTCACAACTTGGTCTATATCATGTGTATACAGACTGTACAGCAACGGACTGAGTACAGAGCCTTGGGGAAGACCTTTCCACACAGTACGAGGAGAAGAAAAGAACCCTTGATATTTGATAATGACCTTTCTCTCCATCAAGATGTTGCATATAAAGAAAGCTAGCTTATCCGGGATCCTCAGCTGAATTAGCTTATTCCTGAGGACAGGAAGCATAACATTATCATATGCAGATGCGATGTCCAGGAAAACTCCAACCAAATACTCTTTTTTCCTAAATGCAACATGCACATCAGTTGTAAAGATCCCAAGACTATCAAGGGTGCTGCTGTCTCGTCTAAACGCGAATTGAGACTTGGATATTAAATTGTTGTTCTCAGCAAACCATTCCAAACGGTACTTAATCATGCGCTCCACTATCTTAACTAGGGCAGATGAAAGGGCGATAGGCCTTCGACTGTTAGGATCAGCTGGGTTTTGACCATGTTTGAGGATAGGGATAATGACATGGGTTTTCCAGGGATCAGGGATTTGTTGGGAGTTGTATATACTATTAATTAAGCGAAGGAAGTACTGTTTATTTTTATTAGACGATTTTGATATAAAAGAATATGGAATTCCATCTAGACCAGGAGAAGAATCGGAGAGCCCATCTAGAACCATTTCCAGTTCAATAAGAGAGAAGGAGTCATCCATCATCGTTGAACTGGTATATTGAACTGGGTTTACTGGGAGCATATCTGGAGATGGAACAGTGTCAGGGGATAATTTATTGATAAAGTCGTCCATCCACACGCGTTGGTCGTTATGGGAGACGTTATCATTATAAGAAGCACCACGGAACCGTTTGATTTTTCGCCACACTAGAGTAGAAGGAGTTTTAGGTGATAAAGAATCGCAGAATGTGTGCCACCCAAGTCTCTTTTTTAAACGTAATAATCTCTTTACTTTTGCAGAAACTTGTCGAAAACTAAGAAAATTTTCAGGGGTCATCGCATAGTTGAATCTCCGCTCTGCCTCTTTTCTTTCCTCAATAGCCACTGAACATTCAGAATCCCACCAAGGAGTAGGTATTTTGATTTTTGGTTGTGTAGACAAAGGAATATGATTATTTGCACTACTAGTAAGCGCTTCAATGTATTTAGAATAGGTAGGAAGTATATCATCGGGGCGGGGATCAGGAAGAGAGTCTATTATAATGTCAAGGTGATTAGAGTATGAACTCCAGTCAGCGCGGGATAATCTATATTTTAAGAGGGGAGAATAGCAAAAATTCGGATATACTCTACTGGGGATGGAAAGGATGATAGGGAAGTGATCACTACCGTAAGTGGAGTTCAAAGTAGACCATGCTATGAGGGACGAGATGGAATTAGAGCAGACCGACAGATCTACGGCACTATTGGGATTCTGGTTAGGCAAAACTCTACGAGTTGGAGAGCCATCATTTAAGACACAGAGGTTAGTCTCATCAAAAGTGTCTATAAGACACCATGCAAAAGAATCATTGTGACTCCCTCCCCAGGATCGGTGGTGGGCGTTAAAGTCCCCCATTAGAAGAATGGGTGATGGTACAGACGATAAAACATGAAGGATGTCTGGAATTAAGGAGCCATTAGGGTGAGGGATGTACACTGATATAAATGATATGCCGAGGACTCTGACAGCCACAATATTGATACCAGGGGAGTGAGGAGGGATAGGGATTAGGGAAAAAGGGAGTGAGCGCTTTATAAAAAGAGCACAGCCAGCATACCCGTCAGTTCTGTCATCCCGGAAGCAAGAGTAACCTGAGACCGCAAAACGAGAGCCAGGCACGAACCATGTCTCCGAAATGGACACAACGGCAGGGTTGAATTTATCAATCAGGTGTACTAGTTCATGTTTCTTGGGGCGTAGACTCTGGCTATTCCATTGAAGGATTACGAGTGAATCCATATTGATGAACTAAAGAGGTTAAGGAGGCAAGTGAAGAGGCAACGTTGGACGGTAAGGAAGGATTGTTCTGGGTAAATAGGTCAATGAGAATCTGGAGAAGGAGCTTGACAAGAGTGTCAGTTTGTTCTGAAGTATGGGAGAAAGAAGAAGGATTTTGCAATGCACAACCATTATGTAATGCAGGAGGCATAGTACCTACGATTGCCTGATGACCACTTTTATCATACGCCTTACCTAGTGGAGGCCTAGGGCGACGATTAGTAAAGATGGATTTAACATAGGAATGGGAACTTTGGGTGGGACCAGAGTTAGAACTATTTGCGGGAGTAGGATGGGTTTGAGGAGGAGTGGTGGAAGATGATAGGATGACGTCAGAAAAGGATCTAGGGACTAGAGGAAACTGTTGGGAAGCTTCCTCGTACGAGATTCCATTTAGAGCCATGGATTTCTTAATGTTGACTTGTCTATCATGTTCAGGGCAGCGCTGACTTGTAGCCAAATGCTGACCAGAACAATACAAACATGTAGATTTTTCAACTGGAACCTCACATGAAATGCCCTCATGGGGTTGAGCACACTTGTAGCAACGAGGTTTTGATCGGCATTGAGATTTCACATGTCCATAACGACAGCAGGCCATACATTGAATGGTCGGAAATTGGTACGTGTCCACGGGGAGAGATGTATGAAAGGAAAATATTCTTTCTGGGAGTATTTGGCCTCTAAATGTAAGAACAACCGTTTGAGTCGGAACCCAATCAATCTTTCCATCAGTGACGACCTTTCTGCTCAATCGTCTGGCTTTCAGAACCAGACCACAGTGATTAGGTACCACAAGACTCTCGACAAACTCATCCATCGAAAAGTCTACTGGTACATTCCGAACAAGTCCCATTCTGGTAACGTTATATGACGGGATAGTAGCTACATACTTGTGTTCCGCCAAGATAGGGTTACTTAAGAAATTATTGGCGTCCACCACTGAGGAGAACTCTACGGCTATTTTATTTCTCCCAATACGTTTCACACCGTCTGGTGATATATTTTTTATGCTGTGTTTGAAAAGCAATTGACCAAATTTAATTGGCCGGATAGAAAGGCCAGCTGCAGGGTCTGGTTCAGAACGCGAAATTTGAATTATAAAGGGGCTTTTGTCAGAATCTGCATATGTATTAATACCTATGACAATGCTAGGGTGTAAGTATATCCGCTGAATAGACGCAGAGCCCATGTCTAAGTCAGTGATAGCTTTTTTGCCAGTGGGGGCTTCATTATGGGAAACCGAACGGCGCTTGCCAGTAATTCCTATTGCTGGGGAAGAGGCTGAAATGTCCGGGGGGACAGGGGGATCAGGGGGGTCACCCTCCATAACGGAGAGTGTATTATATGAAGGGAGACAAGGAAAAAAACACAAACACTTACCACCACCACAAAACCAAAGAACAACACACTATAAACAAAAATCAACTTCGAAATCTATAATAATTTCTGTAAAATGGTGTAAGTTACAAATAAACACGCCCGACGCTGACAGACGTAGGCCACAGAAAGCAGTCCATACTCTGCACCCCTGTTGACAGTTGACAATTAAACTTTTGACATTAGAATTTTGTTTGACTTTGACGTTTTTGACAACGATCTTTTTCATTTCGTCGAGTCAAAATGAAGTATGTTTGTATTTTCAAAAATACATCTTGTTATTGTTAAATAATCATTACTGTATTTAATATAAATCTTTATAGTGATGAAAGTGCAGTGAATGTTTTGTAATATGTATGGTTAATTTTCAGGATCGGTCTTTGCGCTTACAGCGGCTACAAGATCTATCCTGGCCATGGGAAAACCATGGTTAAGGTGGACGGTAAGGTACGTATTTTATAACCTATACTGTACAATACTCTTTAACGTTTTATAGTCAGTGATAATGGAGCGCATTTAGGAATTTCATTTGAATCTTACATCGAGTGCGAACATTCAGTGTACAAAGAGATATAATAATCATAGCTTATTTATTATTAGAGCTTGCCTGTGTAGTTAACTAGACTAACTATGGTGCCTGATTATTGTCAAACGAATATCAGTGCAGCGTAATAAAACATAATAGAAAAAGTAGTATTTTGAGTGTAGATTGTAAAATATCTTTAAAATGTTGCATGGTCTCACACACTCACCAACTCTTTGTAGTATAAAGTAATTCAATTGATGTTAACACAGTGCATTTCAACTTTAAAACTCATGGTATTGTAATTGGGTGAATTGTACTGAAAATAAAGCAACTTTCCTAGCTCTGTCCTGATTATATAGGCAATATTATAAGTATACTAAAATGAAGTGGATATTGAAGTGGTGAATATATTATATGTGTTTGTTACAGACCTTCACATTTCTGAATTCTAAATGTGAATCTGCACATCTGATGAGGAGAAATCCTCGTAAAGTAACATGGACCGTTCTGTACAGGTGTGTGATTTCTTTTTAAACATATTTTATGTAGTTTAAATCTGACAAATAGCTGTTTACTTTGTCAACATGGTTTTTCTGCCATGAGCATTTATAGTTAGCGACTCATTACAATGGTGTACAGAATTGATTTACACTGTTGAAACTATTTTCACTTATCTGAAGTGTAGAGAACAATGTGCCTGTTTGCAGTAGAGATACTGGCTGTAAGTGTTGTCTATGGACATTATGATTAAGTAATTTTTATCAGTATGGATTAATTAAAATTAAAGTATGGTTATTATATTAATACGTATATAATTTTACTAGATTATGTATAAAAATTATTTACTAGTATTGCTAGGAAACTTGTGATAAAATTCAAAAATATTTTAGTTCTAATTTACATACAAACTACACACTAAATGAAAAGCAACATATTAAACAGTTGAAGTGACTCTATTCTACCTTTTTTGATTCTATGTGTTTTTGCTATTCTCATGTCCGGTTTCTGAGGTACTTTAACTGTAGTATATCTGTTCAATAGTGTTATCAGTTCGATAACTTGTCAAATTGCGTTTCTGAACACAACAATATGATAAATGTCAGTAAAACAGAACGGGCCATATGACAGTTTATCTTACGGATAACTTTGTTAAGTCAATAATTATTGTTAGTCTAACCGATTATCTCAGAAACAGGACATAAGATGATTTAATATCAATGTATAATACATATATGTTTTCTTGGTAAATATTTACACCAAATCTATAAAAGTTACATATAATTTCTGGTAATATATTTTTTTTTGAGTTATTGTTCTAAGTATTTCTGTGATTTTTGAGCCAGTAATTCCAAAGGAGTTTAGATACAACTAAGGTTACAACTAAAATTATATTTACTATAAATTGTACTATTTATTAATGTAAACATAAACAATACAGAAAGCGCTTCTTAAAAGTGAGATATTCAATGTGCATATCTAGGATTTTGTGTAATGTTAAATGAGCCAAATATTTTCTTAAAGCTGTAATAGTGGCAATTATGTGGCTCATACATATAAATACGAATTATTCTATTACTGGGCATGAAGTTATGAGCATAGACTTAATGAGGAAATGCTATTATTTAAGAAATATTCACTTTTATTTAGAAAAATATTATGCAATAATTTCACTATAACACTAAGAACTTCCCTTGATTTTATTCACATTAATTTCTATATGAATGTAATGAAGAGTAAAAATAACTTATAGCAAGCATGCAGGAGCAGTATAGGTTCCTTTTACTGAACATATTTTGAAAACAAGTCCTCCTCTGTCATATATATTTACCTCTTCATAATATTATCACAGGAGTATAGATTACTGTCTGTCTTGAAAAAATATTACATATTGTTCTTGGTGTCACCTTTTCAGACGTAAGTTTAAGAAAGGCCAAGAAGAAGAACAGGCTAAAAAGCGTACAAGGAGGACCCAGAAGTTTCAACGTGCAATTGTTGGAGCTTCGCTCAGTGACATCATGGCCAAACGTAATATGAAACCTGAAGTGCGAAAAGCTCAAAGAGATCAGGCCATTAAGTAAGTGTATATTGAAAGTCTTTGACATTTGGAAAATAGAATTTGTTATTTACGTGTTAACGCCACTGCGCTCGCCGACCGCTGAGGTAGCCCGCTCGCGTTATCTTTTTTCGCAATTCTAACCTAACCAAGCCGAGATGAAACTGTTTTATTTTAACTTAAAAATCATCAAGTTGCTAATATACAAAACGCAATGCGCTCACCAAACGCTATCATCTCGCACTGTCTTCTTTTTCGCAAGTCTAACCTAACCGATTTACTTTTCTCAATTATCCCGTCTTGGTTAGATTAGGTTAGACTTGTGAAACAAAGACAATGCGAGCCGACCGCGACAGAGGTCTGCGAGCTTGCGGTAGTGTTAATACGTAAGCTCCTCATTTTCTTTATTACATTAATGAAAAAAATATGTTTATGTAAATAAGACTTATAAATATTAGTGTTCTTGGTTAGGTAGCTTTTTGTCCTAGTTAGGTAGTATCTTGATTATTCTTGAGAACACTATCATAGTAATATTAGTGTCACATCTTTAAATAGCAAAAAATAGAAAGTAATGAAAATTCTTAAGTGGAAACATGGGCAGAGGGTAATTCTGAGTGTGACTATGAAAGGCTCGGTTTTAATTTAATCTTTGAATTTCTTACAGAACTTGTTTCCTCATAAGTGTTGTAATTATTGTGCAATATAGCTCTGATTTTGAACAATGAATTTAACAGTGTTGCACATACTTGAAATATATTTTTTTTATGTCAAAAGGAGGCAAACGAACATGTTTGTCACCTAATGTTAAGTGATTACCACCATCCATAGACACTTGCTGTTGCAACTGTTACCAGGGGAGTCGCAAGTGCGTTGCCAGCCTGTGTATGGGGGAGGGGTAGGGAAAGTAGAAAGAGGAAGGGATAGGAGTTGGGCCTCTGGTGCTCACACTGACCGAACGAAAAGCAACAATGCAAGCACTGTTACTTCACATCGGTGTTCTGTGAGAGGGAGGTACTACCCCGGGCGAGCCGACCCATTCATGCTGAATGAAATGAAATCAATGCTGAAACTACAGAGAAAAATCACAGGATCACTATCCAAACTAGTTTTTTTTTTCGAACTGACTACGCTATTGACCTAGGAAGGTCTTAACAGCTTCACCGGATTACAATCCAAACTAGCATTTCATTCCATCAGTAACTTATGTAATACTAGATGTGGGTTACATAAAAGGTCTCAAGACATAGCTATGGTTTTCTGACGCAACATCGTAACTCGATTTTTGACGATTTTGAGATTTAATCGGAAAATTAATCAATAAATATAGTCACATAGGTCTGTAAAGTTATAAATAAAAATATTCATTCAATTTTTTTTATTAAAAAAAATACAATCTCGTATCTCAGTTCAAAAAAATGTGTCAAGCGCAACCTCGTATCTTAAAATACAAGATGGCCCATATAAACAAATTCACTCTTAGCAATGTTATTTAGTTCAATATTATTAATAATTAGGTTCATCTCTCAGTAAATTTAATTGTTATTCAAAGTGAATAAACAATAGTTAATAAACACATTTTTTATTATAGTGAAAAAAAAAGTATCCTAGTAAGTAACAAAAATTAAACAATAATTAAAAGTACTTTATTGTAGTAATTAAAAACTAACATTATTGAAAAATTTAATAATAACATTTGTATTTGATAAAGAATGATTTAAAAAGTTGATCTGTTCTCAAAATAAAATAATTTAATACATTTATTCATGTACTCTTATTTGAAAAGAATGATATGCAAATCACGTATGTTACATTTTTTTCACTGTAACAAACATGTATCTCAGAAAATGAAAGAAAAAATAATGATTAAATGTTTTTCATACTATACTTGTCTCAAAAATTTGTCAAGATTGAATTTTTTTTAATTAAAAAAAAAATTGTTAAAAAAAAATTTAATTCTTAATTAATTATAAAACGTTTTTTGTCTTTCTTGAAAAGTCGTAGTTTCTGAGATACGAGGTCGCGTCAGAAAACCATTGATAGGTGTGTATGTGTCTAATCAGCAAAGAGTATGCTGGGCTTGAACCGCATAAAATATCTATAACATATGTTACGAATGGTATATGCCTTGCTAATACAGATTGCATAGAACATAAATTTTCCTTTTTTTCTTCAGAGCTGCAAAAGAACAGAAAAAGTCTACCAAGGCATCCAAAAAAGCGACAGCGCCTGCTCCAAAGGCAAAGGCACAGCCTAAAACCAAGGCTGCTAAAGTTAGCCAAAAATCTGCACCACGAGTTGGCGGCAAACGATAAAAATTTTAATAAAACTTTATCTTAAAATTATGTATTCTTATTTTTATTCTGTGCATATCACAACATACATGTTTGTGAAAAATTGGCACGTTCCTATTCAGTGAAAACATGAGAAGTTAGGAATATTTAAATACATCGTGAAATTTGATAAAGGTAATAATAATAATGTTCTACTACTGTGTAAAGGCTCTATTGGAAGATCTGGACTTGATACCTCAAACCTATGATGGATCGAAAATTACGAATGTATTTTTTTTCTTTTATACAGCCGTTTGTATAATCCCATATTACAATGTTTTTTTTTAAAATGAAGGAGGAAAAAATAATTAATTCCCCTATAGAAGGGGGCAAGGGAAGCTAAAAAAACAAACCAAAGAACGAGAGCTGAACAAAGCCAATGAATTAAAGTGATTGAAGGTGATACGTCGCAAATTTGTAATTTTACAGGAAATTCTCTCCAAAACTTGGTTATGTCTTTAATTATATTAAACTAGCGGGCCCGGCAGATGTTGTCCCGCCCTGATTATAAAAAAATCCTTGACAAATTATATACCAAAACCTTTCTCACGAATCACTTTATACGCTGGTGACAATCCGTTCGGTAGTTTATCGCGAACAGACAGACAGATGCGGTAGGGGACTTTGTTTTATACTATGTAATGATAGTAATGATAATAGCAGTACCCGCAGCTCCGCATGCGTTTTTTTTAAATTTTATTAAAGAAATATAAAATTGTGAGACCATGTGCAATTGTAGAAATGCTCTTTAAAAACAATTGTAAGTACGACAAGATTTCATCCTTGTGATTGATCCCAACGATTGATGCAATAAAATTACAGGGTGTAATTTATACAGATTTTAGTCTGTTCGATTCCCGGATGAAGTAAGTGAATTTTCGAAAATGTTTGAATGTAGTTTTATTTCCTTTCAAAAATAAAGAAATGTTTCTTTGTAGTAAAATTTGCTATCTCTATTATTTAGAGTACTTTCTCTGCAGGTGGCATTACAAAATTCCATTTTGTATAAAAGCAATAATAATAATAATCTTGCTAGGTATTTTACTTAGAAAGTACGCAAACTAATATTACAATAGATTTCACATTTTAGTTCTCTGGTTAATATTTTTCGCTTATTAAATTAAATAATAAAATAATTATTAATCTATTTATAATATAAAGATCAAAAGTTGGTGATATTTAGATTCAGCCAAAAAAGTGACTACAAAAGACTTTTCTAAAGTACTAAATATAATTGGAATTATCCCAGAGACTAGATTTAAATTTTAATAAGGATATTATCAATTGGTTAACTTTAAACACAAACTATGTGATGTATTGTAGTGACATGGCCCAAGACTAATACAGTGGGAAACTGTTTTTGTGAATTGTGACATTGGGATTAAAATATAAATAATAGCACAAATAATTACATAAACATTTATTTTAGAATTTCCATTAATTATCAAGATGTTTCTTTCAAAATTAACAAAAAAATCCTCTACTGTAATAACATGGAACTTGCAATAAATTAATTACATTACATATATATGCATATAGAGCTGGTAGGTTCATTTACGCCAAAATATTTACGTATTCTTTGCTAAAGTATCAGCTTTAGCGACTACTTCTTCAATGGGTCCAACCATGTAAAATGCCACTTCAGGAAGGTGGTCATACTCGCCCTGCAGAATTTTAGAGAATCCTTTGATTGTCTCCTCAAGTGGCACAAGCTTGCCTGCATGTCCAGTGAAAACTTCAGCTACTTGGAAAGGTTGGGACAGGAATCTCTGGATCTTGCGTGCACGAGCTACGGTCAGCTTATCTTCCTCAGACAACTCATCCATACCCAAAATAGCAATGATATCTTGAAGAGACTTGTAGTCCTGCAGGATTTTCTGAACGCCACGTGCAACATTGTAGTGCTCAGCACCAATAATATTGGGGTCCATAATACGGGAAGTTGAGTCAAGGGGATCCACAGCTGGGTAAATACCCAATTCAGCAATGGCACGAGACAATACTGTAGTAGCATCCAAGTGAGCGAATGTTGTAGCAGGAGCTGGATCAGTCAAGTCATCAGCAGGTACATAGATAGCCTGTACAGAGGTGATGGAACCCTTCTTGGTAGTGGTAATCCTTTCCTGCATAGTACCCATGTCAGTGGCCAGAGTAGGTTGGTAACCTACAGCTGATGGGATACGACCAAGCAAAGCGGACACCTCAGAACCCGCTTGTGTGAAACGGAAAATGTTGTCAATGAACAATAGCACATCTTGACCTTCCTGATCACGGAAGTATTCAGCAACAGTAAGACCTGTAAGGGCGACACGGGCTCGTGCACCTGGGGGCTCATTCATTTGTCCATAAACAAGAGCTACTTTGGAGGTTTTGTCCTTAAGGGAGATGACACCCGATTCAATCATTTCATGGTACAAGTCATTACCTTCACGAGTGCGTTCACCTACTCCAGCGAATACAGAGTAACCACCATGGGCTTTGGCAACATTGTTGATCAGTTCCATAATAAGTACGGTCTTACCGACACCAGCACCACCGAACAGACCAATCTTGCCACCCTTAGCATAGGGGGCGAGCAAATCAACGACTTTGATACCTGTGACCAGAATTTCTTGCTGTACAGACATGTCTACAAACTCGGGTGCTTCAGCGTGGATGGCGGCTGTCTTATCAGTAGGAATAGGACCGCGTTCGTCAATTGGCTCACCGATGACGTTGATGATACGCCCGAGAGTCTCCGCTCCAACAGGAATACGGATGGGTGAACCACTGTCATGTACGGGTTGCCCGCGTACTAGACCCTCGGTACCGTCCATAGCAATAGTACGAACAGTGTTCTCACCCAAATGCTGTGCAACCTCCAGTACGAGCCGGGGCGAGCGATTCTGTACTTCGAGAGCATTCAAGATGGGAGGCAGGTTGTCTTCAAACTGTACATCCACCACAGCACCGATAACGGCAACCACCTTACCTTGGGCTTTGCCTGAAGCTTTGGCTGCATAATCGCGTTTGTTCACAAGGGCTCCAGATATAACTGGTAACTTTTCGGAAGTATTATTGGCTACCGCCTTCGTGGCCAGACGGCCAGCTCTGCAGACGGTAGAAAACATTTTCGTTTGATATTTCGATCGAATAAGTAGTTTGTGCAAAAGTCACGAATTTACGTAACAATCCGGTGCCGATAGAAGTCGACAGTGTGAAGGACGAACGGGGGGAAGGAATAAGAAACTTTTTATTGATTATGACCTGTTCGTCTCTAGTGAGACTGCGGAACATAAATCATACAGCCAAACACATAATAAATTAATAAGTCCTTATCAAGTATAATCAAATCCTATAATAATATAATAAAACTACTCTAATATCGATTTGTAGAATAATATACAGTTTGTAAAAATTGTATTTTTACTTATTTGAATTATCATGTTTTATAATTAAATCAACTTTGAGTAGTGTTAACTGAGACAAAAGCACATTTACGTAAAAGATATATAGAAGATATATAGAAATATATCTACTGATTTTCAAGTTAGCGGATGGTTGTGGATAGAGATACATACCGTTGTTTTCACATTTTTATCTTGAAGATTTTAGATATGGGAGGTGAGATGATTTTATTAATAATTATAAATTGCTACTACAGTAGTAAAGTCTAAAGATGTAGTAATATACCATTCAAAACTATATTTAATAAATATAGAAAATGAAAAACAGCATATTAAAAAGGTATTTTTTCCTAACAAAGACAAGCTCCATTAACTGCGATAGGACTCTTAGCCAATATGGGGAATTAAAACTTGGTAACTATCATATATGCAACATAATAGTTTCTAGCATATGCGTTTACTGAATATTAAAAATAAAATATGTGTAATTATTTGTGATACATACAAGATTCTTTTTAATAACATATCGCAAAAAATGCTATATTAATGAATAGTCTCACTTTATACATTGTGTCGTAGTGCAATAAACATTAATATTAAGTTTCAGGTAAACCTGATGTAAAAATATCGATTTGCATACAAATTATGTCCACCTTCTTCTGGCTTTTAAAGGTTGTAATTTTGAAAAACGTTGAAACAGAAAATATAATTTATTGTGTCAAATAACATTTATACTTGGTTTCAAATAAATCTGACCAGAAAAGTAATTCCAGACATATTTTAACACCCATCTTTATTCTTATAGGGGTTGAAAAATCCAATAAAACTGTAGCGTAAATCTTATTTCAATCTTTAAGAATGATTCCTGTAAATTTTAAAAATGGACAGGTAAATATTAATAAAACTGATTTTAGTTCCAACACTACAATAGACAATTTTTCTAAATATAATCAATAATTTTATTTTTTTACTAATTTAATGTACTATCTACTAGAGGTTATAGAAGTTACTTTGCACTTCCGCCTAGAATTTATAGGCCGCTACTATGTCTCCTGCAATAAAAAGAGTTTGATTTTATTTACACAGGCTAAACCAGAAAATTTAATATGCAACTAGTAATAGAGAAAGAGCAAATATTCTAACTAAATTAAAACTAAATCAATTCCAGGCGGAAGTTTAAAGTAGTGTACACCATAATATTTAATTATGGATTTCCACAAAGTAACACATCCTTCAATCAAAAATTATCATCGACTTATTGCTTTAAAAAAATATCAATTTTAAATTCTTCTAATGCAATATTTTGATTTTGTTTTGTAACCTCTTGAACGTACTATGCACAAATCCGAAAAACTTATATTCAGAGCGGTCAAAAGTTTAACGGTTGTACTTTTCGTTTATGCGGGAACAGCATCTGGCAATTCGTTTATAATTTTTGAGTTGACACTCGACCACAGAATAATATACTCCTAGCGGAGCACTCGACTTCTCAGTATATAGTCTCAGTATCTAGATCTTATCTATGGTATATAGTAGCTTATGTATGACTCGACTACTTGTACGACTAATAGTCTGTGCACTCGACATCGTGGATTTTCTGTTTTAGTTCGTGTGTAAAGTTAGTTCTAAAAAGTTTTAATATCACATGGTCAGGTTAATAATTTGTAATTATTCATAATTTACCTGGTCATCAAAATGGAATATATTTCACCAGAAAATGCTCCATTATCAAATAACACGCGAGTGTAAGTATATCTTATAGGTTATAGTAATGTAACTCGTGAATTGTTTTGTAATTTGAAGAACATAATTGTTTGTATGTTTATTTTTCTGAGTTGTACGATTTTTATATTATTTTTACTCAATTTTCTATAATTACTTTTGGTTTACAGTGACGGTATTCACTTTTCATTTTAAATTTTGATAAATAAAGCAAACCGAATATCTGGTTATATAATTTATTAGTTTGTTGATGTATGAGAGAACGTAGTTTGGACGAAAAACCTTTACTTATTTGAGATATCACATATCAGGCAATACAATTGTAAAATAAGAATTATGAAAATTCTTATAATTACTTGTTCTTGAAGGGCACCTTTGCTATTATATCAAATATATCCTTTCTTAATATACTCCCACTTCTCAATACTAGTCTACTGTTAAAATTTCATTTTTGTGGCTTTAGTAGTTTCGTTTATATTTTGAATTTCTGTGTATGAAGTTATACTAATTGGTATTACGTATACCAATAAAAAAAAAGTTAATCTATAATATCATTTTTAAGCCATACAGTTCATTTTTGTCACGCTTTTATTAGCTTCACCTGTATGTATGTATATAACCAACCCCTTTGAGCTCGATTTTGTCCTACTTTGAACGATCAGAATTAATTCAAACTTTGCACACCTGTCAAAGGTCGATGACAATGCAATAATCCGTAAAAAAAAAGTTAAAAAAATTTAACTAAAAAATGAAAAATAAATAATAGTTTAAAAAAACACGCTTTCATAAAAAATCCAACTAAAAAACAGAAAATTAAATTTAATAAATTTGGATTAAGAATAGTGTAAATTAGAAATAAATGTATATTTTTGTAAAAAGTGACAGAAAAATGATAAAAATACTGATATCTGGAGGTGCTGATATTAACATGTGATGCGTCACTGTTAATATTCTTAATCCAAATTTATTAAATTTTATTTTCTGTTTTTTAGTTGGATTTTTTATGAAAGTGTGTTTTTTTAGTTTTTTTAAACTATTATTTATTTTTTTAGAAGTTTTATCTAGGAGGTAACAATGATTCAATTTTTTGTTTACTAACGGGAAGCTCTGATATCTGAGTAACACAAGCTATGTTAAAAAGTCATGGACAATTGGTAGTATGTAATTTGTATTTATTTTAGATTATGCTGTCAGTGTGCTGTTCCTATAGAGTCAAATCCATCAAATATGTGTGTTGCATGTCTAAGAGCGCATGTGGATATTACTGATGGGATACCTAAACAAGCCACACTATTCTTCTGCAGAGGATGTGAACGGTAAAAAACACTAAAATAGTTTTTAAATAGATCACTACTCAGACTGAAATAGAATATATAAAAAACTATTAGTGTAGTGTAGTTATAAGGTTAATTTAAGAAGAAACAGATAATATTTATTCTATATTTATGTATTCCTTTGTTTTTTCCCTGGACAATGGAAAGAGAGCCAATACTCACAAAATCGAATACTATTGAGTCTGTATCTATCACTACTATTATAAGATCTAGGGGCCTTTTAAATGACATGATTTCAGACATTCAGTAAACAAATTTGCCAAATACATGTATGTATACACAGTTAAATTCCTTCTTAATTTAATGTTGAAAAAAGAACTAAAATCCTCCAAGTTTTCAAGGTGGAAACGAGAATATGAAATCATGATTTTGTTTATTTTATATTCAGTTGGAGCTGCAGTTTTCTCATTCTTGCTCTATTTGTTAGTTGAGGTAAAGTGTGACAGAGGTTGACACCTGTAATATCCTATTTTTTTTAATTTCTTGCAGACCATGTTTCCTCTTATTGTTCACAAATGGATAATGATAAGCTAGTCCTTATAGTCTATGATAGGTGTCTATGAAAAATGTAAAAATAGTATATGACAAATTATTCATAATCTTGTTACAATATTTTTTTGGTAATGGTTATATCTAGCATTTACTTATATCTGGTTTAATTTATCTAATCATATCTGATGTTAAGTGAAGGTGTAGCCCGAGATGATAATAGACAATAATATTATAATAGACATAAGACAATAAGGCTTGAGGGATCTGACTCTCAAGTCCAGCTGTATGATCACCTGCAAGTACTTAATATCCAATTTACCCACTATGTTTTCCTTTACTAAGCGTGGATTTGATCTTATCTCAACTGACATGTGTCTATATTACTACTACTGAACTGGTACTGGTTCAATATTTAGCAATTTTATAACTGTAAAATAAAAATCAATTTAAATCTAAATGGTAGATTAATATTGTTAAATTAATAAATTAACCTTCTAATAAATCTGAGAAAATGTATTATGTCCTATATTACAGATATTTACAGCCACCAGCTGAATGGGTTGTTTGTGCTTTAGAGTCCCGTGAGCTTCTAGCTCTTTGCCTAAAAAGGTTGAAGGGCTTAAACCGAGTTAAATTGATTGATGCTGGATTTGCTTGGACTGAGCCACATTCTAAGAGGATTAAGGTATATGTTTCAATAATTAATATAGTTATATAAGTATAAGTAGTTTTCCTAGGTGGTTTTTAGATAGATTAGATATAGATTTTCGTTTTAAGATATACACTTCCAAAGTACATAATTTTTATGTATCTCATACATTGACATATAAAGACCCAAGACACACTGTGTCGAATAAAAGTAGCTCTCAAACTGGTCGCAAAAATTCCCTATATACATACGTAGTTATAGTTGTGCCATACATTTGTGGTTTTGCAAATTCAACCTTACCTGAATGATTTAAAGTTGTATTTACATGGAAGCAAGTGACGCTAGACTATTTGAAAGGACTGCATAATCAAAAATTATGCACTCATTTTTGTGTGTCGGCTGTGAGACGTTAAGTGTGCATCTTGGGTTTTTGTATATCAATGGAAATAGAATTCAAAATTATCCAATGTTTTCATTTATTTATTTATATTTGTTATTCAATTGTAGAGTACTATTTTCTCTGAAGTGCACCTTTGCAAGTACAGTAATAAAATAAATAATTTAAGAGATGTCAATGTGTAGGTTCTTTTAAAAAAATATAATTAGTGTTTATTTGTAGGTAACATTGACAGTGCAAGGTGAAGTCATGGGTGGAGCTGTGCTCCAGCAAACATTCATTGTGGAATATACTATTCAGCATCAAATGTGTGATGCTTGTCATCGTTCTGAGGCCCAAGATTACTGGCGTGCCTTAGTTCAAGTGAGACAAAGAGCAAACAACCGAAAAACTTTTTATTATTTAGAGCAACTTATCTTGAAGCATAAAGCTCATGAAAATACACTGGGAATAAAGCCTAAACATGGTTTGTTTGTATTTCTTTTAGTTATATTTAGTTATATTCAATCATTAACAAGATGGGATTAATTAATGCTAATAAATTATTGGTATTTTTTTATTAGTGTAAAAGTCCGGTGAAGCTGTGAAAGCAATAGCCAATATAGTCAGATCGAAAAAAAAAGTGTACATTTAATAAAAAATAATACTATTATCTAATAACAAAACATAATAATATATTATCTAACACTATACATTAGAAGCAATGATATTATAACTAAAAAGCTGTAGATATGTCATAAGCGCTTCAACAGCGTCTTGTTAAAACTTGTGTAGCTAACTTGATCTAGCCCTGTCAATCCGCTGGTATCAAAGCAACACAAAACTAATTCTTTTGCACCACCAATATTGAGAATATGCCATCTTACTTCCACATTTTATCTAAGATTGTGTAGCCTTAAAATATTACTTTACGTATGTGTGCATTATCCTGCTATTTGTTTTGTCAAAATATCATGTTGGTAACAATCTACAGCTTTTTAGTTATAATATCAAGAGGTTAAAGTAAATTACTGGTAAAGGTTGTCAAAATTGAAAAAAAAGTTGTTATGATAACTTGAGAGAATTTTTTTGAACAATAAAGTATCAGTCTCTTCATGTACCTTGGCTTAATAACTGTCAAGAACATTAAGACTTCATTCAAAGCGCTATTCATTCGTAAGTTTTGCATATCTAATGAGGAAAGTGGAATCACCTAACTGCTGTGTATGTATGTAAGAGTGTCGTACATACAATACAGTACAGAGAAACATCATATTTGTCACAGTATCTTGGCAGAACTCTGTTCGGATGAGGCCGGGATGCATAACCTGGTAGTGATATCTCATCAGCGACTCTCCTGATGTGAACCTAGAAACAATAGAGAAAATGGGATAATATGTTTACTACAGTAAAAACCCCTAAAAAATCGAACAGTATTTAGGAACACAGAATTCTCATTTCACCAAACTTAGAATCAACATGATGTCACAGCCTGGATTGGTTAATTAGTCTGTATTTTATGATGAGGTCTTTGCTTCTGTAATATCTATTTACAGGATGCTTATTGTACTAGCGCCTTCGATCAACAATAACTAGATAAAGTGTCACGTACAAAATCGAAGCTAACTGCTGTCCGCGTAAATATATACTTATGTAGCTATTTGTTTACTAAGAAAGGGAGAAAAAAGTTTTAAAACAGTTTTAAGTTCAACCTAATTACAACCATGACACCTAGTAATAAAGTCACAAATGTTCAAAATATTATCTAATACTTACGATAAAACGAGCAAAGCAATAAATTATTCCCGTCATTTACAAATGAAAAGACAACATAAACAACATTCAGTGTGAATTCAACCTTAACACGCAATGAATAAAGTACTTTTTCCCGTTATTGTGCGTGGTTGGCGAGCTTGGCCAAACATTTGTACCACAGGTTTAAAATCTGTAATTTTGTTCAAAATTTGATATTATTTGTTAGTTTAAAGCTTAAAATATAACTTATTCAACATGTATTTAGCGAAAGTAAGATACTCCGGCCGTTAAATTGCTTTTTCGTGTATTATTTTTGCATCTTTTGAATACACTGCGGCATTGCGAAACGTGCTTACATCGGCTGTGTTTCATACAAGATAAAAGCTCACATTTCAAGTGAGCTGTTATTTACCGAGATGTATTTTTCGCGCTGACCCGATATCTAGTTATTGTTGATCGAAGACTAGCGCAGATAAAATTATATTCTTTTCATCCGATATCTAACTATTTAACTTGTCAACTATTGTAAACTATACTTTTATTTTTTAATTGTAATATATTCAAGGAAAATGTTTGCATTTAGAACCATTTGTATTTTGTAAATATACTACATATAATGTACCCATATTAAAAAATAGAATATGTTTATAGTTGATAGGTCACATCATAATGAACAAGTACAATTTGGTTCAGGGTGTTATAGCATTTAAAGATCTTTAAAGAAAAATCATATGAATGGCTAATATTGGACTGGGTTCATTGTGAAATGTAATATCTCAATTATTTTATTATCTTAAATTGGAAATAATACATTTACTTAATTTTTAGATGGATTGGATTTCTTTTATGCAACTGAAAACCATGCAAGAAAAATGGTTGATTTCATTCAATCAGTACTACCAATAAAATGCCAACATTCCAAAAAACTAATTTCACATGACATCCACAGTAATATATACAATTATAAGTTCACATTCAGCATCGAAATAGTACCATTATCCAAGGACAGTGTCGTATGCCTTCCCAAAAAACTTACTCATCAACTTGGATCAATATCACCGATTTGCTTGGTCCAAAGAGTAACAAGTACAATTCATTTAATTGATGCAAACACTGGACAAGGTATAGTATCTTTCATCTTTCTATGAATTTTTCATAAAATTATTTTGCTTACTTCTTCTTTAAAATGACAACATGTTCGCGCACAAAATTTCGCCAATGTCAAGTGAATAGAGCCATAAACAATGGAGATTGCACCAGACAATTAAGCAAATTTCTTTATGTCCAGACTGGGCTATCGACAAACAGACACGACAAATAAAGATCCTGTAAACTACACATCAAACATAAAAAAAAATCACAAAAAAAAAGAAAATCACAAAAACCAAAGAAAAAAAAAAAAAGAAAACAAAAAAAAAGAAAACAAAAAAAAAGAAAAAAAAAAAAAAAAAAAAAAAAAAAAAAAAAAAAAAAAAAAATTGATAGATCACAAACATACACAAGAGCATTACACTAAAACCTGAAGCTTAATTTTGTTAGTTTTAATCAATTTCGATAAGCAGTCTGCAATTAGGATCAAGAGTTAAGAGAACACATAATGTTAATAGGACAGGGAATAGAAGGAGGTAGAACATCACAGAGAGAGAAACTGTTCTAGAGCATTTAAAAAATATGTGATCTGATGATCCGTCCTCTATGCCACATTCACAAATAGAGTGGTCCCTAATCTTTAGTTTATTCAAATGTATTGGTGTGCAGATGTGCCTAAGGTGCATTGCTTACATTATTATGCTATTGGTGTTGAGGACAAATGAGCTATCATATTCGTATTTCTTTTTCTATATGTGAATGGGTAGTCCGGTGAAGCTGTTAAGACCTTAGGTCAATAGAGTAGTCAGTTTGAGAAAAAAAAAGATACGTGAATGTTCTTTCTGGGTTTATTGATTTTTATAAATAACGATCGATTTGTATTCGAATTTCATATATGTAAAGCGATTTGAATGAAATGCCATTCGTATTATTATCACTAATAATTTATATATATTATACGGAACACTAGTACTACATATCGAATAAAATGTATAATGTAAGATAGTAATATATGGCTAAAAGATGCCGCAATTACGGTACGCACCGCCTACTAGTTATAAGGATAACAATCTACCTAAAAACATGGACGAAATCCGTTCGTCACGGGTTCGTTGTGTACGATTGTAAATACTCAGAATATACAGTCCACTGAAAGTTCTACAGCTGTTTTATTGAAGAACCTGAGACCGACCGCTAACAATTTATATATTTTGTACAGTTTGTGACGTATCATCGACTGTTTATTGGAGACATCCATTCACTCCCATCTGTAATCCGAAGCAGTTAGTGGAATACATTGTAATGGATATTGACATACTCAAGGAACATGTAAGTTTGTTTTCAATCAATATTAAACATCAAATATTGTGAAATTGTGTGATGTGCCTTAAGCAATCTTATCTATTTAGAGGTTAATGTTTCAATAAGATCTCTTACTGCTTATATTTATTGATACTTTATAATTTACTAGCGGACCTGGCGGGCGTTGTCCCGCCCTGATAATAAAAAAACCATGACAGATGATATACCTAAACCTTCCTCATGAATCACTTTATTGACTGGTAAAAACTGCATAACAATCCATTCAGTAGTTTTTATCGCAACAGTATATGTAGTGATCTGTATGATTGTATTTACTTATGGGTGGGTCTTAGAAAATCTTCAATAAACATTCATATAGGGTCATATATTGTTTGTTTGTTACGCTATCATGCCTCAATTACACAACCGACCATTATGAAAAGGAAAGGACTAAAGACATAGGGTAGCTTTTTCATCCAAAAAAAATGTTCTGTTCCCGAAGGACAGACCAAATGTAAATGTACATTAACGGAAGCGAATCCGTGAGCAAAAGCTGTTTATTTATACTAATATTATAAAGAGGTAAAGTTGAGTTTGTGACGTTGTAGGGGGTAACATTAATGTATATATCAAAATATGTATGTATTATTAAATAAATAAAAATAAATAAATAAATAATCTCAGGAACTACTGGTCCGATTTGAAAAATTATTTCAGTCTTATATAGCTCATTTATCGAGGAAGGAAGGAAGGAGGCTATATATCATCACGCAAAGACTAATAGGAGCGGAGCACCGATGAAGAATATTTCAAAATCGCGGTTTTTTCCCCTCTTGAGAGCTTCCTCTGCGTGTTAGCGTTACTCCAAAATAAGTATTCCACGCGGACGAAGTCGCGGGTAGAGGCTAGTAAATGAATATATATCGAGAAATTACTAATATTTTGTTACTGGGGATTTATCGACTGTTGTCTAAAATAAAGCATCGTAATAATGCATTTTTTGCAATGCATTATGGAATGAAAAACAACCGATTTTTCCTCTGTTATAGGAAAAAAAATGTTTCCCAGGACAGGGCAACGTTTCCAATAAGCATGTGTTAGCAGATGTCTGGGTCGTGAAAGCAAGTGAATTGGGCTTAGATGTTAGTCCCGTACATACGAGAACACATCTTGGTCATATTTTGAAACCTGGTGATACTGTTTTGGGGTAAAGATTTTTAAATATTTAAAGTTTAATATTTATTAAAACTCGTAACACCTACAATTTTGGTAAGTAATATTAACACATCTATCTGATATATAAAAATCTCGTGTGTTTGTGGTCGAACTCCTGAAACGGCTTGATCGAATTTTATGAAATTTTCAATGTATATTTCTTAGGTATGAAAATATTTTAATATTTTATAAAGTATATTTTATACCTCAAGGTGATTAGGGTGTCCCTATTAAGGATTTATTTTTCAGTTTTTTTTTGACAATTATTCTTTTTTGTTTTTTTTATTTGCCATCAAAAAATACCTATATGCGCAAATTTTCATCTTCCTAACCACACCATCCCATTTTTTTCTCGTTTTTAGTATTTTTGTATGAACAATATCCAAATGATTCAGCGGTTGTTTTTGTATTTCAAACAAAACGAGATTATTGACGTTGCTGAATGACAGATGGCGCTACGTCCGCCTCATCGAAATTTCTTCCACACATGCGTTAGTCATTCACTAAACCAACTAGATTTTGTTTGAGTGAGTCTCTCAATTGTTTGCTTTCATAATTGGAAAGTAGCTGTAATCGGGTTGTAGGCATTTTAAGATTTTTCGTTTAGAAATACAATTGGAACCAGTCGGTAACCGATTTGACGCAGAAGAAGTTACGAATAAAATAATCCTAGGTCAATAGTTCGCGAAATAATTTTTGCCATATAATGGGGCATATCTCGACATACAATACATATAAATATAGTATATTGAATTTAATTAGAGCTTGAGGTAGTTGTAAAGTATCAATAAAAAGTAACAAAAGTCATTTTTATCTAGTCTAGTCTAGTCATTTACAATAAGAATATTGTTACACCTATGTGTAACTAAGAATGTCTATTTCAATAAAAGAATTTTGAGACACAAATAACAGTATAACACGCACTATCAAAACTCCACTAATCATCCAAAACCATTGAAGATCGCACTATACACTCAGTCGCAATACTCTCCTAAATAGTTTTGTATTGTCGTTTCTTACTAGCTCTTATTAGAACTGACCTGTCGGGTCAATATGCGATCAGTCTATATAACGTTTTAAAGAAAGTTCTAAAGGCACCTGATATCTTCTCTTATATGTGTTCTTAATAGTTTATATTATTTTTCAAGATCTTCAAATTTTCTACATGTAAACTTATGTATATGAATGAATGAATTCTTTATTGCACTTTTGATCTGTATACTGGCGAGGTTAATGCCATAAGGCATTTTCTTCCAGCTAACCAGCGGTATTGATGTTAATTCAAAAACTTTTGTAGGTAGTGCCTATATAAACAAAACAGAAGAAAATGGATAAATAAATATATACATGTATACAATATTATAATAAAATAGATACATATCATGACATAGTATAAAACAAAGTCCCTTACCGCGTCTGTCTGTCTGTCTGTTCGCGATAAACTCAAAAACTACTGAACTCATTTTCAAGCGGCTTTCGCCAGTGGATAAAGATATTCATGGGGAACGTTTTGGTATATAATTTGTCAAGAATTATTTTATAATCAGGGCGGGACAACGTCTGCCGGGACCGCTAGTATAACATAAATATACATACATACATACATAATTACTTACATGCATACGTACAAATATATAACAGTGACATAGATAGTAATAAAAATGTATACACACAGCTAAAGTTAATTATAAAAACAAACTGTAAAATCACGAACACTCTGCTTCCTTTTTTTTCGAATAAATAGTGTAATTGAGTTTTAAACTTATTGATAGTTTCGACATTTTGAAGTCGACGCGCTAATGTATTCCATAATCGTATGGCAGTTATTGTGAATGTGAATATGAAGATCATAAAATGAAAACTAAAATCCTTATGAACGGCAAAATTTGAACTTCGTTCTCGGTGTATAAAAATTGGAAATCTTAAAAGGATTTAAATAAGTTATATGAACGATTAAAATTGAATTTAGCTCATTTTGAAATGTCATATACGCATATACTCGTGATTTCATTGATTGTGTGTCTAATTCGCTCATTTACTTTTTCACACTGTTTATCAGTCTGTCTGCTGTGTTCGATAATCTTCATAAAGTAACGAAATAGTAACAGAAAGTTTGTAGAACTTTCTAGATACACGTATTGTTTTTGCAGACGTTTTTTTATACAGACATTATTCCTATCTCGGCAGGTATAACCTTGGAGATTCTAATGTGAATGACTCGAACCTAGAAAAGTTGGATCAAAGCGTTATTCCTGATGTGTTTTTGGTTAAGAAATATTACGGAGAGAAATCTGCTAGAAGACGAGCCCGTGCTTGGAAACTCAAACATATGGCTGATGAGTTACATGACGGAATTAGTTCGACTAATGAGTAAGAAATCTTTTTTTTTTAACAGTGCTACAACAAATAATGGAGTTTGCCTAATATATTTTTATTTTCGCAGTGATTATAACGATTTCCTTGATGATCTGGAGGAGGACCCTACGTTCAGGCAGAATATTAATATCTTTAAGGATTCAAACAAAATACCAGTAGATACAGATGAAATAGATCCAACCCTGCCCCGAATTACACTCGCAGAAATGTTGGACGATTTGAACATTGAGGATGTTGAGATGAATGAAGCGCCTTGATATACTGTATACAACACTTATTATACGATTTAAAATTATATAAAAAAACAATATCTTTTGAATGGTTTCATTTGTACAGATATGTAATTTATATATGCAATATAATATAAGAATGGAAATAGTTTTATTTCTTAGATTTAATAACAATAAATTAGTCCGCTGATGACCAGTGACTTAGCTAAAGTTAAAGAGACCCAATATCAAAAGTTCTTGGAGGTGTCCTACTGCTGAATTATATCATACTTTCCATGTGCCTTAGAAGTCACTAGGATTTACATGTATTCATTCTTAATTGATTACGGAACCCTCATTAATATGAAGTTATAAATAAAATTTTGTTAATTCATGTTTCCAACTGTATTATTGATACCACAGTAGCTTCTGCCCTGCAAATTACACAGTGTTACATAATTTTTAAAGTAAAATAAAGTGAAAAACACAATGATATCAAAAAATGCAACAAAAACATATGCTAAGGCATGGCTGATAATAAATTCGTTACTAGGCGTTGATTAAAAAGAAACGTTACTATTATTAACTCACAGCGCCTATTTTTGATCACCATAGCGGAAACTTCCCTTATCGTTGAAATTCGTATCTCCAGCTAAGTACCTACTATTACGTTAGATGTTAATACAAACGCCATCGTTGTACTGTGTTTGTAAATATTACGATAAATCTGGCTAACTTTACACTGTTCCAGAAACGTTACTTGATGTAAACGAGTAAGTAAATATTTCGGTATTTCAACATGATCATGACTCTGTTGTACACAAACAATTTATTAGTAATTACATGCTCGTGAGTGACATTGTGTCATGTAAATTTATTTATCTATACTAATATCATAAAGTGGGTAAGTTTGTGACCTTGTAGGGGGTAATCTCATGTACTACTAAATCAATTTTGAAAATTCTTTTACAAATAGGAAGCCACGTTATTTGTGAGTGTCATAGGCTATAGTTAACATATATATATTAACCCGAAAAATGAAAAGACTTTTTTGTGGTAGTCGGATGTGCAAAGTAAGTCGGAGAAAACTGGTTGAACGAAAACGTTTCTTACGCACGTTGCCGAACCACAGCATATGTCTAACTTTTATATTAAAGTCACAAAAAGTTGTTTTTTATAAATTTTTATCGCCCAACGAAATGGGCACGGGTCAGTTAGTACTTATAACTCGCAGAAAGCTTTAGAGGTCGTTTGGATGGTGTTAGAGATTTTTCTAAACTCGCTTGGCTATCTACCAATCTCGGCGTGAAAATCTGTTGCCACGCATCGATAGATGTGTTCCAGCACCTGCATGTGAGAGCCAGTCCCTTCTAAGTTTACCGTGTTTACTATCTTCGACCAAATCGTCATTTAATATCAGGCGAAGTTTTGTGCTTAAACGCTAAGGAACAATCTGAATATATTACAAACTAGGTTATAATATTATTAACTCTTGTGGAGTACCAACAGTTTTAGTTATCTTTAATATCTTTTCACCATTAAATGGTATAGGTTTTTACTAGAACTGCTTGATGTGATCAGTCCTCAGGTAGGAGACGTTTTGTCCAAAAGTTTTGGGTAAATATCCCTCTTCATTAAGCAATAAACGCTTTACGCTATTATTTGAAGGTGAGAAAATGTTTTCCGTGTATATAAAAAAATATATTAGAAATATTACCAATTTTGTTGTTAACTATCAATGCTTATACAATACGAAAGAAGCACGATTTAAAAAGCTTTCCTGCTCCTTATTATTTGTTTGTACAATGTAAGTAATTATGACATTACTCATAAAAGCAGTGTTGTTGCTATCCAGTGTTCAGTGGTTGTGAGCCACTCGTGGTATGGGAATTTTGTTTCGAACTGATTAATCACCTTTGGCTTGAAAGGCCTTTACAGCTACACTGGATTTTTAGGTGCTCAGACGAATGGCAACAAACTCAAGGACGCCAAAGTGGCCGAAACTCGGCTTCGATGGTACAACGCGAATCGAACTAAACTAATAAAACTAACTAACCAAAAAATAATAAAACTGCAGTGTAGTGTGTGTGTGCTCAAGGGCTACACTGCTGGGGATTTAATCTAGCAGCGTGGGATAGAGGCTGCCGCTGCATACAACCTCTATAAATACGTTGCTCTGATATTTACGTTACGTTATGTTGGAGATTCCTAACAATATTGTTCAAAAACGTTAACAATACGAAGCTTCTGACATCTAGACGTAGGTGTGCTAAATTCTTTGGTTTGTTGCTAGAGGATTTATCTACATAAGCATAAAATACCTATTTTAAAAGTGCGTTAATTAGTATAAAATACACAATTTTAACAAGATTTAAAAAGATACGAGTAAATGATTTCGCAACAACCGATAAACTGGATTTCGTACGATCTGATAATGACACAGGCGTGTGAATGGTTTGGTGACGAGGCTGTCAGAAGGATGATAATTATTAAATTCTACAACTTCTTTGTGCAAAGAACGAGGGGAGATCAGTATCTTATCTACATGCGTAGCCATGTATTAGACAAAATCTATCTACCATTCCCGCAACTATATACCTGCAACTCTTATATCTGATGTTAACACATATTTCAATTACCCTTCAAAAGATTATACGTGTTAAGGGGGAGTAATGTAAAAAAAATATTGTTTCATATGATTGTACAACATCTTAAGATTGTCGAAATTTGTAACAAATCGATGTTAAATGAATGAAAATATATAACCTTAAGCGTCCTTTGCTCCGATCGGGTTTTGTATATCTGCTCGGCGCATGACAATTTTGTTTTATATTGCCACTTCCCTTTTTTTAAATTCTTAGTTTTTTCTCTTCGATCAACGATTGATCGAAGTTTTTTCTACTCACAAAGAACGGGAACAAGGAAGGGGCGAAATATACGTACTAATGTATCCCTTTGAGTTTTTTTATTTTTCGTTATTATCTATTTTACATTAATAAATTAGCACATTTTAGGCGTTCGTTGTTGTCACGTTTAAGTGTCGCAAAAAAATTCAAAAATCAAATATCTCCGCAGGGATATCATGGGAAAATAATGATCTAATTATAGAATTTTAATTTATTGATCTTAAATAATCCAGTTACGAGTTATACAGTTCACCGGCGAACAAATTTTTTCCGATGAACTTCTGAACATTTACTGCAACCGAGTCGATTATTAATATTTTAGTATGAAAATTGGGCCTTATTTTCGCCGAATTAACGTTACCTCCCCTTAAGTGATTATATATAAAGGTGGAATAGGTATGTGCTTATCATTTAATGCTCAACTTGTCAGCCAAGATGAAGTTGTTTGTATTAGTATTTATGATATTAAGTTATACATTTGCGAGTCAACTAATCGCTTTAGGTAAACAAAACATATATTTTATATCTTCGAAATGATACATAATTATTAAAAGTGTTCTTTACGTTTTAGATGAGATAGAAGGACTGTTCAAAAAGTTAATGAGAAATGAATTAACGGAGTATGACACAAAAATTATTAATAATTTGTTCGAAGTTCTTCATAGGCCAGAACATGCCTCGTCTATTTCGATGGAGTATATTTCGGCTAGCAGAATGGTAAGTTAATAAAATATTATAATAAATAATTATGTTGGATACAAAATCCTAAATTATGCTATCCAAAAACTATCTGTAAAATTCAAAATGAAGAAGACATTAGTGGATGAACGTGATATTTCACAAATTTATCATTTTATAGAAATGCGTTCTATTGTTTCGTTATATCTTTGATTCTTATATCTTGATACATATTAAGAATGTAAATCTAACGTGTCTGTACTTTTTCGATTTTCGTGAACAAAATTGTTGCAGATGTCTAGGAATAAGTTATACAATACATTTCAATTATTTTTAGAAATGTCTGTCTGTCTGTCTGTCTGTTTGTATGAACACGCATCACTGCTAAAGTACCGGGTTTACAATAAACCCTCAGCAAGAAAATCGTGAAGCATATCCTTTGGAGTAACTTAATTTTATGTTTCATTAAAATTGATCGACTATATCAAAAGTTATTGTAATTTTAATGACGACGCGGCGTAAGTATTATAGAAAAGTAGATAAGTAAATGGACTTGATATATTCAGATGACTTTATTAATCACTGTTTTTTTACGTAATGTTCCTCGCGGACGAAGTCGCGGGCGCCGCTAGTATTATATATGAATATAGTTTGGATATTTTTTTGTTATTTCTAAGCCTATTTGCGCTAACTTTGGAAGAACGGAATACGTATATAGACATAACAGTATTTATTTAGGTGCAAATGAAATAATAATAAAATAGGATACTAATAACTGTAGCACGTTAGTGACATAAATACATTTCAAATATATTATCGAGTATTCGAGTGTATGTATTAAATTATCCTAAAATTCTTTTAAGATTAATAAAACTTTTAATTTGCATAAACGTTTTAGTACTTCTTCAAAACGTGTTGTACCAATAATTTAGTTTCAAGCATTGACATATAAAAACCCAAGACACAGAATCTCGAATAAAAGCAGTGTTCAAAACCGGCCGCAAAAACTCCCCAATATACATTATACTTATGCGATAAACACATGATTTTGCGAATTCAATCTTACATGAACGATTTAAAGTTGTTTTTACAAGGACGCAAGCAACGCGAGAGTATTTGAAATGACTACATAATCCAAAATTATGCACTCATTTCTTTGTGCCGGCTGTGAGACGTTACGTGTGCATCTTGGGTTTTTGTATGTCAATGGTGTCAAGGGTTATATTTTCGAGATGATTTTCATTTTATACTTATGAACCTCCGTCATTGATATATTGGTTTCATTATTAATCATATTATTTTTAAAACAAACACTATCCAATAATAGGCAGAAAAATCGTCTAAATTGTTTGGATATAATAGTAGGAATAGTGATACAATCTATTAGTGTTTAGAAATGACATGAATTGACGCAGGTTCGAATGCAACAATGAATTTGAATTATAAGTCAAGGAAACATTGTGATAAATTCATAGCATGATGATGGGGCGTTGTTGAATGTCTGGTGGGGTACCACCATCAGGTTACAAAGTCTTTCGTCCAGCACTTCTAGATTTATTCTGGCAGATGCACGCAAGAGCATACTCGACTCGTAGCTTGTTACCATCTACAATTACATCGAATGAGATTGTGATTAAAAGATAATTCTATAAAGAATTATAATCACCACGAAGTGATAAAGTAATAATCGAATATTAAGAACCTAGATACATTGTAGCTCAAGAATTAATATGCATGAAACAAATTCACATTCGTCTCATACTTGTGTGTTTTTCTACTTTTTTTTTAACCTTTTTTTTAGCAACCTATCTTTTAGATTATTACTGCCATTGTCAAGTAGTTAATAATATTACAAGTTCTTCTTCCATTCCATTTTTGGCAACCAGTCTTCTAGTAGACTATTACTGCCATTGTCAAGTGAGTATCGATATTACAAGTTTCTTGATATAATTTCAATGAACTAACACGATGGTGGCCATCTTGTTAGAACTTTCCATGGAGTTTTTGTGGCATCTCAGAATTCATGGTCCGTGGTATTATTTTCCATTCACTTCACTTATGTACAATAAACAAACTATATTACATAAAACACCACCAATTTTACACAATATAGAGTCAATAACACAATATTTTATGAATAAAATATAAAATCCACTACATGACAGACCCAAATCCCGCCAAAAACTCCTGTTTTCAACTTAATAATTACATAAAAAAGGTAACTAACTCTATGGAGGTATGTTACATCTAGGATATTTTGGCTAATAAACGCCTGAGGCAAGTTTTAGAATGAAATTAAATCATTAATTACATTATGACGCCTTCTTGCTTACACATTTACCCCATTGATCATTGCGCGCAAGCATGGCAGCTGCACAAAATTTGAATGCGTCTCAACAAATACGGTTATTCGCATTTTTTTTGACAACCTATCTTCCAGAATATTACTGCTATTGTCGAGTAGGTAACAATATTACAAAGGTCTTGCTATAATTTCAATGTTCTAACAAGATGGTGGCCTATCTTGTTAGAACTTTCTAGGAAATTTTGCGGCATCTCGGAATTCATGCTCCGTTATTTTCCACCGACTTCAATTATGCACAATAACCCAAATTGCGTAAAATGCCACCAATATTACAAAACATAACGTCAAATAAAATAAGATTATGAAAATATACAAGCCACAACTACATGACAGACTAAGATCTCGCCACAAACTATATCCGCACAAGGAATTTATAAATAACTTGTTTTATAAATTCCTTGTATTCGCATATTAGGGACGCGCTAACATTTTAAATGCCAAGTAGGGAATAAATCCTTTTTTGATTTTTTTAACCGACTTCAAAAAGGAGGTTATCTATTTGGCTGTATTCTAATAAATGTTTGTTACCTCATAACTTTGCCGTTTATAAATCTATTCGGAAAATTCTTTTTATTGGGAATTGTATTCAAGGGGAAACTATTTTAATGTCATAGTATGGGACTTTGGATTTCGAAGATACACCAAAAAACCAGGGTCGTAGCTAGAGGGGTCATTGTGGGGCAATGCCCTACCTTGAAATGACAATGCCCTACCTTAAAAATACCAAAAACTAAGATAAATTATTGTAATTAAATTGTTAGTTCATGGTTTGAGATAAAAAAAATTGGTATCTAAACTTTTCCGAACATACCACAGTTTGTGACAGACGAGGGCAGATCAATTATGATATTTTTGTACTTCCGTCCTACCTGTATGTAACCAATGCTGCCCTACCTCAAATTCGACTCTAGCTGCAGCCCCGCAAAGAACTCCTACAATCGAATATGATTTGTATAGAGACTGAGGTATTAGTCGGTTTATGGTAATTGGTAATGGAATTTTTTTACAGCCGATTTATTTCAAGTCGGTTGTTTTTCGTTAAAATTTTATTTACCACTGAGACGCCTGTCGCGTGGTAATACCCATCCAGAGCGACCTCTCCGTTCGCCTTATAGTCGGCACGACATAAAGTATATCGAATATCTAGTAGTCCGGTGAAGCTGTAAAGACCTTACCAGGTCAATAGCGTAGTCAGTTCGAGAAAAAAAAAATACATCGAATATAGAGTGAATTTAGTTAGCCAGTACTGAATAGAAATAATGGATAATTAACTGTAAATAATTAAATCTATAATGTTTATATTAATTTATGATAATCTTTATATCATACTTATTAATAATCACGCAAATTTTAACCTCATCTTAATGCCGTTATATTTGTGGAGTGCATGAATTATTTACAATAGTAGCATAAACTTGGCTTCAAATGGATAAATATATGTAGACAGCAGAATGTTTGCCAATATAATAGTTATAACAATACATACCTTGGAAACTGGTTCACAAAAATATGTAGGTACCTAGTTTGGGAACTCGTTGCATATTCGTTAGTGTTATGTTATATTATGTATGATATGTGTTATGTATGATAGTTTTAAAAACTTATAGGAATTATAAAGCCAAATATATACCACAATATATGTAACAATTTTCATTATATAAGAGCCATGTAGTTAGTACCTAACTTTTTGGAACTTTTCTAAATATTTTTGGCCTGAAGGGCACTCGCCAAAACGGCAACTAACACGCGGATACTGAAGTGGCCAAACCTCGGATTGGATGGTTGCTATACTTGGTAACAACTTGATTAATTTGTTATAACACAAAGACTAAATTGTCTACTACCTCATAGTCTTATGGAGGTCTTCGGGACACGATACCCAACAACAATTGTGCCTCTTTTTTATGTATTGATTTTTTTTATGTCATAGGAGGCCAACGAACAGGCTGGCCACCTGATGTTAAGTGATCACCACCGTCAATAGATACTAGCAACACTAGGGGTAGTCGCAATTGCGTTGCCAACCTGTGTTTGCGGGGAAGGGGGACGGGGAGAGTTGGGGAGGGTAGGTGGGCCTCCGGCGTTCTCACTGACCGAACGAAACGCATTAAAGCCAGCACTGAGAGGGTGGTACTACCCCGGGCGATCGGAACCATTCATGCCGAAACCAATAATAGCTTCAGCATGGCTCTACCATCTACCAAAAATGATGTTGGTAATTTTATTATTTTTGCTTTTAGACAATTGATTGCTTCATATGCCGGAGTGTATTTGCTGCTGCGATACAAAGTATAAATGATGGACAATCTGATGAAGCAATTACTAATATAATAGCTACTTTATGTACTTCACTGGGCATTCAAAATTATAGAGTTTGTAGAGGGGCTGTTGCGTTGAACATTGTGAGTATATTGTTTATTTTATTTATACATTTCAATACGAATATTTGGATTGATTCAATATTATTTGTTTAGGTATGTAAGAATATCTGTATATTTATAATAATTAAATTTGTCTAAATTGTAATTATACATCATTTACGTAATGTGTGGAAATAATTAATAATTCACCGTACTAATGTATTTTATATTTATTACAGCCTATTATTACATACATCGTGAGAAATGTTCCAGAAGCGACACCAGGAGCTTTCTGTACGTTAGCTTTCCAATCTGAGAGTAACCCTAACGCTTGCCCATACAATGACCAAAGATTTGAATGGCAAGTTGAATTGCCTAACCCAGTGACAGTGGATCCAGTAAGTTGTTTAAAAAATCTGCCGATTCCTTTAATGTTTTCTTATTTTTCCTATAACGAAGTTATTGTATTAAAAAATAACTAGAATATATAGAAATATCTAAACATCTGTAGATTAGATTCTCGATTATTTTTTTCCTAATGTAATGTTAATATGCAATCTCTAAAATTTCTTAAATTTGTGTACTCCGATTTTGTGTAACGATAATAACAACATATTGATTTTAGTCACCTGTAGTTGATTCAAGACCTCTGACGGTTGCTATTATAACGGATGCTCATATTGACCCACTTTACGAAGCGTTTGGCGTGGCTAACTGCGATGAGCCAGTGTGTTGTAGAAAAGGACAGAGACCTTCCCAAAGTTACGTCTACCAATCAAATATAGATGAATCTATAATCAAACAGAGTATTGTTAACAACAGTGGAGAGATAATGTTAAATTTGGACGTAGCACCCAAATTAAGGGATATACGAAAGATGTCTCAAACTAGATTTGCGAGTCGGAACGCGGAACCCGCTGGTTATTGGGGTGATTACAGAAACTGCGACACTCCTATTTGGGCTTTGGATGACGTTATTGAACGAATTGCTGAAACGCATAAGGTAAATTAGTTTCTAATTAACTAGCTTTTGCTCACGGCTTCACTCACATTAATGAATTTTGACCTATCCTTGAACAGTGCTTATTTTTCAGGATGAAAGGTGTCGTATGTCCTTTTCTATTCACCTAAAAAAGTGTTTGCAAAATTTCATCATCATTGGTTGCGTAGGAAAGACGTGAAAGCATAATAAACAAACAAACTCAATTTTCCATTTATAATATTAGTAAAGAAGTAGGGCAATAATATTTACTTGATTAATAGTCCGAATGAGCGAAAATTGCGTAAGGATCTTACAGTATCTTAACATAATAGGGAAATTTATTACTTATAACATGACCGTACTATACTATATTATAATATTTTATTCCTAATATTAATTTATGTGTCCAGAATATCGATGTCCTATACTATATTGGAGATACAATTGATCATGGCGTGTGGGAGACATCCTATGACTTAATCAACGAAATGAATCTTTATCTGATTGAGAAAATAAGGAAAACTCTGGGTGACAACGTCCTCGTTATACCTGTTCTTGGAAACCATGAAGCTCAACCTACTAATCAGTAAGTTATTATAAGCATATTGTAGAATAATAGAAAAGAATACAACATATATGTAGCTCCGTAATTTTTATTATAAATACTGATACGCCTTGACGATAATATCAATCAATTATGATAAGTGTGAAGTTACATCAGTTGTACCTACTAAAGCATTGATAGAATGTTGTATTTTATATCGCCGCTCTCTTGACTTGGGCCGAGTCTTAAGCCAAGGGCTCTTGGAATATTGTCTCTATTGCCACCCTATATTTACGCCACTAGTTCAATGATATTGTGTTCAGCCATATCACGGAACCTTTCAATAATCTAAGCTTTCGGCAACAAAAAATATAAGGAATGTCTCATACGATTAAATCATGGTAGATGGTACAGAAATCTCTACTGAAAATCTATCCACAAATGCGTTCCGACAGTAACTACCTATCCGGGGGTAAATTTCGCTCCCGCACACCAGATTAGGCCCCCCTCGGCAGCGGCTCAAGCCTAGGTCCGTTCCCTCGGCCTGGAGCCCTTGAGTACGTTGCTCGCGCGATACAGTGACACAAAATCTTACAACACTGCAATAACATTACACATATCACCTCCACACAAGTGCACGCATACATGCTTACACATGAATGTGGAAGGGTTTTATTTTTCCCTTATCGAACTGAAATAGTTTAGATAAATTATCCGACATAAAATACATGTAAGAGTTGTCGAGGTATGTATGCTTGGTACACATATATGTTTCAATAACTCATATAAGTATGAATATGTAGCTTGGCTTAAGTTAGCTCAGATAGATCGCGAATTGCATGTATCAGGCAACAGCCCAAGGCGAGGTGTTCCGTGCACCCTTGAGCTACTTGCCCAGGTGAAATCGGCTGAGTGCCTTATGCGTTCGCCTTAGTAGTCCGGTGAAGCTGTTAAGACCTTTCTAGGTCAATAGTGTAGTCAGTTCGAAAAAAAAAACTACCTTTCCAGAAAACCGCCTCGTATGTTTAAAGTCTTGTTAAATTCTTTTGCACCGTTAATCAGTAAAAATAAAATATTTTGTTATTCAACACGAAGTACTTCATCATTTATCAGCGGTCGTGATTTCTGCAATTTATAAGTCACTTAGAAATACCTTATTAATTAGACTAAGATACAGCGACATATTACTTAGGTTGTGTGTTTATCGAAAAAAAATAAAGGTTAAGCAAATGCCTCAGTATTTTAAAGTAACCTGTAAAAGTTGTGCTATTTGAGCTATTATTTGTACACTCCCCAAATACAATGAAAAGACGTGATTGTTATGTTACAGATTTGCACCAGCTTCGGTGATAGGCGAGAAAATAAATACAACTTGGCTTTACGATGCTTTGGTTGATAAGTGGAACTTCTACTTGACTGATGAGGCAAAAGTTACGTTGCGTGAACGCGGAGAATATTCCATTCTGGTGAGACCTGGATTGAGGGTCATCACACTAAATAACAATGTCGCTTACAGATCCAACTGGTAAAATTAAAATTTCAATATTTTTTTCTTACATATCGTGCGACTATGGTACCGTTACTAAAGCAAATATTTATGTAATTAAAATATTAAATTTAATTACCTTTGTAAATTTTATTTAATCGTATGGCTAATATGTAAATGATTTTGAGTCAATAGTTTGAGGGAATTTACTATTTTATTTATATAAGATAGTTTATTTTACCTTCTATAATGACTGAACGAAGTTTCGATTGGAACAAGAAATGATATCGGCAGCGGTATTTAATTCGGCTAAATGGAATAAATTTCGCCTCAGTCAAAACTTACGTTCACGTGGGCTTCATCTAGTTCAGTCATACTCATCCTTTTTTTTAAAGGGGCCACAAACATGTTTCGCTCATGGTGTCGCGGGCAGTAAACTATTTAAGGTTATAATGAAGCAAAATGCAATGGGGACCAAATTTTGGTAACACCTGTTTAGTAAGATATTAGTAGACGCACTATACTGACAAACAAAGCGACGCGCTCTTAGCTGAAAATTTGAAAGACAATGTCATTCCCGTCGTCTAGCTCGTTCCTCCCACACTTTTAAAGTGAAACTTTTATTACATCGTCTCAAACTTTTTCGTCTGTGTGTTGCATGTCGCGTGATGGTCGGCCGCGGAGTAGGGATAAAGTGAAAGGCGCCTATAGTTCGCAGCAGCTGACCGTGTAGTGTATAGACTATTATTAGTTAAATGTCCATAGTGTGAAAAACAATTTCACTTTTACCGTGGTTTCATAAAACCACACAATCCTTTTTTTTACATAGAATGTATCGCGGTCTAGTTATCTGATATTTATTTAATTTATTCCGCCTGCTTAAAGTTTTTCAGATGGGCGCGAAATTTTAAATAATTGGAAATAAAGTAACATCGGGTGGGGCAACTACAAAGGCCCGGTGGGCCGCAGTTTGAGTATAGCTAATCTACCCAATGTTGCGAATTTGTAGAGAATACTTGAAAATTGCATGGAATATTTAGTGCATTTGGGGTTTTATAAGGATTGGTGATACGTGGAGAAATGGCGGGGATACTAATATGTTATCGTTTAATAATCTATCCATACTTGTCGCAATAGTTTGATCATGCATTATTAAATCTCCGGTTTTTTGAGTGCTTGGAAAATTTGTGATAATAGAAAAATTGAATGACGACAAACTCATGTTATGCACGATTTTACTCACTATTTCGCTTATTGAGCTGCTGATATCTATCCAATTGCATGCTTCATTAAATTTTCATTGAGAGGATACCATAAAATGAATGAAAATAGAAATAATAAAACATGTAATTCGCGGTGAGTTAGTTTTATCTGTAGGATATTTCTAGGTGGCTCGTATACGATCCATTGGATGCTAAAAAACATTTGGATTGGTTGGTGCTGGAACTGACTAAAGCAGAACAGGCCGGGGAGAAAGTACACATTCTGGCTCACATACCACCAGGAGTAAACGACCTTACACATACATGGACTAGAGAATATAATAGAATTGTTAACAGGTAAACTAACATTATATATTTAACTTGCGTTCCCGGCGGATGTTATCTCGTCCTGTTAATAAAAAAACCTTGTCAAATTATACACCTAAACCTTCTTCATGAATCACTTTATCTACTGGTGAAAACCGCATAAAAATCTGTTCGGTAGTTTTGAGTTTATAGCGAACAAACAGACAGACAGACGTGGCAGAGGACTTTATTTTATAATATGTAGTGATTAATCCTTATATAACGAGTACATGTTAGTATAAATTATGTGATATTCTACGATATTATATTATTACTAGCTTTTACCGGCAGTTACGCACGCGTTAATATCGATTTGATCTATCCCTCGGGAAAAATACATTTTATCTGGATGAAAAATACTCTATGTCCTTTTTTGTACCCTTGAAAACGTCTAAGCAAAATTTCATGTCGGTCGGTCAAGTATTTAAGGCGTGAAGCATTACAAATAAAATCACATATTTTTATGTCATACCAAGCAAACGAACATGTGGGTCACCTGATGTTAAGTGATCACCACCGTCCATAGACACTAACAACACCAGGGGAGTCGAAAGTTCATTGCCAGCCTGTGTTTGGGTGAAAGGGTGGGAGAGGGCAGAGGAGAGGGGAAGGGAGGAGAGGTGGGCTTCCTGCGCTCTCACTGACCGAATGAAACGCAACAATGCAAGCACTGTTACTTCACGTAGGTTTTCTATGAAGGGGTGGTACTACCTCGGGCGAGCCGACCCATTTATGCTGAAACCAATAATAGCTTCCATGGCTCTACCAACTACCGTACCGTACCGTCGTTTTTTAAATATTAATTGGGAATTCTCTACCATTGTAGGCGATTTTTAAAGCTTTATAGATTTTAGCGTTTTAGGACATTTTCATCTGATACTAAATGACGATGTGGTCTTAGATGGTAAACAAGACAAAACCTAGGGGTTTGGCTTTCAATTGCATCTGCCGAAACACAACAACAGGTGTTTGGCGACAGATTTTCAACTTGGGTGGTAGCTAGCCAGACAGGTTTAGAAGAAGCACTACTATCGAGTAATATAACATATATTTATACAGTAGAACCTCGATAAGGTAAAAAATTATATAAATTCAAAAAATGAGTGTGTGTAACCGTCACACGCGATTGAAGTAAAGCTTCTTTGGCGTTATAAGAGATGGCGATTAAGTTAAAAATAAATACATCACATGAGAATTTAAAAAGGCATTTATAGATGATGTAACACTAGTAATATATACATTTATTATCGTCGACCACTATATAATTTGACTACACTACACAATAATTTGACTACTATCATACTTCAAATATTATACAATTGATTTATGATAACTCAAATGAGAAACATAATTACTGCTCTGCAAATTATTCGTTTTTATTACTTATACTTTCAGAAAATATTCACTCACAAAATACGTGGACAGATGCTATAAAATGAAGGTTATATTGGCTCAGATGCACGTGTATTCATAAAATTCTTAAAACAATATTAGATAATAATTAAACTTCTATTATATCTTAATTAATATAATTCGTTACTTACCACAGTAATCTGTTCGTACTTTTCTATATTTTATTTACTTTATAACAAAGAATTGCTAATAATATTTCCTGAGTTATTTAAGTTCCGAATTAGCTGATAAATGACACTACTGTTAATGAAGCTTTGATTTAATTTGTTACTTATTTACATTGAAACCAGATGGCAGCACGGTCGCGCGCTCATATATACATAATTAATTCTATTGTATGATTTTTATTATTATTCAATTTAATATTTTTATTTCTTTTTCTAAAAAAATTGTTCGATTTGTTTATAAATTATTTTATCAATAATCAAAAATATTTAAAAATCGGATAGTACAGAAACAAGACGCCATATAGCCGTAACGGACTTCCGTTGCATCGTTGTCCAGTTACCTCCTAGCCGCGCGTAAAGAAGTTTTACTTCAAAATAATCTTTTCCCTTCCCTTCAGAGCCTAAAACCTCTATTATACTTAAAATACCCTCTGTAACTTAAACTAATAATTTCAGTATTTAGTAACTCAGTTACTTAGAGAAATGTTTCGATGAGTTCTGTAACATAAATTGTCTGCCAATGAACATATACAATCCCCTATTGTTTCTTTTAAATCCCTAAAAGCTTTATTTGCGGTGGTTAGGACAGCAACTTACTTGGATAATAATATATTAACTTGATATAAAAATAAGATAATAACTTGTTGATCACTGTCCAGGAAACTGCGCTGTGTGATAAAAGTTACCTAAGTAAAATGAGTTACAAAACGAAAATTGACAACACTAACATACTCTGATAAATTAAAAGCGATGAAAAGTGGATTAAAGAGAAAAGAAGTTGTGGCTCAGTTTGGAATACACGAAAGTACATTGTAACTTATAGTTAAAAAAGAAGCTTAACTCTTGAAGAAACGAGAATGTGGAGAAAGTATTTTAAGTGAAAGACGAAAAATTGCTGAATTCCCTATTTCGGAGAAATGTTTATTGACGAGGTTCAAACACTGTCGAAACCAAAACATCACAGACATAGCGAAAGAAGAATCTGAAGAGTTCGCCAATGCGCTAAAAATTCATAATTTTATAGCTAACAAGGGATAGTTAGAAAACTTCGAAAAACGGCATGATTTGGCTTTCAAGTAAGCGGCGAAAGTACGGGTTGTAACATAAACTCTTGATAAGTTAAAACTCTATAACTAAAAATATTTCCTGTTTCCGTTGGGTTTTGACTTATCGAGGTTCTACCGTATATATATTGTTACTTTTTCTTTGTATCACATAGTATCAACCACCATGGCATATCAACCGGTAATGGTTAAACTATCAGTACATATTACGAAACACAGTCCTCTGTCACGTCTGTCTGTTCGCGATAAACTCAAAAACTACTGAACGGATTTTCATGTGGTTTTGCACCAGTAGATAAAGTGATTCATGAGGAAGGTTTAGGTATATAATTTGTCAATGTTTTTTTAATTATCAGAGCGGGATAACATCTGCCGGGTTTTTAGTGTTATTTATAATGAAATCGCATATTAACATGTCGTAATAATAAACATACCAGATTTAGCAGTTTTCTAATATTTGCGGTAAAAATAATTAGCGATAGATGGCGTTTAAATAAATTTAACGATTGCCATAACCGTGTGACTCAGCGAGGGTATGGACATTCACTTATATATCAAATATACCAATAGATCGTCATGTTTCTCATAAAAAATGGTCAATTTCAGGTTTTCTGCAACAATAAAAGCAGAATTCAATGGGCATACACATTCTGATGAGTTTAAGATTTTCTACAATGCTCAAGGTACACCAATCAATGTAGCATGGGGAGGTGGCAGCACTACAAGCTATACGTTCTATAACGTAAATTATAAAATTGCCACAATTGACCCTGGTACTTTTGTAAGTATTCAAATTATATCTTTACGTATTGCAATAATAAAACTACTTACTTATCAATTTTCTTACACTATCTTGTTGTACTAAGAAATAAAAACATAGAACAATGTCATGTTATTTAAAGAATAATCATTTGTTAGGTTTGGCAGTCCTTGTGTCGCAGTAGTAAAGTTTACTACCGAGTCTAGAGATGTGTTCAATTCTCGCTTATGTTTTGTAATTTACTTTTGTTTGATGAGCGTTTTTGTTAGTTTTTTTTATATCATAGGCGGCAAACGTACATGTGGGTCACCTGATGTTAAGTGATCGCCATCGTCTATAGACACTTGCAACACCAGGGGAGTCGCAAGTGCGTTGCCAACCTGTTTTGGGGGAGGGGAGAGAGGTGGGCGTCCGGCGCTCTCACTGACCGAAGGAAACGCAACAATGCAAGCACTGTTATTTTACATCGGTTTTCTGTGTGTCTGAAACCATTAATAGCTTCAGCGTAGCTCTACCACCTAAAACCCAAGTTCTGTGTTTCAGTGTAAATCTATTTATATAGTACTAGTGGGCCCGGCAGACGTTGTCCCGCCCTGATTATAAAAAAAAACCTTGATAAATTATGTACTAAAAAAACCTTACTCAAGAATCACTTTATCCACTGGTAAAAACCGCATGAAAATCCGTTCAGTAGTTTTTGAGTTTATCGCGAACAGACAGACAGACAGACGCGGTAGGGGACTTTGTTTTATACTATGTAATGATATTGTGTGTATATTTATACTGTTTAGATATCATAATACAATCTATGCTTTTAAACCCGCCTGGCTAACTACTACCTTAGAGTTGAAAATCTGTGGTCCAGTACATATAGATGGGTTCTGGTATTAGCATTTGAGAGCCAGTCTCTCTCTATGTTTAGTGTGTTTACAATCTTAGACCAAAGCGTAATTTAACCTCAGACAGGATTGTGGCCAAACGATATTTTTCTACCTATGTATAAATTATAAAAAAAACACCTTAAACTAAGTAGGGTCGATGTTTCAATAGGTAATTTAAATTTGCATATGAGCATCACAATAATCAAAAAAATCGAATACATTAATAATAATATAGTATACAGCATGGAGTCTAGTCTCCATGGTATGCAGAGTCTGTGTATAGCCTATATGACAGTAGAATAATGGGGACGCAGACAGTTACCAACTATCGCACAAAGAAGGTACGAAGAATAGGGAAAGAATACATAAAAACGCATTCCATCTCATTCTCCCGTAGCCTAAAACATATCTATCTCTATAGCTATCTCTTTTTCATTACACATTTTCGTTTCATAAAATCTAATTAACACCGTCCCAAAAGACGTTTCACACCAACAAAGTTATAAGAATTTTCAGATCAAATATTGTTAAATTACAGGAGCCCCTAAATATCGTAAATTACGTCTACAATCTAACGGAAGCAAATTTAACACCGAACAGAAGACCGCATTGGTTCCAACTTTATGATATGAGAAATACTTTCGGTCTACGTGATCTTTCGTCCTCTTCTATGAATGATTTAGTTCAAAGAATGGTAACAACAGATAGGCATCTTCTTGATATGTATGCAGCGTTCTCTTCAAAGTTGAGTGACCCTCGCTGGCCGTACTGCAACACGAACTGCAAGCTCGACAATTTATGCAAAACCGTCATTACGGTTTTGTGGGAACGAGACAGATGCGATGAACTGAGAAGTCTCTACGCGTCATAATTATGTTTGACGTATTATATGTTAAGAACATTGTTTGGTAATAAATTAAACAATAATTTGAGGAATGAGTTGTTTTCTTGTTTTTACCGACAACAAAAATGTCCTCAATTTCGTATTTTTTCATGTTAGTTATCCCAGAAATTCGTCATTCATAAACAAATTTGGATTTGTTTTATTGGAAGAGGGATATTTTCAAATGTATATAGTTTTATTAAAATAGCACCTTGTATTCCACTCCATTCCGTTTGGAATTGATTGGCCGCTACAACGTGTTATTACAACGAAAAACGTTTGATTTTATTTGGGCGACGTGTACCTGTAAAAGCTAAATTTGAAACTAGTATAGTTAATAGAAATAGTGAAATAATGGTAACTAAAACCAAAAAAAAAAATTAAAAAAATTAACCGTCAACCAAGGACGCGTTTGTTGTGTTTCCGCAAAGTAACGCCTTCTTTAATTCAATACCAGGGAAATAATACGAAACAGGAAAATTTGTAGCGATTCAGATGTTTGTAGGTTTATAATAAATCAAGAATAAGTAGGTATCTAACTATGATCAAGGAAATTTGAAGAGTAATTTCTTTTGAAATCGGTTTTATTAATAAAATAATTATTATATGATACTTTATACTAAATGAACACTAGGAAGACTAAAGATTAATACTTATTTCTGTTATAGTAATGGATGGACAGTAAATGAAGTATATTTGCTCTAGATCCATAACTCGGGCGACACTAACTTTGTCATACTCGTAAGTAGCTAACATTATGCACTTTTTGGGTCGCTTAGAACAGAAACATATAATATGTATGAGCGTCTCAAGTAGCCCATTTTTCTTATTTCTAAGCTTAGTTATTGCTTTAAATCTTATACTACTCCCATACGTGACGAAGTATCGACGTTCCATGTTACCGTGCTACCACAGTATAAATATAAGGGACAGTACGGAAACTACCTAAAAACGCTCGAAAACGGGACCCTCACACAAACATGCGCATCGACGAGAAGTTTTAAAAGGTACTCTATTGACAGCACCCCGAAAACCGCTTAGGCGTCTCGTCGATGCGCATGTTTGTGTGAATGTGCCGGTACGAGCCTTTGTAGGTAGTTTTCATACTGTCTCTTATATTTATACTGTGGTATTACGTCTATCTTTACGTAGCTTGAAGTTCGTAACGCATGACGATAACGTCTTCATAGATCAGTGTCTATTGCGACAATACCCAAAATTTCGTTGCTATATACATAGTATGAAAAAGTAGCATTACACAATATACCTAGACTTTTTTTTAAACTTTTATGTTATACATACGGTGGCAAAGCTTATACACTCAAAGTGTCAAAACCTCAGAATAAGTAGCTGACGTAAAGCGCTTACACTCTTGAATAATATTGTATTGATCGACTCAGGTTTGATTTTTACAACGAGGTTGAGGTTTTGATGAAAGAAATTGGTGAGGTTATCATAGTGGAGTAACACAATACGTTTTAGATCAGTTATAGTATTTATATGAATAAGTAAAATTCACAAATTGAATTACTTATCGTGAAGCGCCTAACCACGTGTTTCCACAACTACATATGAAAGACATTCCCTTTTGTAAGCATAACGTGTCATAACCGACTATATCATTAACTATCTGATGTTAATCTAATGAGATTAGAGACAAACGCATGTGAAATTATTGGACAAAAAAATATATGGCAGTTGGACGATAAGATTGGATAACATTTTCAGGGTTATGTAAGGTCCAATATATAAATTTAGTATCTAGCTCTGCTTTTATTTATGTCATGGCAGGCAAACGAACACCGAAACACACGAAGTGATCACCACCATCTATAGACACTAACAACACCAGGAGAGTCGCAAGTGCGTTGCCAGCATGTGTTTGGGGTAAGGAGAGGGAGGGGGAGAGGAGAAGGGAGGGAAGGGAACGTGGGCTTCCGGCGCTCTCACTGACCGAACGAAACGCAACAATGCAAGCACTGTTACTTCACGTCGGTTTTCTGTGAGAGGATAGTACTACCCTGGGCGAGCCGACCCATTCGTGCTGAAACCAATAATAGCTTCAGCGTTGCTCTACCACTTACTAAACTTCTCTCTCTGCTCTGCTTTTGAGTAAGAAGTTACTTATGCTTTGATGATAACTAACCTCTTATCAATAAGGCTTTCTGATTAGCGTGTTAGGAGACCGCGCCAATCAAGACCCTGATTTCAAACTTGCAAATGAGCCGGAACTTTTGTTTAAAGAAAATAGTATAGTGGAAAGGTTATTCTTAACCTCGCCTGGCTAGCTACCCTTAGTTAAAAATCTGTCGTCAAGCACCTATGGGTGTTTTCCGGCAGCTGTATTTGACAGCCAGTCCCTCTGCGTTTAGCCTGTTTATCACCATGAACCACATCGTCATTTAATACCAAGTGAGGTCACGGTCAAAGTATATTTAAAAAAAAAAAACAGAACTTAGGTAAAACTCACTTTTTTGACCTCAATGAACCCAGCGTTATCATTTTCATCAAAGGGTACGTTGACGATACAATATGTTTTGAATTCAGGAGGCAAACAGCTGGGGTTTAAACGAGTATCTAATCACAAAGAATAGGAGTACAGTATAAAATGTAACTATGATCTGTGATTTGGATACGTGCCTGGATATGTCCATGTTTCAATTTAAATCGGTCATAACATATAAGACAGGCTATGTTGTATTCTGTGAAGCTGGGTAAAAATTTTTAGGATTTTAAACAAGTGATTTCAAGTTTATTGAATAATATTTATAACTAGCGGGCCCGGCAGCCGTTGTCCCGCCCTGATTATGAAAAAATCCTCGACAAATTATACACTAAAACGTTCCTCATTAATCACTCTATCTATCGGTGAAAACCGCATGACAATCCGTTCGGTAGTTTTTGAGTTTATCGCGAACAGACAGACAGACAGACGCGGTAGGGGACTTTGTTTTATACTATGTAATGCAATAGGCAAATCATGAAAATATTACAGTTGCATTCAATTACTTCCTTACCAGCAACTACGATTAAAAAGAACGTATACATTCATTACATAATATAATAAAATACATAAATAACCTAATACATAAAGTTTTGAGTACTTATTTTTAAATATTACCTATATAATAATTTGATAATCTAGAAAGATCGAAAAGTAATTGATCAATCGCGGATTATTCTTTAAATACTGATTAAAATAATAATTAATGGTTCGCGTGACGATAACGTGGGATCCACATTATATCGTTTATGATATTATGCTGATACTCTATAATAAAAACAATATATGTTTCTTACCTGTCTAAAACGTTTTATAAGTGTAAAATGTACATTTTAGTCGCAGTATTGTAGAGTGTTTATAACTTGCATTTTATATGTGTATATTTCAATATAAAAGTGGAATTATAATACAAAGATCAAAATGAATTTGTTGGTGATTGTGTTAATGATATTTAGCTCAACATATGCAAGTCATCTGATCTCGCTAGGTGGGTGATTATTAATTTTATTTTCATTATAAATAAGAATATATACTTCTTTTTTTCAAACTGCTTACGCTATTGGTCTGTCGGGCCTGCAAAGCTTCACCGGAGTAAATTTATAGGTACTTCTCGATGACTCAAGTATTATTTAATTAGTATTACTCGCGGCAGAAGAGTGGTTTAACGGGTGGAATATTCATTATCCGTAGGTTCAACCTCCGACATGTACCAACAAATTTTTCAAAATACACGTGCATTTACTAATTTAAGTTAGTAACACTATGGGCAGTGAAGGAACCGGTGAAGGAAAACATCGTAAGGAAACCTGAAACTGAGATATTTTCTTGTAGTATCGTATCTGGGAAAATATAGAACTTTGGATTTCTCAGTTTGTAATAGCCGATACGTCGTGGGCTAGCTTGGTGATTATGCCCATACCCTCCTTCGGTAAAAGGCCCATGACCATGTAGAGGGTCTCTTACTGATTTGATAAGTATTTAATAATCTTACACAAAAGGTGCAGGTAAATAATTATTTTCAATCTACATTTATGTTTTAGGTGAGATAGATGATGTCATAAAAAAATTAATGAGAAACGAATTAACACAGGATGATAATGATTTATTAAAAGATCTATTTCAATTCTTGTATAGACCTGATTTAACCTCTGCGCAATCAGTAGAATATAATTCTCAAAGTAGAATGGTAAGTTATATATTATAATTAATTATTTCCATATAAGAACATTGTTGTAAAATTTTAAATGCCTTGCACAATCCAGAAGGCAAATAAGATGATAGGATTTAATTGTTATAAATATACTTAAACTTACTGTAGACTATTTAATTATCTGTATGAAAATCTTCCCCTTAAAGTCAATCGGATGGTAAGTGGTTAATGAAACGGAAAACTATAACTTAATAGAGTACTTTATGTGGTCGATGTAATAGCGTATTTGTAAATACTTGTCTAAATAGGCCTGCTAGGAAAAAAATATTAGAAAAAGATTATACAGTTAAGTAGTTAACTTCGGGAGCATTTCGGTTGACTTTTTAAAAACTAGAAGTTGATATTAGACCATTTGTTTGAATAGCATCGATATTAGACTATAATTCTATGTCTTAAAATTATGACAGTCGATTTGAGACTTCCTATTCTACGTGCTTAACTTACAAGAACCGATTCTAGACCACAGAGTACTTCTAGACTGTTATTATAATTTCTTATTCCAGTTTATCTTAAATATGCTGACCTCGCGTCTGGCTACCATCCTGTACGGAGAACGCTAGGCAAGCTTAACTTAATTCACACATATGTAATGAGTCTATGAGAATATAAGTACTTTGTATACATTGCGGTATATCTTTGTTTATCCTAACTAACACTATATATGCGAATATAAGTTTGTTTATTTGTTTGTTACGCTTTAACAACTCAAACGATCGTTATGAAATTTTTGGAATCGTTATGAAACGGTACAAAAAAAGACATACGGTAATATTCATCCAGAAAAAGTACTGTTGCTGAGGGATAAGTGAAATCTACATTAACGCGAGAGGAGCCGCGAGCAAAAGCTAGTATTTCCATAAATCTTGGTCCACTAGAGAATATATTTTACTGGTTAATTTTACTTACACCTTTCAGCAGCCACATTACTATTTTAAGAAAATGTCTATATTATAGAAACGCTAATTTAATTCAAATCTAAAGTATGCTAATGAATTCATATTACTTTCAGGCTATTGAATGCTTTATATGTAGAAGTGTGTTTGCTGCTGCAATCCAAGGATTGCATAACGGACAAACGGATGAAGAACTTACCGATGTTATATCCAACTTATGTACTTCATTGGGGGTTTTAAGTGATAACGTTTGCAGAGGAGCTGTAGCACTGAACTTGGTAATTTTAATAGACTTGTAAAATTAAAATCTGTTCAATTCTCAATACCTATACTCTATATACCTATACTAATAATAAACAACATATATCTTACTACAGTACTCTCATAGGCTTATTAAATTATATCCTCTTGCTCTACATTAATATTCCATATCAGAGGGCGAATATAGGTTGCATAACTTCAGAATGCGATAAAATGAAGTAAAATTAAGATCCAGATTTCAAAATGGCGAATCACATTTTTAAATATCTAGCCATTTCTTTTAATTATTTTTCTACATTACATAATTTGTTATTGTTCCAGTTTTCCAAATTTCGTAATAAATATTGTATTTTTTTAAACTTGTGCTGCCAACAGTCGGTTCACCAGTGCATCATAAAGTTTAGTTTAGGTATATCCGTTTGTATGAAACTTAAACCCTTACGGTGTTATTACAAAAAAGTTAAATACTTATTGAACCCTGGCTTTAAAAAGGTCTCATATTAAATGCACCGCGGTCGCCATCTTGTTCTTTTGTCTCGCTTTGGTTACGTTAGTTTAGACTTGTGAAAAAGGATAACACGAACTTGCCTCGGGCGAGCGCGGTGCATTTATTAGGAAACTTTTTTAAACCAAGTGTTTAATACGTATTTAACTTTTTTGTAATAACACGGTTATGGTTTTGGACAGTCCAGGGGTCTTTAAACGGGAATAAAACTTTGCCCACTAACATGATATTTACAGGATTGTACCTTTGTTTTTAAAAAGTAAAATAAGCTCTATTTCAAGATTGTTCGAGATCCAGAGCAAGTTTACAATAACAAACAGAAAAGTAATAATTGTCAATGATTTCAGCCTATTTTTACGTACATCATACGTACGGTTCCTGAAGCTAGTGGCGTAACTTTCTGCGGTATTATTTTTCAAGTATCGGATAACCCTAATGCGTGTCCTTACAATGACCCAAGATTTGAATGGCAAGTTGAATTACCAGCTCCAGTTCAAGTAAAAGCGGTGAGTTTTATGATTCCAAAAAATGTTGAAACCAAAGAATTATTCATATTATTATGCTTTTAAGTATTAATTAATTTCATTCGAAATAGCTAAAGATTTCAATGTAGGTAGTTTTAATGACTTCAGATCAGCAGGATAGTCGTTAAGATTTAAACAATGTTGTATTAAACCTAATACCTGATACTTTACTTAAGGTATTAATTTATGGTTTTTCTTTTTTAATAATATTTATAGGATTTATCAACAGAAATCTTTGAAGAAAAAACTTCTTTAGGTGCGTTGAAGAGTATTTTTTTTAGCAGGAGATAAACTTATAATTTCGCGTGATGATATGCTAGTAAGCGTGACCGGCAGTATTGCTGCTTACGTCAGGCACTTCGTCCGCCTGGAATAGTTACTTTGGGCTAACTAACACGCAGCAGAAGCTCTCAAAAGGAAAAAAATCCCTGATTTTGAAACATTTTTCTATTTTTGCTCCGCTCCTATTGGTCTTAGTGTGATGGTATACAACCTATAACCATTCTCGATGAATGAGCTATATAGCACTGAAAGAATCATTCAAATCGGACCAGTAGTTCCTGAGATTACCCCTTACAACGCCACCACGTCACAAACTCACAACGTCACAAACTTTACCTCTTTATAATATTAGTATAGATGTATAATATAAGAACCTTCTCCTCAAATAAAGTAAATTTTCAAAAAAAAGTATTAACCGACTTCAATATCAATCAAAAACCCATAAGGCACTAAAAAGCGGAAAATAAATAGTTTATCAAATTAACCAAATTAAATAAAACATACGAATATGTGTGCTACCTAGAGATGTATTGGAAGTCGGTGCCAACCGAAATTTCCAATTCGTTCCAGGTAGAAATGTATTACAGAGACGCGAGAGTGGACTTAAACTTTGTACCTATGATATGATTTTCGGTTCGCACCGACTTCCAATACATCTCTAGGTAGCACACATATTCATATGTTTTATTTAATTTGGTTAATTTGATAAACTATTTATTTTCCGCTTTTTAGTGCCTTATGGGTTTTTGATTGATATTGAAGTCGGTTAATACTTTTTTTTGAAAATTTACTTTATTTTTCCATTTTTAGTGTACATAAATATATTTTACTAGCAGTGCCCGCGAACTCCGTTCCGCCTTAAGTATATTAAAATATGCGCATTTTTGCGGTATGGTATCTATCGGTATGGTATGCGATATGGTTTCAATTGGTTGTACAATAAGTAACGTTTGGTACGAACGCAACCTTATCAATAATCCGCGATAGTTTCTACCACTAACTCGGCTACCATCGCTTCACACATAATACACCTTAAGTAATGTAATTACAATGCTTGCGTCATGTTGCAATACAGCAACGAACATAAGCACCATAGGCTTCTAAGAATTGAAGAGTTTTTTTTATAATATTGGTGGCAAACGAACATACGGGTCACCTGATGGTAAGTGATCACGGCCGCCCATGGACACCTGCGACACGAGAGGAAACACAGATGCGTTGCCGGCCCTTAAGAAATGAGTAGGCTCGTTTCATGAAAGTTTTCTTACTTTGTCACGGATCCCATGATCAGAACCTAACCAAATTCTCATCAAACTACCCTTGAAGTACATCCTTTCCAATAAAAAATGAATCATCGAAATCGGTTAGCGTGATATTGAGTTATTCGTCTATTTGTCGTTTACATAATTAATGCAAATTTAAAACTTATACGGTTTTGCACTGGATGCCGTTGTCGGAACTCGACCAAATTGAAATGGGACCACACGGGAAGTACCAGCTTTCAAATAAAAAAAGAATAATCAAAATCGGTTCACCCAGTCCAAAGTTATGAGGTAACAAACATAAAAAAAAAAAAAAATATAGTCGAATTGAATAACCTCCTCCTTTTTTTGAAGTCGGTTAAAAAATACTTGGGTGTGCCGAGTTTCTTTATGATCTGTCAATTTATATTGGAGTTTGTCGATTTCATATATATCAATATTCATCACTACATATTATAAAACAAAGTGCTTTGCCACGTCTGTCTGTCTGTTCAAGATAAACTCAAAAACTAGTAAACGGATTTTCATTCGGTTTTCACCAGTAGATAAAGTGTTTCGCGAGGAAGGTTTATGTATATAATTTGTCTCTTTCTGTTATTATCAGATCGGGACAACGTCCGCGGTGCTCGGTAATTTATATATACAGGCTGAATGGTTAAATAGTCACAATATTAAAAGGGGTTACAGAGTAGCCGTTTCTGGTTCTAAGTGAATTAAAAAATAGGTGTTTAATATTTGACCTAATTATCTAGTGAAATACCAAAATTATACACAATCCTCTACGCGTCTATGTTAGTCTATGAAGTGAAAGTGAAAGACCAACTAACAAAACAAAATGGTTTATTGTCCGTTTTATTATCCAAAGTTTTTAACTCCGGGTCGCCCATTATAGCTTTTGGCGCCGGTCATTGCACCTAGGTTTCTTACGTTTCTTTACATATTTTTGAAAGTCTTAAACTTTAACTTTTTTTGTTGTTTATTAGTATTTGTTTTGATATTATTGTTTTATATGTTAAAAATGTGACTATAAAGTACCATCTCTTTGAATATTGCAAGCGACTAACCTAAGAACCTATATAGGAGATATATTATTATCAAAGCACATATCACAGAGTACATATATAACATGTTGAAAACGATGACTTATCAGACATAACAGAAAATGAAATTAAAAGATAAATGGTTAAAAAAAAATTCGAAAGAAATATTATTGACTGACTCGTAATTTAAAAACTCTGTTCTTTTAAGGTGCCTGTCGTCGACTCGAGCCCTCTAACAATAGCTATCATCACCGATGCGCATCTGGACCCACTTTATGAAGCATACGGCGTCGCAGAATGTGATGAACCGACTTGTTGCAGAAAGGGACAGAGACCAGCACAACGACATACTTACCATTCAAGCGATGTTGACTCCATTGTTCAACAAAGCATATTCAATGTCAGCGGTGATATCGTGATAGATATGGGTGCAGTGTCAAAAATAAAAAATATAAGAAAATCTTTGGAAACACGAGACATTAGGAACGCAGACCCGGCTGGATACTGGGGTGATTATAGAAACTGTGACTCTCCAATCTGGGCCTTTGATGATGTTATTGAAAGAATCGCCGAAGCACACAAGGTTTTTTACTATTTTCTATTACTCTATTGGGAACTTACTACAGTCTCAATATTAAACAATGATTTAGGTCCTTTTCTAGGCATAAAACTCCCTATATAAACATTTCAGTTAGGTATTGTAAAACACGATGACGTGTTTTATGTATCAATTGACGTTTGACAATAATCACATTTAACTGTGCATAACTTTAAAAGATAAATTACTTACTTACGCTTTATAATTTTAAAACTTTTATGATTTCTTTTTTTTAAATATTGTATATTGTTTACCTATGTGAAATAAATGCATGCATTTATTCGAAATATTACAAAAAAATTTAAGCAAAGTTAGGCGGTGTTAATAGATAATGTTGATATAAATTTTGTATACCAAATCTTCTGTACATAACCTGTAAAATTTATTTTTTCGCATTATTGCATATAACAGAGGTGGCCAACCTGCGGCTCACGAGTCACATGCGGTTCTTTGAAGTATTATTTGTGGCTCTCGATAAATGTACTCGAGTTCTCTTTTCATTTTTCATAATTAAAAAAAATATTATCGTATAGTATAGTCGTAATAGTGTGTGTTACAAAATGTCTTTTAAATTACTGACAACAAATATGAAAGGTTAAGTGCAACTTTATAACAAATTTTTAATTTCCGTCAAAGTTAAGAACAATATGACTTACCGAAAACTACGCGAAGGAACATGAACCGTGACGTAATCGACCAATTTTTATTTATATTTTTAATAATTATAAATTCTATAATAAAAGAATAACTTTCAAATACGTATTTAATACCGGCTTGCGAAAAAATTCAACATTTGAAAAATTGCTCGGTCTATCAAGAAGCTTGGCCAACCCTGGCATATAACATAAACATATATTTTTGCTTAAGGCTCATAAACATTTTTCAAAATAAAAGAGGTAAAATTACAATGTGATGAGGCTGCTCTCACAAGCTAATGAACACTAACTTTATAATTTCGAAGGTGCTTATATTTATCTGTTAGCTTTTTACGATTAAGCTGCTGAACCAAACGCAATATATTTGAGAAGAGCAAACTGATACCTGGAGAAGAATATAGGCTACTTACATTCTAAGTATAACGAAAAACAAAGCACACGAAGTTACACAAAAATGCTAGTGAACGATTTAGCTCATTGTCGAAATAGGTATTTGTTTAACGAAGCATTTTCAGTAAATGAAATGCTAATGACAGCCTTATGACCCGTGGCGCCGTAATGTAAGAATCATCCATCGCATTATCCACCTTTAGTTGTCTTCATGAATTTCCTGACGTTTATGCACAATACAGTTGTTTCGTTATGGGTCTACTATAACATTTTCAACATACATCCGTTTGACGAAGGAATTACAAATTGAAGTATAATTTAGGCACCATTAACGGACATTTTATCCCATACTAAATTTATGTATTTTACTAAATTACATGGATAGAGATAAACACAGTTTAGGCATTTAGATAATCACAATTTTATTTTACAGAACATTGATGTACTATATTATATTGGAGACACAATTGACCACGGTATCTGGGAGACATCGTACGAACTAATAAACGAAATGAATCAGTATTTGATCGACAAAATAAGAAAGAGTTTCGGCGATCATACCTTAGTGATACCAGTAGTGGGTAACCACGAATCTCAACCTACTAACCAGTAAGCATGATTCAAGTTATCACTATTTCATAAGAAGAGGTATTGATTATATCAAAATAACTAACGGACCCGGCAGACGATGTCCCGCCCTGATCATGAAAAAATCCTTGACAAATTATATACTAAAACGTTTCTCATCAATCACTCTATCCACCTGTGAAGACCGCATGCAAATCCGTTCGGTAGTTTTTGAGTTTATCGCGAACAGACTGACAGACAGACGCGGTAGGGGACTACTTTTTATACTATGTAATGATTATAAAACTTAGAAATATATAGCAACTAGAACCTCGAAAGTATATTTCGTGGAAAATAAAATAAATGTGGGTTTACTAAGTTGGCGGCATTTTTTAAATGTATCTAAGCAAAGGCTATGGATGCCAAGGTTTCTGAAAAATGAAATAAGTGTGAGCAGACTAATTTTTTAATATATTTTTATTTAAATTTAAATATATTATTTTCTTTAAACACATGCTAAGGTTTCTGGTTGCTAACGTTTCTGGCCAATCCGCTCTAAAGATAATACAAAGATAAATTTACGTGAAAAATCAATATGGCAGAACTTTTTTTAATTTTCTGAGACATTTCAGTGTCATAAAAATCCTAAAGCCTATAACTTAATTTTGCTACAGGAAGAGCTGGTTGAATTCAACTCTGATTATATATTATAGATAGATATCACTACATATTATAAAACAAAGTCTTTTGCCACGTCTGTCTGTCTGTTCAAAATAAACTCAAAAACAGAAATTCATGCTGTTTTCACCAGTAGATGATGTGATTCATGAGGAAGATTTAGGTATATAATTTGTCAAGGTATTTTTTCATTATTTCATATTCAATGTCCGTCGGGTTCGCTAGTTACAAATATAAACCACGTTGTAGTATAATTATACCTTACGTCTAAATAACTCTAACCTTTGTCTGGCCATCTTGAGTATTACTATGTTAGCGACGAAGTATACGTATTGAAAAGGGTTTACCCCATTACAATATTGATTTTCTTATAAACATTTTATTTCACGTAACAATATTACTAAACGCTTGTTAACTATGTGTTTTTTTTTATTTTTAAATATTGAATAACAGATTTGCACCGTCGTCGGTGACCGCTGATAAGTTAAATACGACTTGGCTTTATGAGGCTTTAGTCAACAAATGGGGATTTTATCTAACGGAAGAAGCTAAGTCAACATTGCGCGAACGTGGTGAATTCTCAATGTTGATAAGGCCCGGTCTTAGAGTTATCACACTTAACACCAATGTAGCTTACAAATATAATTGGTAAGTTATTAAAATACCTTATAGTTTTAACATTCAACCACAATATTTTTAAGTGGTATATCAGTATTTGTATTATATATTTATTTGAAGTCACAATCACAACAATGAGGGGCCGTTCAAGTATACGTAATAGCAGAATAAGCAGAATTTTTGTAATTTCAGACCGCCCCCTCCACCTGGTCAGCAATAGTAAGCAATGCTCTTACTCCCACCCCTGCATGCTTACGTAAACATTTATCTAAATCTGATCCAGTTTAATAAAGAAATATTGCTGACGTAATCACTACCCGGACCCCCTTTCCCGTGTCATCAAAAATAAGCAAATCAAGGTCCCCCCATCAGTGCTTACGTAATACTTGAATGGCTCCTGCGTTATTACACATGTTACTGTAACATATTTATTTACACTTTAAAACTAGAGTCATATATAACAACGTTATACACATAAGTAAAAATAGACGAACCTCTTCTCCTAACACAGTGTTTTTAAACGTGTGGGTCGCGACCCCCGAGGCGGTCGCGAAGCTTCTATCGCGGAGTTGCAAAAAGTTGGATAAGCTACTGCAGTAAAAAAAAACAAAAGTTTAAAAAAAAATATTAAGAAAAATGTTAACTAAAGGCCGTAATCATTTGTATTAGATAAAACAAAAATAAAAAAAACTTAGGAGAACTCTTATGTATTTATCCCGACCCTAATTATGAAAATGAATAAATATGTTAAATTAAATATTTGACACAAACTAAAGGCCATAATCATTTGTGTTAAATAAACAAAAAATTAAAAAAAAAATAGAAGAACTCTTATGTACTTATTCGAACCCTAATTATGAAAGTGAATAAATATGTCAAATTGAATGTTTGTCACAAAATAAAATACATGAAAGAAAAGCAACGGGTAAGGGGGTCGCGAAATATTTCTTCATACTAAAGGGGCCGTGTCAAGAAAAAGATTGAAAAACACTGTTCTAACAGATTCATTTTTTGTTGCCAACCACTTATTATAGTGGTCATCATTTAATTACAATCTAGCCAGTAATCTTTCTATTGAACTGTTTTCAGGTGGACAGTATATGATCCTCTAGATGCCAAGAATCATTTGGATTGGTTGATTCAAGAGTTATATAAAGCTGAATTGGCTGGTGAAAAAGTACATATTCTGACCCATATACCACCAGGAGTCCATGACCTTACGTATACTTGGACTAGAGAATACAATAGGATTATAAACAGGTAACATATAGAGACAGATTTTAACTTGAGGTTTGTAGCCAGCCAGATCCTCTTAGAAAAGCCACAATGCAAATGTTCAACTTTAGAATTTGTGTAATCGCATTCTCTTATTCAAATTATTTTAATGTGACGTATACGTATTTTCAGATTTTCATCCACAATAAAGGCAGAGTTTAATGGGCATACACATCCTGATGAATTCAGGATTTTTTATAACACTCAAGGGACACCTATCAATGTGGCCTGGGGAGTTGGCAGCGCAACAAGTTATACATTCTATAACGTCAATTATAAGATTGCTACAATCAGCTCAACCTTTGTAAGTTCTTTTGAAAAATGGTCTATACGGGTTGTAAGTTGAAAAATATATATCAAGTGTATCTAACATTCATGATTATCTATTTATTTCACGTTCAACATAGCATATGGCCCGCCTGATAGTAAGAGGCTAGCGTAGCTTATAGTTTAAATAAATTTGCCCAATTAACATTTCTGGTTTTTTAGAGCCTTTAGAACCTAAATTTACGAGATACCCAATTAATAAATATTTTTATATACGGAGCAATCTTTGAACCACATGTACCGGTCCCTGCGGCACGGCCTCTTTACGTAGCAGGCTTTGCGACTTTGTAAAATGTGAAAGCCTTCCTTTTTTGGTAGTTTACTTTAAATTTAGTTTTTTATTACTTAAAAATAACTGTAGTCCAAAAATACGTTTAGATCATACATATTCTTTATACTAGAGGTAACAAAGTTTTGTCAAATTACAAAATTGATAATTGTTATATATTCCTTTCGCATATCACAAAAACTGCTTTAAAGACGCACCGTGTATCATTTTCATAGCATACATTTTCCACGACGTGATCAAAATCATGAGATATATATTTTGTAGGTTGATCCCCCTTTATAAATAAGTTTTGTTGAATATACACCTAAACTATAGGTTGTTTTAATAGAGGAATCGAATGGTATTTAGTGAAATAACGATTTAAAGTGCCCTGTGTCGGACCTTTTGTATGGTGACAAACCACTACGTCTCGTAGTAGCATTTGATACAAGCCTCGTGCCAAATTAAGCCACGTCTGGGCGTCTTCCACCCAAAGTTTACTTCCCGAGTACACCGCACCCATTACACACGCCCAAATCCTAGGTAGAGACAGCTCCGTGTCTCTACGTGCATATTTTTACTGTCACATAAAAGTATAATTATTTTGCAGGAACCATTGAATATTGAGACTTATGTTTACAATTTGACCGAGGCCAACCTGACACCTAACAGAAGACCACACTGGTTTCAATTATATGACATGCGAAACAGTTACGCATTGCCAGACCTATCCGCTGCAACAATGGATAACTTAGTTAACAGAATGGTCACGACTGAAAAGCATTTACTTGATATGTATGCAGCATTTCATTCAAAATTAAGCGATTCCCGTTGGCCGAATTGCGATATTAATTGCAAACTTAATAGTTTATGTGAAACTGTTATAACAGTACTGTGGGAAAGGGAAAAGTGTGAAGAGCTTCGAAGGCTCTTTCTACTATAAATATTTCAGTTATACTAATGTATCTTATACTATTATGGTAAAACCAATGATATTATAGCTAAAAAGTTGCAGATAAGCGCTTCGACAGCGGTTTGTTAAAACTTGGCTAGCTAGCTTATTTTTGATAGCTGCCATCAATCCACCCGTATCTAAGCAACATATATCCATTTCTTTTTCACCACCGATATTGAGAACATGCCATCTTACTTCCACATCGTATCTAGGACAGTGTGGCGTTACAATATTACTATACGTATGGGTGCGTTATCGTGCCATTTGTTTTGTCAAAATATCATGTAGCTAACGTATCTACACCTTTTTACTTATAATATCATTGGGTAAAACGACTACAGTACAGTGTTCGCAAATGAATTAAATATTACATAATTCGATCCACAAGCTATAGAGGTTATAGCTTATAGTTATAGGTATTTAATTGTGTAGTTCCATTTACATTATATTATATTATAATGTCATATCATTTGTGATTTAGGCATAAAACTATACAGTTTTATACATTTATATAAATATGTGATTATTATATTTATTATAAATACATTTATTTTATAAAATTGATATCAGAAGCAGTTATTTTTTGGGTTCTCTTATCAATTATATCTATATACATATTTCGTTCCTAATTTCTTTTTAACTGACAGACTAAATGTATAATTATGTTCGAAAAGGCGACATATCTTATAATTGTATGTAATCAGATATTATAAGTTATATGAACATCTAAAAAATAAATAAATAATAATACAATCAATATATAACAAACTGCTTTTATTTAACTATTTTGACTGTATAACAAAAATGACCAATTATGCATTTAATTTACAGAATCTATCTATATACATATTACATTAATAAACTATTTTATACTTAACCATTCAATATCAGGTTTCCATTTTAGATCTTCACTACGAATCTTATCTAATAACGATATCTGAAAATGAAGGACAATATTTGTACAATAAATAATATATGAAAATCTATATCACTACATATTATAAAACAAAGTCTTATGCCATGTCTGTCTGTCTGTTCGTGATAAACTCAAAAACTACTGAACGAATTTTCATGCGGTTTTCACCAGTAAATATAGTGATTTATGAGGAAGGTGTAAATGTGTACTTTGTCAAGGTTTTTTTTTATCATCAGGCCGGGCTGCTAGTACGTATAACTGTAACTAGGCCAAATCTGTACATTAAATATTCTTTTTGTAATTATAATCGGAGTGGACTTTGTAATCGATATAGAAGCCAAAAATATTTTATTTTGAACTAGCTGTAACGGCAACTCCGCACGCGTTTTTTTTTAATTGTATTCAAGAAACGTAAAATCGTGTACCCATGTACAATTATAGAAATGCTCTTTAAAAACACTTGTAAGGACGACACGCACGCCACTTACAGTAACATGTAACGTATACATTAGATATATAAATACTAAAAGTGTATCAAATGAGATTTATCATCAGCAACATATTTGAAACCTTAACTAACCATCTAACTGCCTCAGTGCTCACTTACATTGTATGAGGAACTAATGAAAAAATGACTTAAAGATAGATAATGATATAATATGTCCATATTCTCAATAAGTAATACGTTTATGGTATAATTTCTTCTTAGAAAGACCACTTCTATCTTCAAAATTACTATTAATAATTATAATGTTGAATTGTAAACATTGAATGAGCTGACATCTTGAAATCTTGCATAAATATAAATCGAGATATACAATTTTATATCTGTCTAAGCAGTTTTTAATATTTGACAATTTAAATAGTGCTCATTGAACTCGATACAATATTCTTATATGTTACTATGGTTACTGGATTATGTAGACAAAAGCGCGGTAAATAAAACAAAATGGACGCCAAAATGTCCAAAAAGACAATACAATTCAAATTACATACATAGATACAGATATATGAATTTCAATTATATTTATTCTTGGAATCCAGTACAAAGCACGTCTTACGTACATGTTTACAGTGAACAACATATTTTTGCTAAATTTCATGCGGACGAAGTCGCGGGTAACAGCTAGTCTAAATTGAAGCAGACAGTATTAGTTTTTATAAGGTCCGTTATCTGCCAGTGAAAAGTCCCGTGACAATCTGTCTACCTGTTTTGGAGATAGCACTGCGGGCGGAACCGCGGTAAGCAGCTAGTCTAAATTAAAATAGACTAAATTATTTGTTATGATGTCCGCTGTTTGCGGGCGAAAGTCCCGTGAAAATCGTCCAACCATTTGGAGATAGCATTACCGATGAAGCCGCGGTTAATAGGTAGTCTAATTTAGAGTAGCCTAAGTAACCTGCTGTAAATTCAGCTATCTGCCAGTAAAATTCCCGTCAAAATCGGTCCACCCGTTGCGGAGATTACACGGAACAAACAGACAGACAAAAATTTTAAAAATTGCATTTTTGTAATCATAAGCGTGTATACTTTCATACTCAATCAGTAAAAAAAAATATTATGATATTATATACACACACTTCATTTTTATTATATGCATAGATAGATAGATTTTTGTCTGTCTCTCCCTGTGTCGGTGTAACAATCTGAAAGTACTGAACCAATTTTGACGAAAGTTGATACAGTGATAACTAATATTATAAAGTAGCATATAGGAAATGTTTTGTCCCATAAAACGCAACGGGTTCTCTAGAATAACAGACAAAAGTCAAAAATATGTAGTCAATGAAATTCTTGACAGATTTTGATGAAATTTTCTTTGTGCTATAGCAGACAAATTAGCTAAAATTGTAAACGATATTTCAACTCTCTAGGCTTCTTAAAAAAGCAAAAAAGAAAAAAACCCATCGCTATTAATGACACTCTATACAACTACAATTTAAAATTCTCAATACCTGGTGTCTAATGAATTTTACAATTTTTTCAATGTTCTCTGCTTTGACATCATCTGTAAGTGAGTAAAATCGCCTCCATACTGCTGCAGCCAATATCCTATCGTCACTTAGACCTTCATCATAAGCTACAAGTGCAGCTTGAAATTGTTCTGATAATTCTGAGACTTGCTTTTTAGCTATAGATGGGTTTGCACCCTAAAATAAAATAAAGATTATCAATAAATAGTATTAAACAAAGTACCTCTATGAGTCTGTCTATGATTTACTTATTTAATCAAAATAAACATTTCAAGGGCACTAGGAGTAGAGTATTTGATGTATACAAATTGTGTATGTCAAAATATTGGTACATCTGAGATTAACACTTTGGCTGCAACACCTTAGTGACAAAAGAAAAAGATCTAGCGCTCCAGTTACCAATGACCATTATGATGTCACAAAAGAAACAGTGCCCAATCATATATGACCAAAGTGGCAGGCAAAGTGTCAATATATTGAAACATCTTTTGATTGATCACCATGAAAATTGTTATTCAGAAATTTTTACTATAAACAATTGCATTAGGCCAGGGGTTCTCAAACTTTAAAGATAAGGGAACCCCATACCAAATGATTACAAATCAGCACTGAAATTTATATAAGAACATTTTATCAAAGAAATGTGTAATATAATTGAAACACATAATTCACGCATTGTCTCTGGCTACATGCGCTGCTGGACCATACATAGTCCGTGCTGAATGCTTGCTAACTACCTACCTATTTACATAAAAGTAATGAGTCCCTCTCACCACATATTTTGCACTATTTCAAAATAATATTTGTAGCTGTGGTATTATTCAATAGCTAATAATAATAAATAATTTTAGGGGAACCCTCCAACCCAGTTTGGGAATCCCTGCATTAGGCAATACAAAAAGTGATTGAATTTTATATTTTTATATTCATAGGAAATAAGTTGAGGGGTATTGTTTATTAAGCTAATAAATTATAACTTAATATATAATTTATAGAAACATTCCTTGAAAATAGACTCACCTCTAATAGTTTTATTCTATTTGAAACATCAGCCCATAATGCCTCAATTATACAGTTCCTCACAAAATGACCATCACCTTTAATGTATTTCTTTTTCTCAGTAGTTGTATTTGCTATATCTTCTGCCATATACCGAACCATAAGCATCCAGACATGTAACTCCGTAACATTAAACCATGATGCAAATGTATCGGGAAGTTCTAAACTCTCAAACCATTCTTCATAGGCAACTTTGGCAGGAATGCTCTCATAGAGAAAATATCCAGTTAGTTTCAATCTCTAAAATTATAATAATACAAGTTGATGTCCACCTACTTTAGTGACAAAAATTTCTTTAATATGCCAGTTTGTAACACTTCTGGAATGGTAAGGTACATTTTGAGTTTTTGGCAGGATCTAAGTTTCTCATATAATAGCTTATATATTTTATTCATAATCTTGGGTTATGTGGCTCTACATTTTGCAATATTGGTGGCTTTTTAATATAGTTAGGTCATTCTGCACAAGTGAAATGGATGGAAAATAATACCACGGAGCATGAATTCTGAAATGCCACCAAAACTCCCTCAAGTTCTTACAAGGGGGCCTCCATCTTGTCCGAACATTGGAATTATTACAAGGTACTCATATTACTTACACGACAATGGTAGTAATATGTATATTAAACATATTTAGAATTTCATACATAAAAAAAGTTATAATACCAGTCTGTATGAATCATTGCGAGGCCAAAGGTATTTTCCCCATATATCAGGCATATTCACCAGCTAGCCTATGATATATTGGTGACTTATAGTTTAGTTACTAAAAACATGGTTGTATATTTTTTGCACATACTCATATAATGATACTTTTTAAGAACATGTGTGTTCAGGTATCCTAAACATGTTCTCTTTCACCATAAGCTGACAGTATTACCAATTTAATATAATTTTTTTTTGTATGTCACCTTTCAAACCCGTGGACAATAAAGTGATATTCAACACCATAAATCACTTAACTACCATCATTTTTATATATTAGTATGTTATATGTACATTGTCAATGAATTATCTTTGCATAAAATATTTAGCTTCTTACACTCTACATAATTACATTGAAATATTGAATGTCTCCATACCAAAAATTAACAGGATTGTTATTAAAATGAATTCTTGGAATATGAGTAGTGAAGAACAAATATTTATGTTAATTTCTTATTACTATAAAATTGTACTATGCTGTTGCTCTTCCTGTAATAAATAAACAAAAAAACAAATTTGATTGCCCCAAGAAGTTCTACTAACCACACTGATTGTGTGATTGTGATGTATATTTGCTACATTTATAATATGTACTAAGGATTTATCAAGATATATATTGTTAAAGAACCGTTTGCAAAAAGTGTACCTGATAAAAGGTTTTCATCATAGAATAATTAAATATAAAGGAGCCAAGATAAAAGCTTACTGTTCTCGACTGATCCATCCAGCCCACAGCATTCATGAATTTCTTTACATAGCTATCTTCAATTGTAACTGTACTGTACTCTTTTGTATTTTTATTTATCACTGCATAAATACATGGCTGTATGTATTTATTACACTTTGTAATCCTCCGTTGTTGCAATAAAACCTAAAACAAATCATATTTAAATCTCCATGTATTATTTTTCTGAAAAATTAGATATATGGAAAATAAATGTTTACGTAAATTATAAAAAAAATATACATACACGCGATATTATTCCACTTCGAAACATATCAATGAGTAAATATAATATTTATTATAAGATTATACATACAAGGTTGTTTTGATTTAAAATTCTAATAATAAAATAATCAGGGCTGCCAGACGAGATTGCCTATTTTATACTAGCGAATATGTACAATTCTAGAAAATAAAAAAAACAAATTTCATACATGGTAATCTGCTGCACAAACTAGATACTGTATTTCAAACCAAATCATACATAGCAACTTTCGAAATAAAAAAATTTACTGCTGCAAAAACATTAAAAAAAATTGTAAGTGAAAAATCTCACAAAGTGTTGAATATTTGTTTGATATTACACATTACCAATTATATTATGCAAATCGTACATTATTCAAACTGCAGGAGTCATATAATATCACTGAATAAACAATACACCTCTTTCTTCCATGTATAATATAGTAACTAATTTAATGTTTATCCTGCGAATGCGCACTGTCATAGACATAATTATCAATTTCTATCAGGTATGATTGAGTCCAGTTCAAATTCAAAGCAGTAGATAAATAGAAAAAAAGAGATACATTATACCGCGTTCATTTAGAATATAAAATTTAGTATACTTACATCCCAAACGCAAATATTTACGTTCAAGTATATATACTGTTCTTACAACTTTCCAACAACCAGATTGATTAAATAGTTAATCTCATTATTTACATCTTGCTCATATTCAATTTTAAGAATGGCTAATTATCCAGCCAGCTTTAAAATAATAAATCGTATTTATATAAACAAAAATATTGAATTTTGCGACTTTAAAATCCGGATTGGCAACACAGTTCAGAGAATAGAGAGAAGAGCGAAGTAGGTATTCTAAATTTTACTTTTTGTCTATAGTTTTAGGTTAGGTTACATAATTTGTGATCGTCATATTCTGCACAAGACCTGCTGATTGTTAAAAATGTTGGGTGCAGTAAGTCGTGTTGGAAGCGGCTTCCTAGCCGCTAAATCAGTTGCTGAAAAAACCCTTGCAGAATGTGGCAAAATTGCAGCTGTATCGTCCGTCAACAAGAGGGACTATGCGGCAAAAGCTGCTGGAAAAGCCCAAGGTAAGGTGGTCGCCGTTATTGGTGCTGTGGTGGATGTACAGTTTGAAGACAACCTGCCTCCCATCCTCAATGCTCTCGAAGTGCAGAATCGCTCGCCCCGGCTCGTACTGGAGGTTGCACAGCATTTGGGAGAGAACACTGTTCGTACTATTGCTATGGACGGTACCGAGGGTCTAGTACGCGGGCAACCCGTACATGACAGTGGTTCACCCATCCGTATTCCTGTTGGAGCGGAGACTCTCGGGCGTATCATCAACGTCATCGGTGAGCCAATTGACGAACGCGGCCCTATTCCTACTGATAAGACAGCCGCCATCCACGCTGAAGCACCCGAGTTTGTAGACATGTCTGTACAGCAAGAAATTCTGGTCACAGGTATCAAAGTCGTTGATTTGCTCGCCCCCTATGCTAAGGGTGGCAAGATTGGTCTGTTCGGTGGTGCTGGTGTCGGTAAGACCGTACTTATTATGGAACTGATCAACAATGTTGCCAAAGCCCATGGTGGTTACTCTGTATTCGCTGGAGTAGGTGAGCGCACCCGTGAAGGTAATGACTTGTACCATGAAATGATAGAATCGGGTGTCATCTCCCTCAAAGATAAAACCTCCAAAGTGGCTCTTGTGTATGGACAAATGAATGAGCCCCCAGGTGCACGAGCCCGTGTTGCCCTCACTGGCCTCACTGTTGCTGAATACTTCCGTGATCAAGAAGGTCAAGATGTACTATTGTTCATCGATAACATCTTCCGTTTCACACAAGCTGGTTCTGAGGTGTCTGCTCTACTTGGTCGTATTCCATCGGCTGTAGGTTACCAGCCTACTCTGGCCACTGACATGGGTACTATGCAGGAAAGAATTACCACCACCAAGAAAGGTTCTATCACCTCCGTACAGGCTATCTATGTGCCCGCTGATGACTTGACTGATCCGGCTCCAGCTACAACCTTTGCTCACTTGGATGCTACCACAGTGTTGTCTCGTGCTATTGCTGAATTGGGCATTTATCCAGCTGTGGATCCCCTTGACTCTACTTCCCGTATCATGGATCCCAACATTATTGGTGCAGAACATTACAATGTTGCACGTGGCGTTCAGAAAATTCTGCAGGACTACAAGTCTCTTCAAGATATCATTGCTATTTTGGGTATGGATGAGTTGTCTGAAGAAGATAAGCTGACCGTAGCTCGTGCACGTAAAATCCAGAGATTCCTCTCTCAGCCTTTCCAGGTAGCTGAAGTTTTCACTGGACACGCAGGCAAGCTTGTGCCACTCGAGGAGACCATTAAAGGATTCTCCAAAATTCTGCAAGGCGAGTATGACCACCTTCCTGAAGTAGCATTTTATATGGTTGGACCAATTGAAGAAGTTGTAGCTAAGGCAGATACTCTGGCAAAGAATGTATAAGAAGTCATTTGTTATGATCAATGAAACATATTAATTTTAACTCTTATTAAATGTAGTAAAAATATTTGTGTGTTTCTTTTCAGTTCTTGAATATTTTGATTTTTGTGACATAAGTCTCATGTAATGTTCTCAATTCATAATTCTAAATTATCTCCAGCGTATAATTGTACTGTCTTAATTGACAGATTTATTTAAAAACTGAATGACATTGGCTGAAAAAAGGCCATGCCACCTGTATATATGCAAAAGAACATTTTGATGACATTTGTTAATCTAATAGCTCCAAAATAAAATGTATAAGAATTTTTGTAATGTATAATCAAAATTTCATTACAATTTTCAGCATAACTATATTACATAATATGCAAAATGTTACTTAACATATATCAAAATTCACTGATAAGAATTTGGTTAATGCTTAAAACTAATTCACAATCATCTGACTTTTAATTTGTATAAAAATTGCAATTATTATAAATAAATGAATATGCAGTTGACTTATTATCATAGTCAATAATAATAACATTTCACATATAAGAAAATAGTTTATAAAGGAAGGTTTCCAGTAGTGATGAGAAAGCAAATAAGACTAGCATATTGTAATATTTAAGAAAAGGGTGGTTATGTGAAATAGCAGTGTTGCGTAATATCTAAAATATATTTTATTTATATAAGAATATTACTACATACTATAATCATTGGTGAAATTAAAATTAGAACTAAAGCTTGACTTAATTTGTTAGCTAATATTAGAAGTCAAGAAACCACTTTAGAGCAGGGGTCATCATACTTTTCTGGCCAAGGGCAACATAGCCACGTGAGGTACAACTGCGGGCCGCACATTCATGGATAGGGTATTTAACACCACCAATAAATTGGTATATTTTTTATGAGCTATCAAAATGCGTTTGCTCTATAGATTTTATATGGAAATAGCAACCAGTTAAGTCATTTAATGCTAGCTGAATAGACTATTAATTAATTTCAAAATAAATCTAATTTGCACTTAGCTTTAGGGCTAAAATAAAATGTATCGTATATAAATTTTACCCTGGACTTATAGGGTAAAGGTGACAACTATCCATTGGATATTATCATATTAGCAACACAGGAAGCATTCTGGAAGTTTTTGTAGGTGGTAGAACCATGCTGTAGCGATTACTGGTTTCAGCATAAATGGGTCGCCTCGCCCGGGGTAGTATCACCCTTTCACAGAAGTAATAGTGCTTGCATTGTTGCGTTTCGTTTGGTCAGTGAGAGCGCCGGAGGCCCATCTTTCCCCCCTCTTCTTTCCCTTCCCCTCCCCCCTCTCCCATACACAGACTGGCAACGCACTTGCGATTCCCCTGGTGTTGCTAGTGTCTATGGACGGTGGTGACCACTTAACATCAGGTGACCCACCTGTTCGTTTGCCTCCTTTGACATAAAAACAAAAAGGCGTCAATACATAAAAACAGTTTAGTCAATTGTGGTCAAGACCATTGAAAGAGATATTACCATAGTTTCATACCTTATATTTCACTATGATAACAAAGGAACTTGGTGTACTTACGTTATATGTTTTCTACCATTTAATTACAAAGATTGTATTGTATACTAGTCTATACCAAGAGGTACACTGAAATACGGGACTTACTATTAAAAGTAGAACACATTCTTTACTAAAATTGAATATAGAGTTCAGAATAAAAGGCTTTATATATTGTATACATAGTTTAATCCGTTTCTTAAGTCTGACTTAATTACACGTAACGAGTACAGTGGCTAGACAGTGCTCTCGGCCGAGTGTTCGGTACATTTAAACATTTTGACGTGTGCTAGGCCGACCAGAGTAGTAAGAGAGTCAGTAGAAACACGATTTGTTTGCTAGGCCGAGTACACATCTCCCCGCTTATTTCTCCGCCCCGACAGCGACTCGGTACCCAGCTCGATACGTATGAACATGAACTCTACTGCAGCTCGTTCTCCAGTTCTGTGCACAGTCAAATCAAAACAAGATTTTGTGTTTTACTAGCTTAAAAGTTAACTTTCGTTTTGAAAATGGCTAACACGGGTAAATGGATTTTATATACAACTAAACAATTGATTCAATGTTACAAACTAGACATATGCCTGTGGAATTTCTCATCTTCCAATTACAAAACCAAGCAAAAACGTGACGCAGCATATATTGCAATCGTAAATAAAATGAACATCAACAACTTTGGAGTTGTTTGTTCGACGGTCACTGCTTATAATCTAAACTGACTCGTCACTAGCAACATACATATAAACACCTACTCGTTCATCTGACTCTCTCGGCCTAGTATCGTTTTATTGTCACGCCACTGTACTCGTTACGTTAATTAACCATTAGGGATAACGCCCAGCATAAATCGGCGTGTCTAGAAACATGATAATTTGCAGAGGAGAATTTAAGATGGTATGATATCTATATTAAAAAATGCATTCATTTCAGTCTTATACGAGATCCATTGAATGACATTAGAAAGAGCGTTTTATAAATACACAAGTTCGACTTAGCTATTTGCGATTGAAATGTAACTGTAACACAAGAAAGTTTGACCGCGACGGCTACCATTGTATTTTACCAGCGAGTAGACGTTTTCACGTCCACAAGCTACAGACGCATTCATATGTACCAAAGTAACAAATGACTAGCTAGGAAAAGATGTGTCGGAACATACTTGATTGCATCCAATTATTAATGTAAAAGTATCTTTAATTTCGAACAACATAAGAATTTATTTTCGTTTCGCAATATTTATTTAATTCCCTGTGATATTTTTTTAGGTTTTTTTTAACGTCTGATCACAATCTCAGCTGATTTTAAATGACGATATGTTCTAAGATGGAAAACACGCTAAACCTGGAGGAGAATGGATCTCAAGTGCAGCTGCCAGAACACACTAACAGGTGCTTGGCGATAGATTTAAAATTTGAGAGTGGTAGTTATCCAGGCGGACTTAGAAAAAGCTCTACCACCATACTATTGGTCATCACGATGTTTTCCTTCACCACAAGCTCTGGTTCTGGTGCTAGGAATCGAACCTACGTACATCGACACTGTGCCGTGTGGTTCGAACACGCTACCAACTAAAGCAGTCATCGCTTAATCATTCGAATTTTCTAACTAGTTCAGAGTTGAGTGAAATTTCTGTTTCATAAAGTATTTCAAAAAGTATCATAATAATCATAATTTCACTTAGCTGTATCAGTAGCCTGTTATTAATTTTCCATTATTTTATACTAACCAATATGCTAGAAGTCCTTGTGGTGAATTAATGATAATTAAGGGACTAGTAAATAAATATAAATAGATGACTAAGGTGTTAAGTATAAATTAACTCTGTGGCTAATTTTTAATAGTCAGAAGAAGCTTGAAACAAGATGTAAATAAAAAAAAAAAACATTTAGCAGTTTTCTTAAAAAGTTTAATTAAAAATAGTATAACGAAATGTTAAAATCCTGGGAGCAACTAAAATTATAATATATGTATGACTTCTTTATTATTGTACTGCCATTATTTAAACAGCTACATGAATATTGTTACATTTATCTGTAACTGTGTTTTCATTATCCAGATTAATAATCTTTTCTTCTACTGGCATAGGTTCAGAGTCATTTGGAAGTGTATCATTTTCACCACTACAATTATTCTCACTAGTGTTATCACGCTTTTCAACTACATTACATTTTTCAGGCACAGCGGGATCAGGTTTTGCAATATCTAAATCATTACATTGATTGTCGACATCAGTTTTGACAGAATCAGTGTTTGTAATTACTTCTTTATTTGTGATAGTTGATTCGGCAACAGTTCTTGTAATTGCACACTCAACTTTAGGAACTTTGACTACAACCACCTGATCAGAGGATTTTTCTTCACTTGAAGAACTCTTATTTGGATCTTTCAGTGTTATCGTTTGGAACTTCAGTGGTGTAGCTAAACTGCCTTTGGAACCATCTTGATTCCTATTGATTGGCTTAATAACAAGTATTTTTGTTTTCAATCCAGTTTTTGTAAAGTCTTTTATATTTTTATTGATTAATGGATTTTTTATGACTTCTAAGCTTTGACGTCTAAACTTAATAGGGACTACAGCGGGAATGTTTAGATTAGGTTTTATCGCTTCACACATGCTCTTGTTAGATTCAGTGGAATTTTTATTTACACTATCGTTTATATTTTCGACTGTACTTGCTTCTTCTTTAAGTATATTTTTTGAATTGTCTTCGCTTATCTTATCATTATTATGTTGTTTACTTGGGCTAGGAGTGTCTTTTTTATCCTCAACTTTTTGTTGGCTGTCTAGACTAGAAGAATCTTTTTTATCCTCAACTTTTTGTTGGCTATCTAGACTAGAAGAATCTTTTTTATCCTCAGCTTTTTGTTGGCTATTTAGACTAGAAGAATCTTTTTTATCTTCGACGTCCTTTTTGGGAGATAATTTATCTCCTTTGGGTATTATACTCTTAGGTATCATGGGTCTTACAAATATATTTGGGAAATGATCCTTGTGTGTATAATAATCAGGAAAATGGGTTACTTTCATATGCGCTGCAGACTTTTCCACAGCCTTTTTAGACAAAGTAACTAACGCTCCGCAACAATCTTTATTTAAACTGTCATAATTGATTTGAATTTCTTGCTGAATCCTTTTTTTCGTTTGATAAGTTTTTGAAGTTGTGTTTGGCTGTGAATCTCTATAGCCTTGAGCCTCCATTTTAAGTAAATTAGATAAATCATATTCAAAATCTTCATTTTTGGGTTTAGCCTTTCTTCGAACTGGTCTTCTTGATGCAACGGAAGATGTGTCAATAATTAGTCGTTTACCTGTTTTATCATCTACATCATCCATATCTGATGAATTTTCTTCAAAAGTTTTTATGTTTGACAAAGAATCAATATCATTATCTTTATCTGGAGTAAACGCTTCGTTCTTCAGTTCTTCGCCACCTAGAAAAAAAAAATACATTATATTTAAAAAAGTCAAAGGGAATTTGTATTAAATAAAAACCCAGTCATACCTTTTGCTATGGATTCTTTTCTTTTTTTGGAATACACCTTAGTTTGATGTGGTTTTCTTTTTCTACTGCCGCCTTCTACTCGTGTACTGCTAGATGAACTGTCATCAGATAGTCGACTCGAATCGCTAGAACATCTACTGGGCCTCCGAGAATCGGGACTATTATCGTCAGTTTCATTAATTTCTTCAACATTTTCAGATAATTGTAAAGCTTCTGGACCATCTATAGCTTTCACGGTACTAAAATAAAAATCCTTGTCACCTTTTAATTTGTGAACAACTTTTACATGTTCTGGTAATCTTTCAAAATTATAATGTTTGTAATTACACAATTTGCAAGCATATCGCATCCATTTGTAATGGGCGGCAGTATGGTCATAAAGTTCTTGAATATTATTACAACGCGTCTCACATTTGTTGCACGACAATTTAATCAAATCAATATCTGCTTGTATTTTCAACCTTAAAGCAGCCAAGTTCCTCTTTTCCGCTTGCCGAGCTAGTGGTATCCTGATCACAGGACTAGGAACTTCACCTCCTATGGAACAATCCATTTTCTCTGGCGATTCTATGACATCGCCAGATACTTGTTCATCGTCACTACCATCTACATTTTCCACTGTCTCATTTTCAAGTTTATCTGTTACGTCTTCATCGTTCTTAGGTGAATCAGGTACAAGGACTGGCGATTGTGTCTCCACTTCTGTAATGCTGGTACCTAAAAAAAGTGTTATTATAATTTGTATCTGTGAGCTAAGTGTGATAAAAGTTTTAATTAGAATTTGTTAAGTACCATCTACATCGGTGGGTTCCGCTGTTATAGGGGAAGTTATGGATACTGGGAGAGCAGCGTTTACACGTTCCTTATCGCGTCGCATTTGAATCTGTAAACGTTTGTGGTCTTGTTTGCGGGGAGGTCGTGCGCCTGCGAGAGCACGAGTTCTTGGTGCGCAGGTGTGCGTGTGTGCCGCCAGCGCTGCCCGACGCTCGAATGTACGACCGCAACCTCCACAACGTGGAACCTCACCATCACCCTCCATGTTGTCCATCCATGCCTGTACAGCCAATCATTACATAGTTAAAACAAAGTCCCGTACCGTGTCTGTCCGTCTGTCTGTTCGCGATAAACTCAAAAACTACTGATCGGATTTTCATGCGGGTTTCACCAGTGGATGGAGGGATTCACGGAGAAGGTTTTGGTATATAACTTGTCAAGGATTTTTTTATAATCAGGGCGGGACAACGTCCGCCGGGCCAGCTAGTAAATAATAATAAAATCATTTATCGCCAAACAACTTATCCTAGTATTACAGATATTGATAACTAGCTGTGCCCGCAACTTCATCTTCAACCTTATGTAAAAAACAGTGATTAATAAAGTCATCTGAATGTTATAAGTCCATTTACTTATCTACTTTTCCCACGTACTTACACCACGTCGTCATTAAAATTACAATAACTTTTGATAGAGTAGACCGATTTTAATGAAATATGATTGATGCGGTTTTATTGTAAACGCAGTACTTTAGCAGTGATGCATGTTCATACAAACAGACATACAGACGTTTCTAAAAACGATTGAAATGTATTTTATTACTTTTTCCTAGACACCTACAACAATTTTTTTCACGAAAATCGAAAAAGTACAGACAGGTTAGATTTACATTCTTATTATATGTATAGATAAATAAAAGAATTACAGCTGGTTTCGGTTACAACATTACCTGATTTTCTTGATCCAACCTCTCCTCTTCACTAATTTTTTGAGTTGCAGCTGATTTAGTATTATTTTTACGCCTCTCATAGAATGGCGGAGGGTTATTCATTCTAAAAGCTTTTGATAGTACAGCTTCTCTCATTCTCCGAACTTGTGCTAAAGTTTTTCTACAAAAAATATGGAAAATTTATCACTTTTAGTTCGACTGGCTGATACTCGCGACTTTGTGTATTGTCCTGCGCATGCGCATCACACAGCTTGCCCCATTTCACATATCACTTGGAACGTAGTTTCTTTAAGCTTTATTTAAAGGAAAATATTGTGATAGTTTATCTTTTAAATTTTCTAAAAATAATAATCAAGTCTAAAACCCTAAAATAAAATATATCAAAATCTATCCAGTAGTTTTTGCGTGATGCGTGCACAACTGTAGACCGTCTGGCAACTTATTTACTTACACATGACGATTATATCAGTCAATTTTTAAAAGAGTTACTTTTTATAACTACTCACTATAAGTAATATATTTTATAAATAAAAAAAATAAACAAATCTGGAGCAAACTCTTTGCGAGTTTTTGCAAGATTCGTGGCTAATTAGTATACAAAAAAAAATAATGTAAAAAAATGCAGTGTAATATCAAATATTTAAAATGTTAAATTATGAAACTTGGAATTAATTACCTATGTACTTTGTAGAGATGCCTAAAAACACTCCAGGATGTAGAAAAAATGTCCAAACATTCAGGACATGGGTAGACAATACGACTTGGTAAATGTTTGTACTTCATATGGTACTTCAATGTTTTCCTAGTTGCGAACCGCATGTCACCTAATGGAAAGATGAACAAGAATAGTATTTAATATATCATACATAAGGCAAGTGTGCTCGTTATAATCAAGCAACAAATATCAATATTATAATACACTTTACAGGAATTTGTAGTTTTATAAAAACAATGTACATTTTTGTTATAGTAACACTGGACAGTGAGGCACAGTTCCTGATGGTACAGTTCAAACACAACGGTAACCACCGACATATGAGCAATCCGTCATTGAACATGCTGGATTCCAAGTATTTTGACTGCTGAATATACAATTTGCTAATATAATTAAAAATAAGAGAGTCACTGTTAAACACCAGTTGTACATATTGATTGCAAACCAATCAGACACAAATTACCAGCCAGCTTCGTTACTGCATATTTTTAATTATGTTAGCTCAGTCGTAAGTATGTACACCTGTACATTCCAGCCCTTCATGTATCAAAGCAGATTTTTTGTAATTTCCGACTGCCTCCTCCCTATGATCAGCAAAAGTAAGCGATGCTTTGACACCCCCTTCCATGCTCACGTAAACATCTATATAAGTATTTTTTATCTGTTCTGGTTTCTAGAGCAGCAGTTAACAAGTTTAGAATTTAGGAATTTATAGTGTATAGCTTGTAGTGGTTGGCTAGTAGGGCGGTGGGAGCCCAGTGGACAAGACCGCACGCCACATATATCTAACCTACACATCCAGATCCTCCGATCACTCATGTCATCAAAAACAAGTAATTCAAAGATCCCTCCACTCCTCTTTAGTGTTACGTAATACTTGAATAATTCCAGACACTACATCAACCAATGTTCCTTCGAATCCTTGCAACCGAGTGTAATAGTTTTCCTTTAATGAAAACATAGCGATGCTACCAGCTACCCAGTCTGAAGTTGAAAATCACAAGCAACTGTTGATGTGTTCCGGCAGCTGTATTTGAGAGTCAGCGCACTTTAGATCCAGAGCTTTACCATCTTAGACCACTTTAACATCATTTTGGTTAAATACTAAGAAACATATTAAATAGGTGGGATCAGCTTTTGGCTGAGTACCTAAGCGCTCGCCTTAGTAGTCCAGTGAAGCTGTTAAGACCTTGCTAGGTCAATAGCGAAGGCAGTTCCAAAAAAAAAAAAGAATGCATCAGGTGATCCCCAAATATGACAAACTAAATTGATATTTTAAAATATCACTTACACGTTTTACATTTAAGAACATTGCTAGTATCATCATCATCGTCACTTATTTGAATTACATTATCTGGCTCTTGTGGTACAGTACTTTGCATTTTGAATTTACCATCATTCTGAAGCACAGCTGTGTCCCGAGATAACATTTCCTGCAGTTCTTTAATCTGAAAATAAATATATTTATTCCCTATATTTATCACACAAATTTGTATCTAACACAGAGTTAAGATAAATTTGATAATCTTAAATATTATAATCATATACATGTATTATTGATATATTGAATGAATTTTCACAAACTTTCACAGGTATGCTGTTCATGTAATTTTAAGTGGTCATTGCAGCCAATATTGATGCATAATCAACCACAGAAAGACAGCAGTCCTAAGAGTAATCTTAATAGTTTGCTACTCCAGAGGACTGAGATTTAAGCACCATCTTCACTTTATACATACACTTCACTCATATTTATTACACTAGACTGGAGCCCTGTAGTTTGAACACAGCCTCTTTATGGAAGTAATAGATGGGTTAATCAAATATTTCGCAGGTGCTGGCATTTAAAAAAAAATAGGAGGATTCAAACCTTTATAGGCTAGGCTAGCCTATTAGGAGGATAAAGCCAGTATGCTTAATAATTAAAAAAAAATGTAACAAATAAGAAAACATACTTGCAATCTAATATAGTCATATTTGTCTTCCTGCGACTCAACAGTTTGGAAAACAGCTATTGAACTACTGGGTATCTTTTCTGTGACAACTGTTGGGTCCTCACTATTTTTATTCCATGATTTGTTCTTTTTTGCAATTTTTTCTAATATTTCAGTTAGATCTTTTGACAATGGTACTCTTTCATCTTCATCGTCTGTATCCAAATTCTCAAGATTATTTTCTGTCAAAGACTCCTGATAATTCTTCTCACAATGTTTGATTTTTAATAATTCATTTTGCTGTATAATAAAAAACAAATGAACACAAAAATATATATTTATAAAGTACAACTTAATATTTATGTATACTCACTATTGAAGAAGAGTTAACGAAATGTCCATGTACAGTCGAATTAAATTTTTCTTTGCAGTACACACGTTTGTGTGATATAAAATTTGCCAAGCTTCTAAATATATTGCGGCATACTTTACATTCATACAATATGTCACACTCATTAGACAGTAAAGTTTTAAGCTGAAATGGGTACATGTGATAATAATTAAGTTTTAGTGTTTATTTATTTATCATAAGAATCAACAACAGTAACATAAAATAAGAATGTAAAAACATACATTCCTCTGCTATATAAAAGCTTCTCACAGTTAAAATTACAGAAAACAGATATAACATTACTCTTCTTTTATAGGATTAAGTAATCTAAAAAAATACTTTGATGGGTTTACTCATTTATATTATTTAAAAATATACAATAAAAAATATATAAAATAAAATAAAAAATGCATCTTGAACCAATAATTTAAATGCATAGAGTATGTATTATGGACTTACTAACTTGAACTCATAGAGAACTAAACTAACATTTGATGGTACTCACTTCTTCTGTGGCAAAGTCAAATATCTTTCGTGCTTGTCCAAAACCTGTAATACTAGTTAATATAGGTTTCCTAAGTAACGAAAAGTCTGGACCTTCAGGTTCTTCATTATTTTGATCAATCACTTTGCCACTGGATCTATTACTCTTTTCTTCTTTCCCTTTGCTTTTAGCATTTATTTTGTTTCCAGCCATGATGTGTCTATGAGAAATGAAATTATTGTCGTTAAGATAAGCCTTTAAAGTTCCGACGTATTGAAACTATTGTTGGCACAGTTTTGTATTATGCTGACCAACTAGATATTCAATGTTATTTATACTTTACATTCATGCAACAATAACTCTGTTCATTGTATCACGTAATAATGTAACTAAAAGATTAGTTTAGTTTCTAGTACTATTACCATGCCTCAGTTATACCGACCAAAATGCTCGCAGTCTCTCCCTCAGATTTACACGATAACTCAAAGTTTGAAGCTATAAAAACGAATGTGATAGATATCCTAGACATCTTAAATTACGATAATACTCTTAAAATGTTTGTGCTTACCTGGAAATCTTCCCAACTGTTAACTTGAAAAAGCTAGATTTCCGACAAACGACTCCATCACACTTCCATTTTCAACAAATGAGTAGCGCCCCTACTACGTAAATCGTATTGCCTCGTGTTAAAGAAACTCCATAGTACGTACCTAATTTTGTTAAAAAAAAAATAAAGAATCGGAAGTTAAAAACACATAAAGTATGAAATAATTTTAATGTTATAAAAATATTTATTCTTTTCTTTTATTTACTACAATATATAAAAATAAAACGTTCATAGAAAATCGATATTATTAGAACACTTTTATATTCTGTGATCCTAAGCTTGCCTGCTGCATGCTTGTATCTCTGGTTACCTGCCATGTCTAGTTTACACAATTTTTATTGATTTTATGTCAGTACAATCTGAATTCTGGTTGTTGTGTAATCCCGTAATTATTATCCAATGCTCCAGATTCATAGACTGTTAAACGATATTCAGTAGACAATACTTCCCAGATTTCACGGTAGGTGTAGATGGTCAAAATAAGTTTCTACGTTAGTTCCGAAACTTATTATGTTTTGATATTCAGGAAAAGGAGAAAATAATAATAGACGTTATACATTACTTCTCAGTACTATAATCCCTAAGTTGTGCGTTTTAGGTTGCCTATCCATCAAGATGGGTAGTCTAGATAATGATGGCGTTGATATATAAGTTTCTTATATTAATTTACCATGGACTTAAGAGATTTACGGTGTTATTACAAAAAAGTTAAATACTTGCTTTAAAAAGGTTTCAAATTAAATGCACCGCGCTCGCCCGAGGCATGTTCGCATTATCCTTTTTCGCAAGTTTAACCTAACGTAACCAAAGCGAGACAAAAAAGCAAGATGGCGAACATTCAGCGATCGCGGTGCATTTAATTCGAAACTTTTTTAAAGCAAGTATTCAATACGTATTTCACTTTTTTGTAATAACACAACACAACAATATTAAATTTAAAGTTTAAATACGTACGTACTTAAATTTGTTTGTTTGATGTTTAGCGAGACAGTTAAAATATTTGCCATACTCCCTGCAAGTTACAAGCGGTAGAGGAGACTTCTCAAATTTTTCTGTCTACCTTCGTTGCCTAGTTATATCTATATACAAATATATGGTAGATACAATATTACTATTGCACGACAGATACACTGGTGGCAACATAGTTTGTTATAAATTATTTTTGTAATTTTCATTTTATATACTCTAAGCGCTTACTATTGAAAATGACAGGTATAACGTTACAAAATAACTTAGTGTATTGAATTTTAATGCAGTATATCTTTTAAGTTGAAGAAAATCATCATTGTTATTCGTCCATCACGGAGGACATAGGATGCGTTTCGTAGAATTATATTAACAAAACTCCAGAGTTACTTCAGTATCTGGTTAGTGGCAACACCTCAGGTGCAAGTCTCTGTATCCATCGGCAACCGTCTCTCTCCGAAATAGGCTTTACACTGAGATGCCTACCAATAATCGCAAACAGCCTACGTTGTAATTGTTTAAGGAAGTTGTCTTCCTCCTGTTTCTGTGCCTGTCTTCGAATTGGTTCCCAGTTCGTATATCCTAGAACCGGTGAGCTTTTGTAGAGGTTTGTTTGAAACGGTTTTATTCCTCGGTGATTCTTTAAAGTGATACTCCTTTTCATTGAAGAGGTCAAAATTCATTATTAAAATATTTTGTAGGTAGTAGAGCAACGCTGAAGCTATTACTGGTTTTAGCGTGAATGGGTCGGCTCGCCCGGGGTAGTACCACACGACCCACAGAAACACCGACGTGAAGTAGCAGTGCTTACATTGTTGCGTTTCGTTCGGTCAGTGAGAGCGCCGGAGGGCCACCTGCCCTCCCTCTACCCGCTCCCCCTCCCCCCAAACACAGGTTGGCAATGCGCTTACGACTCCCCTGGTGTTGCTAGTGTCTATGGACGGCGGTGACCACTTACAATCAGGTGACCCGCCTGTTCGTTTCCCTCCTATAATATAAAAACAATAATAATAAATACAATATTTTACAAACCGAATACGAGTATTTTTTTTGTATAATTCTATCATAACAAACAATTCACGTCATTTCGCGTTTTTGGAATTTTTGAAATGTAGCTCTATATTATTTTAACTCAACTCCATTCCTTCAACATAATTATAATGCTTTATAATATATGTATATTTCTACCGATATTAATATACCTAAAATCAGCAATAATTATAACTTAAACTCTACAGTCCTTATCAATCAATCCCTTTGGCCATTCTGAATATGGCCGTAAGTTCGAGTATGCGCATATTGTAGAAACCTACAATCCATATTTCTCAATTCTTAAATTGTCTCGTTGTTATACATATAATTTAACACGTATTTATATTAATATTTGTGTTCTGTGTATTTATCTTCAGAGCGGTCAAAAAGTATTTTGATGATTTTACTTACTGAAGAAAAAGATAAGTTGTTTATTACTCTCTTATATATTATTTTATACGTCTTCTGTGCTACGTATTACATATCGAAAACGATTGTTGTATTATCTATACCACGACACACAGAGATCTTTGTTCCGTGGCAATAAATAAGGATAAGCTACAAATCAGTTCGTTTGTTTTAAACACTGTTTGTTATCGATTACATGACATTAACGTACTCGTAGATATCATCAACAAAATGGGTTCCAGGAAAGTGTTTTATCCGGATGATCTAGGAAATATATAAGAACAGATTTTATTAATATTATATCGTTGTATTTGTTATATATACACGAACTTGATATTTCGTTGCGATACTCATATAAAAGTATATGAGACTAAATCACATTAAAATAACCTACTTTTAGGCCCTAAGAAAACACTATAGCATACGTTAAATGTCCCTGTCTTGAGTATCTAAATAACAATACTCCATACTACAAAGTATCGATATTTTGAAGTGTAACTTATCGTGGGAGGACTTTGAAGTTTCGCAACCTTGTTGTGTGATGAAAAGTGGTAGGGGTAAATACTATGTCGGGTATAGTGTTGAAAGCATCGGTTGTCTTCCGATTATCGAAGTTAAGTTACGCTGGGCGCGGTTATTACTTAGATAGGCTATCGCCTGGGAACGCCACCTTACGTTAGCTTTTGTTGTATTTTTTCAGTTATATTATTTCCTTATCATACAAAAGCTTCACTTCTATCGTGTGTTATCACGACATAACCTGTTTTTTCTATATTTCAGGATTCTCAGGGCCCTACATAAATTTTTCCTTGTTAAATTTAGGATAATACGTTTGACGGCTCACGTCTATGAAGTGTTGTATTAATTTCGGTAAAATATATTAAAGATAATGTCTTACGTTACCAAGGAATTAATAAGTAAACAACAAATTTCTTGTACTTTACTGCTTAGTTACGTTAAATTATCGTAGTGTAGAGCCACACATATCGTAGAACAACAAACTATTAAATTTATCTACTTTACACATTTATTCGTAAAAAAGCATTACTTCTTGACTTGTCTTGTTTGTATTTCTTTTCATCGATATCGATAGAACCAATCAGGTGTTTTATGAGAAAAATGTATACTTTTGAATAGGGCTAATTGTAGCATAAAAATAAGCAAATCCTCTCCTTCTTTAAGAAACTCCGCGTCAGAAAGAACTGTTTCACCTCAAGAAAAAAAAATTAAAAGCAATTATACATTCAAGTTCTACGAGAATATTATTCCATATCCTATATAGTCAATTTTGATTACACGGTACTCTAATATGACCTGTCAAAATTATCTTCCTGAATTTGACAAAGTACCTACCTACCTATGTATATTGTGTGATGTTCTGTGAGGTACAGATCTATTTTATCTATGGATATTTGTATAGGGATAGTAAAGGAGAAATATAAATATGTGTGTATTCATGAATAGTGAATGATATATATTTTTATATACCTTATGGACGTGTCCTTCTAAAAATTTATAAAAAGTATAGTGTCAGCGACTTCTTGTATCTGATCTAAAATTATAATTCGGTTTCAGTTTTTCAAACTTTTATGGTTTTACAGTAAAGTTGAAATAAAAGCAATAATGGCAGCGGAATCTCAAATACCCGACTATCGGCACAGAAGATGGCAAAACGTAAGGAAACTTCTGGAGAGATCTGGTCCATTTTGTCATCCTGATTTTGAACCATCCGCCGAAATATTAGATTTTATCATGAATTCGTGTAAAGTTCTTATTGTTGGTGCTGGGGGTCTTGGATGCGAGTTACTGAAAGATTTAGCATTGATGGGATTCAAGAAATTGCATATAGTAGATATGGATACTATAGAACTTTCTAATTTAAATCGACAATTTCTGTTTAGAAAAAATGATATAGGGTTGTCAAAAGCAAAATGTGCTGTTGAATTTATAAATAAGCGGTGAGTATATTCTGATGTTTTTACCCAATACTGATGAGCATATTGTTTAAATCTTAAAAAGTTGTTAGCAAGTTGTGATTGATAATGAAGGAATTCGAGTTTTACTTGCTTAAAATTATTTGAAAGCAATTAAGGAAACAAATTTATTTTTCTTGCTTCTTATTAAATAATATTTGCTCAAGAAATATGATAATAGAAGTTTAGCTACATCCCTTCATTTTATAACAAATTGTGTTTTAAACTATTTATGGTACTTACATTTTAGTGTTACCGCAATGGGCCACCGATTGCTGCCACTGCCCGCTCGTACTGTCTTTCTTTCGCTTGTCTAACCTAACCAAGTTGAATCATCTAGCATCTGTTGTCAGTGTTTGAAATTCTTGTAGTATATTTTTATATATAATTTCATCAAAGAGGATGTATTTACCATAAAACAATACAAGTGTTAAACATGCATGTATACTAGTGATTTACAACTTCTCGTAGGAATAATGACAGAGCAGGTATTTGTGAGTTTGGTATTGCACTCTAGAGCAGGGGTTCCTAAACTTAAAGGTAAAGAAACACCAATCAAATACCTTTTATTTTATGGAACCCCATATCAAATGATTACAAATCAACACTGAAATTTGTATAAGATTATTTTTTTTATTCTTAATTTAAATTTGTAACCATGGTGCTATTTAATAGCTAATAATTAAAAAAATTGGCAGAACCCTGATGACTATTCTACAAAACCCCTAGGTTCAGTGGAACCCAGTTTGGGAATCCCTGCTTTAGAGAGCCCATACTCTGTAAATATCTGGGTATATATTTGTCAATGTCGGTGTGAAAGATAAGTTTTAACATCTTCAGTTATACAAAATATCTGTTTATAAATAGTCAAAGACGATAAATACAGTTTAAGTACATCTTCCTTCTTGTTTCCTAAATGATCTTCTTTATTTTTTTATTGTTTAGTAAAGATATTGACAAGCTTTGAAGGTATTAAGAAAAAATATGAAAATATTTTTTTTCTTTATTTCTCTGTTCCTTGCACTTCATAATTTACCATATTTGTACAATACAGATAATAATACCTAAATATTAAGTTGTACCCCTTATTATGGTTGGTTTTGACCATGGGATGACCACTAGTAGATTTATGAATTTATATTTATATTTGTATAATTGATTGACAATTGACTTTCTTAAACATTTACACTCATCAAAAAAGTCTAAGCAACATGTACTAATTTAAATTTTAGGATGGTTCTTCACATTATAACGTTGTATTTTATTTTTAAAATAATATCTTTAGGGTTCTATGATGTAAAAATAACAGCTGTTGTCTTTATAAGTTCTTTTAATAACAGAAATGAACAATATTAGAATATACTGTAGAAAATAAGATACATAAGAAACTAAACTTTTTTCTTACAAAATGAAATTTCTAAAGAAAATGTATTTATTGTGAAAGAATAGAACAATTTAATACAAAGTATGGGCTCCTCTGCTATTCAGAACTTGTCGGCAACGATTATTCATTGAATTAATGAGACTGTTTATGTCATCTTGCGGTATTCGCTCCCAATGGAATTGTAGCAAATCCTTCAGCTGTTGGGTTGTTGTCGCTCCATCCAAGTCCTTCAAAACACGTCTCTGGAGCATGTCCCATGCGTGCTTGATGGGGTTGAGATCTGGCGATAGTGCAGGCCAGGGCAATACCCGGATGTTCTCCGTTGCAAAGTATTCACTGGTTCGCCGAGCTGTATGTGAACGCGCATTGTCATGCATTAACCTAAAATCGGAGCCAAAGGTTTGTGCAAATGGGTAGACATAAGGTCTGAGAATATCCTCAATGTAATTTTCAGCATTCATGTTTCCATTTACAAAAACGAGCTCAGTTCGCCTGTTCTTCATAATACCCGCCCATAACATAACTGTTGAGCCGCTGTATGGATGAACTTCCTGAACGCACCTGAGCCTTTCACTATTTCCGGGCCGACGATACACTCGCACCCTTCTTGTATCAGGCTTAAACCCGAATCGCGACTCATCGGAAAACATAATTTTATCCCATTGTTCCTGGGTCCATGTTATGCGTTCTCTACACCATTCATATCGACGAGCGCGATTCTCGTGACGTATCGGTGGGCACCTGATTGGGCGTCGAGCTCGTAGGCCGTACTCATGCAGTCGATTTCGCACAGTTTGAGGACTTACATCAACACCACTTGAAATTTGTAGCCTCAAACTTATCTCTCGAGCAGTTAACATCGGCTGGCGTCTTGCAGTCAGTTGTATGTACCGGTCTTGCCGAGTGGTTGTACTCCTTTTACGGCCTGGATGCTGTTCAGCGGGTTCCCCTGTATTATTGTAGCGCTGCCAAAGACGACAAATAACACTTCTATGAATGCCAAAATGTCGAGATACCTGAGATTGATTACTTCCCGCTTGCAACATCCCTACAGCTCTTTGCATTTCATCTGCCATCAAATGACGTCGCTTCATGACGTAAAGAATATCTAACAATTCAATTTTGTCAGCTAACTTTATTTAAATGGTTGGTAAAATTATAAAATCAAGACTAAACGTAGCAATTAAAACGCACTTAAATTCAAACAAATTCGCAGTCATTTGAATTTTATGAAAAAACAAAACAATCAAATTTTTTTTTACAACCAGCCAGTATGTCATCAATAACAAAAAAGTTTACTTACCTACGCACTTTGTTTGAGTAAATACTTAGAAATTAATTAATATAAATGGTAAAATTTGTAATATCACGCATGTTGCTTAGACTTTTTTGATGTGTGTATTATTTTCAATTTCAGTATACCGAGTTGTGAGGCTATAGCACATCATTGTGCAATTCAAGATCTAGACGATGGTTTCTACAGACAGTTTCATATTGTGGTGTGTGGTCTAGATTCAATTGTTGCTAGAAGATGGCTGAATGGAATGCTCATGTCTCTGCTGCAATATAATGATGACAGTAATGTATCGAATCCCATATTTTGATATATCATAGTTTCCTTTTATTTTTCTTCTTTGTAGTACACAGTTCACTGTTGAAGGATAAAGGTAAGGAGTAATGTCTTTGTATACAAAATGTTTCCCTCAAAATGTTTCAAATTTAGACAGTGCTGCTGGAGCTAGGTTAGTAGCCCCATTCTGATAATTTATCGATTATTATTTGATATATTTCAGTATTCATTTTTTGGGTGTACTTCTTATACTTATTGCTTATTTTATACTTATTTTTTCATATGTACTTCTCCTTTCTTCTAGCCTTCATCATTACACTCAAATTATATCTTCAGTCCACTATTCATATAAGCTTTAATGTACTATCTGGTATATAGAGTTACATTTAGTCTGTTATTTTATTTAATTGTAAAATTTCATGGTAAAATAAAATACTTTAAACATGTTAATTTTAGGCATACAGTTCAAACCTGGATAAGTGAAAGTTCAAGGGATCGCAATCGTTTCTTGCTTATAGAGGTTTTAGAGGGTTAAAATGATGGGACCTAGCAATTACTCTCACTTGTAATTTTTTTGCTTATCCAGTTCTCACTCATTCAGGTTTGACTGTATATAAAAATATTTACCTGTTACAATGCTACTCCAATACCTGTGAGATGAAGCATCAACTACTTGTCTGCTAAAATGACGTTAAAAAATGTTTTCAAACCTGTAATATTTCAACAACTCAAAACTAGATTTGCTATTGTCTATTGTTACCACTCTGAAAGTGTAAGGCATGACAATAATGTCTTCCCACACTTGCATCTATTGCAATCAAGACAAAACTGCAGTGTGATACATGCAGGTATGGGAGTAGCGTAATACTTTTTTAATGAAAATATTTTATTACAGGAAGCTTAGATCAAAGTAGTGTAATTCCTATGGTGGATGGAGGTACTGAAGGCTTTAAGGGTAATGCAAGGGTCATATTACCAGGAATGAGTGCTTGTATTGAATGCACACTTGATTTATATCCTCCACAAAAGACATTCCCTCTCTGTACAATTGCTAACACACCAAGGTAATATTTGAATTGAACATATTTTATTAATAGTTTGATATCTTAGTTATTCTTTAATTCAAGTAAAAATCTTTTTTTTGAGGGCCATTATTGAGAAGCCTGGATTTGTTGTATAGATATATTTTAGTAATTTTATGATATTCAGTTTTAATATGTTAATTACTACAAATGTATGTGTATGTCTTTAATGTGTCTAAATAGGAATCTTATAGTACCATAATTTAAAAACTTAAAGCAGACAATGTGAACATATTTTCACTACATATTATAAAACAAAGTCTTCTGTCACGTCTGTCTGTCTGTTTGCGAGAAACTCGCAAAATACTGAACAGATTTTTATACGGTTTTCACCAGCAGATAAAGTGGTTCGTAGGAAAGGTTTAGGTGTATAATTTGTCAAGGTTTCTTTTATTATCAGGGTGAGACAATGTCCTCCGGGCCTGCTAGTTTTATAATAAACTTTTAACTGATCTTGAAAATACTACGAGGCTTGATTTTTTCAATCTTAAAACTAACTTTTGTTCGAGTCATGTCATTAGAGATATGGTGTATCCCCTCGGAACAAACATTTTTTGGGTGAAATATTTCCCTATTTCCTTTCAGTAACTTTGAGATGTGTGTTCAAATGTGAAAATGTGACAGATAAACTCATGTTCGCATTTATAATTTTGGTTAGGATACTGTAAACAATAAAAAAAGGATTAACGGTTTTTCAACATTAAAAAATATTTTTAAATTTTAGGTTACCAGAACACTGCATTGAATATGTGAAAGTGATTCAGTGGTCAAAAGAAAATCCCTGGGGCAGTTCTACACAACTTGATGGTGATGATCCACAACATGTTGCATGGGTGTTTGAGAAAGCACAAGAAAGGGCTATGGCACATGGTATTTCCAATGTAACATATAGATTGACTCAGGGTGTATTGAAAAATATTATTCCAGCTGTGGCTAGTACAAATGCAGCTATTGCCGCTGCTTGCGCAACTGAGGTATGACCAGTTTTATACTTACTTTGTAATTCAAATATGTTAGTTCAGTTTATCTTTTTTTTCATTTGTGATAATGCATACACTGAGCAAGATCACGTCAACTGGACCCCCCATTTTCCACTTGATTATAAAAATTAATCCCATGTATTTTTTTTAGGAGTTCGTACCATGATAAAATGATCCCCAAAACGATTTTAAAAAATTTCGATTTTAACAATATTTTTACAATGAAAATGTTAGGTACTTTTAATTAAAAAATGGACTGTAAATCAACCGTTAAAGTTAAATTAATGGGACTTGAAGGATTTATTTTTAAAATGTTTATATTTTGATAAAATATTAATACCTAAAAATTATTTGTTTATTATCATATTGTTAATTAACTTTTAAGTTAACAAAAGAAAATTTCAATGACTTCTTGGTGAAAAAATGAAGTTTTTTTTAATCGGTTACATGCGTTATTTATTAAAATTTAAGATTTTAGAAAAAAATTTCACTGCTCGCGATTAGTTTAAACAATATGAATTTATTTATCACAGCGCGCCGAGCGCTAGGCGCTGTCAGAATACCGCGCCGTCGAGCGTCAGACGACGTTGCAGCTTAGGTTTTTTTTTTTTAAATAAATAAAATAAAGTTAAGAAATGTCTACAAAATTTCATATCTATTACTAGTTCGTTTTTTCCATTTAACTTTAATAATAGAGAATTTATTTATTGTATTAGTCATAATATTGATCATAATAATAATAAAATTTGTTTGATAATTATATTTTTAATTATAATTAATCGAAGCTGCAACGTAGTCTGACGCTCGACGACGCGGTATTCTGACAGCGCCTGGCGCTCGGCGCGCTGTGATAAATAAATTCATATTGTTTAAACTAATCGCGAGCAGTGAAATTTTTTTCTGAAATCTTAAATTTTAATAAATAACGCATGTAACCGATAAAAAAAAACTTAATTTTTTCACCGAGAAGTCATTGAAATTTTCATTTGTTAACTTAAAAGTTAATTAACAATATGAAAATAAACAAATAATTTTTAAGTATTAACATTTTATCAAAATATAAACATTTTAAAAATAAATCCTTCAAGTCCCATTAATTTAACTTTAACGGTTGATTTACAATCCATTTTTTAATTAAAAGTACCTAAAATTTTCATTGTAAAAAAAATTATTGTTAAAATCGAAATTTATTTAAATCGTTTTGGGGGATAATTTTATCATGGTATGAACTCATAAAAAAAATACATGGGATTAATTTTTATGATCAAGTGGAAAATGGGGGGTCCAGTTGACGTGATCTTGCTCACTACAAAACATATTTTAGTAGATTTTCCATTAATCTTAGAACTCGAGCAATATCTTAAAGGCCATTAGTATTAAACAATAGATTTATAATAAGTCATAATCATGTCTAATATAAAAATCAACATTAAATTCCACTAAATGCATTGCCAATTATTGTAATACGAGTGGAGCCACAAGGAGAAATGATTTTTTTTTTATAAAAAAAGAGAGCAGAGATTTTTTTATAATGATTAATTAATATATATACCAGGTGAATGTTTAGACAGTAGCAATATTTATGGAGGACACTCTGCCTTCGTTTGTTGTTCCAAATCAATTAAAAAATAGGTGCTTCATATTTGACCTAATTATCTAGAAACATTCAAAAATTCTACTCAATTTTCTAAGCGTCTATGTTAAAGCACAGTGTCAATGACCGTCGGGTGTAGTGAAAGGGAATTGAATGAGAAGCCAACCAACTAACAAAGGATTATTTTTCGAAGTTTGAACAAACAAACGGGTTTATTGTCCGTTTTATTATCGAAAGTTATTAACTATGGGTCGCCGCTCGCAGGTTTTATCATCGGTCATTGAACCTAGGTTTATTTAAATTATTACTTACTTGTGTAATTCTAAGAACAAACTTTACCTAACTTTACCTACCTCTTTGTTGTCTATTAATATTTGTCTTGATATTATTATTTTATGTGTTAACTGTAACCATGAACTGTCATATCCTAGACTACTGTGAGTGTCTAACCTCTTACTTGGTATGTGTAACTTATATAATTATTTTCGTAGATAGAAGTATTGTTGTTTTTAAAACACTTTAAATGTAATCATAGGTTTTCAAGTTAGCGTCATCATGCTGTGTGAATATGAACAATTACATGGTATTAAATATGGCGGATGGAGTTTATACCTATACATTTAATGCTGAGAAGCGGACTGACTGTGTGGCGTGTAGTAATACAACACGTGTTATAGAAATTGATTCTGCTGCTACATTACAATCTATTTATGATAAACTATGTGAAGATCAAGCATATATGATGAAAAGTCCAGGTTTGTATATTTCTTTATCTTTGTGCTGTAGTTAAAGACAATTACTGTTACTAAGCTTACAAAAGATCACTAATTATGGTTAACAATGGTTACAAGTATGCTTACAAGTAGATACAATGATATCCCTCATTACTATGTTATGGTTTCATTACAGTGTTTACTTTCATTGTGAGGTCAGATTCATTGTAGATTTAAGTGCTTTTGCATTGAGCCATCACTGCATCTATTTTATATTCTTTAGTGTAGCAGTTTTGTTATTATATAGAAATCACATTTATCTCACAGATAAATCACAGTTTTAGTGTTTGAAGTCACATTCTATCAATGGATTGAATATTTTTCATTTTTGATGTTTCTATAAAGTATGGATAGTAGAAATATTTATTTTCAGGTATTACTACCGTTATAAACGGCCGGAACAAAACACTATATATGTCATCAATTAAGAGCATTGAAGAGAGGACAAGAGACAACCTAAAGAAGAAAATAACAGAGCTGGGATTGTATAACGGTGCTGATATATTAGTAGCAGATGTTACCACTCCAAATACTATTACAATTAAATTAAAATTGATTGAAAACTTTGATGTTGAAATGTCTCAATAGATTTTGATCTAAAATGCTAATTTGTGTAATAAATTATGTAATTCTCTGCTGTTAGTTTAATATATTTGAAAAATTTGAAAGAATACGGTAAAGTTCTTGGAATCCAAAGGATATACATAAAATTGGAATAAAAATCAATAATTGCTCAATATAAACATCAAAATATATACAACTTATTGATAAGTGCAAATTACAAGCTTATAACAAACCTGGCTTAAGATGATATCATTAGGTCATTTTGAATTTAAATGACCGATTATTTGTTTTGCTGACCTTTCTGGTGTCAACTACGCAGATATGAATTACACTGCAAAAATAGTGTATCCTAAATATATGAACCCCATTGAATACGTAAAAAAACTGGTTTTATTTATAAGAATTTCTTTTACATGGCAGTTATAAAAAAATCCCTCATTAATTTTTTTTTATAAAACCATTATGATATTGTGAGTCTTGTGTTTTTACCAAATACCTAAATTGCTTAACATTCGTAAAATAATGTAGGTTCTTGTTAAGTTAGGAAATAGTGGTAGTTGACTATTTACGCGAAAACCGAGGGGAAAAAACACGGAAATTGGGTATATAAAAAAATAGATAGGGGTGTCAAACTTATCTTTAAAGTTAACTAACCTTTTTTTAAATGTGTTTAACGTTATAGTGGGGTTTTCATGGTATTTAAATGGTTTTGCGAGGATTTAAACTAAGTTATTTTAGACTTAATTGAAGTTCTTGCGAAACTTTTTGATCGCTCTGAAGTTGCGTAGAACATAAATTTAGGTATAAATACATATATGTATAGTATCCAAACAATTTACGAGAAGTAAATGCCAATTTTAGATTGCTATAATAATATATCAACTTTGTTATGTATTAAACTCTTGACTATAATACGCGCCATCCCGAAGCTACGATTGTATTTAGAACGGCCAAAAAGATTGAAGAGGACTGTAGCTTTTTTCTAAATGCAAACTGTTTTTGACAGCCCTATAAACTATTTTTTACAAGAAAATATTACACAAAAATAATAAACAAAAAAGAAAATAATGAAAGCGAGTGCACCGACTAGAGGTGACAAAACCAAAAAAATAGAACAGTAAAAAGAACCTCACTTTTTAACGGCGCTGACACCATGTCAGAGGGTTTTGGGGAAAAAAGACTATTTCTATAAGCCCCTCTCTTTATTATTAACCCCCACTTGTGTTCATTCTCCTCTTTTGTTCCTATTTATCCGTCTCTTGATTTCATTGGCCTCTAATATAAGAAAAGATAACAATGTTATGAATTTTGTTTAAAGTAGTGTAGATTAATTGAGTATTCATTTTTAATCACTAATACGTCATAATTTTTCATTTAAGCAAGTTTATAATAAGTAAACTCCAAAGAACTTTTTATTTAGAGAAAAATTTCTGGAGTCTAAAATCAAACCTACCTGTTAGAAAATCGCTAGTTTGAATGGGACACAGGACCTCAATGCCCTTCTTTATGTAGCGGGAAAATATAATTGTATTCATAACAATTATCATTTGGTTTAGTCATAGAATTATGAAACCGCTTACATTAACTACGCGCAGGTTTGTTACTCTATGGGTTTAGTACTATAAATATGGAAGCAATATGGAAGGAATATGTAAATGTCAACTTTAGATTTGTAAATTTTAGAATGGCAACATTGTGTAGATGTCTATTCTGATCTGACGTGGTGGTGTTGTCGGCAACAATAGGGAAAGCAGGTAGATAACCAAAAACCTGAACGTTTCATATATATCTAAGAAGTAATAATAAAAGTAATAATGTTGGACAGCTTATTTGATGATGTAAAGCGCATGAACAAGCGACAGGTAATTTTTCATTGACTACTTGCGAGATGACGTGAACGTTTCATTTCGATGATTTTGTTTTTTAAATTTCAGTTTATGTACCAAGTATTGAGCTTTGGTATGATAGTGTCTTCCGCCCTTATGATATGGAAAGGTTTGATGGTAGTAACTGGTAGCGAGAGCCCTATTGTTGTGGTGTTATCTGGTAGTATGGAACCAGCCTTCCACAGAGGTGATCTTCTATTTTTGACGAATTATCCTGAAGAGCCCGTCCGTGTAGGAGAGATTGTTGTATTCAAGGTGGAAGGCCGTGATATTCCAATTGTTCATAGAGTTCTGAAATTGCATGAAAAGTAAGTGATTTTGTACATTTAGCAATAATAATTTGCAGTTACTGTACATTTACTGCATATATGTATTTTCAGATGGGTACAATATATATATTGAATAGGAAAACATGTAATTCAACATTGAAATTCATGAATAATAAACAATATTTGTTATTTTTTTTTATAAACATCATTTAATGATGGAACAACTAAGCTCTGAGTAATTTTTTACCAGTTTAAAAAAAGAAGGTTCTCGTTTCTCTGATATAGTTGTCTGTACACAACCTTTTCAGAGACTGAATTTATTAATTTTTATGAGTATTTTACTGGGGATAACTTGTTTATGTTTCAGGTTTTAGCATATAACACATTAAGGAAACATTTCTTATGCATAGACTATTTTATTATATTATATACTACTATATTTTATTATTTTTCATAGTAAACTACATACAGATTTGTAATATATACTAATGTTATAAAGAGGTAAAGTTTGTGACGTTGTAGGGGTAATATCTGGAAGTACTGGTTCGATTTGAAAATTCTTTTAATGTTAGATGCTCATTTATCAAGGAAGGCTATATATCATCACGCTAAGACCAATAGGAGAGAAGCATCAATGAAAAATGTTTCAAAATCGGGGATTTTTTCCTTTTGAGAGCTTCCGCTGCATGTTAATGTTAGCCCTAAGTAACTATTTCACACAGAAGTCGCGGGCAGAGGCTAATAGTAAATAATTTAGCTATTTGTAACTGGCATATTCTGTATTAAACTAATAATTAATAAACCTTTTAATTGATTTTTTTCAGGAATAATGGAACAGTGAAGTTTCTAACTAAAGGTGACAATAATAGTGTCGACGACAGAGGTTTATATGCTCAAGGACAATTATGGCTTACAAAAAAGGATGTTGTAGGTCGTGCTAGAGGATTTTTACCTTATGTAGGAATGGTGACAATTTATATGAATGAATATCCAAAGTTTAAGGTAACTAGAATTTGTATTATACAGACTATAACTGTATTGTTTCTGTTTGGTCTCTTGGAATTATTAGTATTTGTGTTTATCTATATAAAGGTAATATTCATATTCCTTTTTTAATTTTGAATATCATGTTTACTTATTTAATGATAAAGAATGACATGTACACAGATAGTAAAAAGTTTCAGAACTACAAAGTTCCTTAGTCAGATACAACATTGTATTACTATGGCTGTTAGAGAATTGTATGAAAGGCCAAGTATTTTCCCCATTTATTTTACCTGTCTATAACTGGAAATGAGTTTTTTGATGAAGAATTTTAAAGAACCAAAAAATAATTATTTATTCATATAAATGGTATGTAATAGTCATGGAGTATCATTTTAGTTTTTTAATTTTTTTGTTACTCTGGGCGAATGATCTATAAAATGGTGTAAATACAATAATTATGTATATATTAAAAGATACTGTATATAGGATAATAAAAAGAAATTAATATTGACATTATCAATGTTTACACAATTGGTAAATGTTACAACTTCATACATTTAATTTGAAACTTATGTGTTGATATAATTAAAACTGTTTGTTTTACTAATGTTTCAATGAAAGTATTTTATAATAATGTAATTTATTTAATTTTGTTTTCAGTTTGCTGTTCTGTCTTGCCTAGCAATTTATGTGTTAGTACACAGGGAGTGACACGTTAAGATCTGATATTGTTATTGAAGTTGGAGACTTTATGAGAAAGAGATGCATTGGCTCTTTGGATGTAATTAATTTTATGATTAAATAAAGTTCTCTCTAGTGTTTTATATTTATTTAATATCAAATTTGTAACCGTTAATGACATTGAAGAGGTGTTTTTTTTTGTATACTGTGAGTGATTATTATCTATGTTAACATACTCTTTAGGTACTTAATCCTTGATTCAGAATATTTGTATACTGTTTATATGTAACACAAATTTTGATATATCATTATAAAAATAACGATTTTTTCTCATACTTTGAAAATGAAACACCATAAGAAATTTACACATTGTAGCATTCTTTTTTATTTTTAAACTTAATGCAATGGATTTAATATATAATTGATCTAGAGAAGAAGTAATTGATAATATCTGGGAAAGTATGATTTCTGTAGTAAAACATCTAATAGTGTTTCTGAGAAATCATGAAAATAAAAATATATTAAAAATTGTATATATTTTTCATTTATTATTCAAAAATGTTTTAACAGGTATAATGACAAACATTAAAAAAAGGGAAAGAGGCAATCGAATAAAAAAAAATAGGTATCCTTGAACCATCTATGAAAAATTCCATAGCAAATGGTCATAGTGCTATGCTGATATGTTCTGTAGTTTTGATATGATTCAGATTCAAAAGAACTGCATTTTTATTATACAGTCAAAATCTGTTCTAACGACGTCGAAGGGACTACTCATATTTAGTCGTAAATACTGATAGTCGTAACAACCGGTGATGTTTTCGAGATACGGCATTCAGCCGGGGCCTTTGCTCTGGGTCCATATAAGCGGTATGTTCTAAACTATGTCGCCATAAACGGTTTTAACTGTATAATTTTTATGTATAAATAGGTTGTTTTTTATATCATAGGAGGCAAACGAACTGGTTGGTCACCTGATGTTAAGTGATCACCACCGTCCATAGACACTTGCAATACCAGAAGAGTCGCAAGTGCGTTACCACCCTGTGTTTGGGAGAGGGGGAGGGAAGGTGGGTTTATCCGGCGCCCTCACTGTCCGAACGAAACGCAACAATGCAAGCACTGTTACTTCACATTGGTTTTCTGCGAGAGGGTGGTACTACCCCGTGCGAGCCGACCCATTCATACCGAAACCAGTAATAGCTTCAACGTGGCTCTACCACCTCTGAAAGATTGACATTGAAATTGAAAGGTTGACATAAAATAATTAACTACGTCTTCCTCCTCCGTTTTTCATCCATTTTTCTTTATAGGGGTTTTTTCAACTTTAGAGGGTTTTAAACTCTGTCCTCAGGAGTACAGACATAACAGATTGGTTTTAAAACTACGACCTTTTGAGGTAGGTTATATTACAGCCTTAAGTTGTAATGACTGTTTAACATCAAGTGGATTTGAAATATATGTTATGTTCGTTTACTTTCACAACATAAATAAGAGGTGTATGCTTATGACCACACGGTATAAGTGAAGACTTCTAAGTAATAGGTTATGCTCGTTTACTATTTCACAACATAAAAAGTAGGTACACGCTTATGGCCACACGGTAGATATAAAAACTTGTAAATAATTTATTGAGTACTATGTAAACACACAACATCGCACTTTCGTTCACTGTTCGGCAAGAACACAAAATGCGCCTACAGAATTTTTTACTTCAAATGTTCAATTTCTTGTCCGTATCACTCGCCTCGTTCTCTCAGTGTTGCGCGTCACCCCTTTTATAACTTTATATAATGAACTCTGTTGTCATTACTTTATGTCTAGTCTCGCCATAAATACTGAAACAAAGAAAAAAAATATTTTCTATTGCAAATAACATTTATTACTTTTACAGTGTGTTAGTTTAACACATAAATATAAAACAATCTATACATATAATAAAAATGGAGTGTCTGTATGTAATATCAAAATATAATTTTTGTACCGATTGGGTATGAATGTATACACGCTTCTGATAACAAAAATGCAATATTTAAAATTTTTGTCGGTCTGTGTCTGTCTGTTTGTTCCGGGTAATCGCCGAAACCGCTGGACCGATTTTGACGGAAATTTCACTGGCAGATAGCTGAAATTACAGCAGGTTACTTTAAATTAGACTAGCTGTTAACCGCGGCTTCGTCTGCAATGTTATCTCTAAAATGGTTGGACAGATTATCATGAAACTCTCTCAGCAGATAGCGGACATCATAATAAGTAATTTAGTCTATTTTAATTTAAACTAGTTGTTAACCGTGGCTTCGCCCGCTGTGCTATCACCAAAACGGTTAGACCGATTTTCACGGGACTTTCACTGGTATATAGCGAACCTTATAAAAAGTAATTGAGGTTATTTTATTTTAGACTAGCTGTTACCCGCGACTTTGCCTGCATGAAATTTAGCAAGATTTCAACTCATTCTTTATTTTTAATTAGAGAAATAATTATCAGCTTATTGTTTACAACTCGACATAATAATTATTAATAACTTTAATGATATAGTAAGGAAAATCGAAGGAAAATATGAGGAAAATGGAAGGCCGATAGGAATGGGGGGGAAAAAAAAAAAAAAAAAGGGGGAAAAAAAGGAAAAGAGGTCTTCCTACTAATGATTTTAGATTATAAATGTATTACGTAAAGAGTTCCATAATACAATTTTTGAGGAACAGATATGCGTTTATTTTTTGTATAGTCACAAAATCTTAATTATAATGGCAATGTATATTAAAAATGTATGTAATGTAAACGTAAATCTTTATAATAATATTTTAAGTTATTGTTTCATTAGTGCCTTATACAGTATAAGTGAGCACTGAGGTACTTGTATTGTGGGTTAAGGTTCCAAATATGTTGCTGATGACAAACCTCATTTGGCACGCTGTTAGTATTTATATATCTAATGTACACGTTACATGTTACTGTAAGTGGCGTGCGTGTCGTACTTACAATTGCTTTTAAAGAGCATTTCTATAATTGTGCATAGTCACACAATTTTATAATTTTTCAATACGAATAAAAAAAACGCGTGCGGAGCTGCGGGTATAGCTTGTTTAAAATATAAAAAGCTTATTCGAAGTAGTCTCCATTGGCTGCAATACAGTCCTTTAAACGTTGAGGCCAGTTATCAATAGAAGCACGCACTCTTTCCATGGGAAAATTCTGCACTGCCAATCACACGGATTGTTTTAGGAGCTCCAAATTATCATGGTGTTTAGAGCAAGCCGTACTCTCTAAAACTGACCATAAACCATAATCCAGCGGATTAAGATCGGGACTAGACGACGGCCAGTCTTCAGCTCTGATGAAGTCCGAAACGATCGTTTCCAACCAAGACTGCGTAGACCGAGCTTTATGGCTCGACGCCGAGTCTTGCTGGAAGGACCATTCTTGGTTATTGAACATGGTGTTGTTAAGGGGCTTCACTACCTTCTCAAGAATGGTATCTTGATGCACTTGTGCCGATGTTTTGATACCTTTCTCACAAAAGTATGGCTCAGTCACTCCTTCATAGCTAATACCACATCAAACCATCACTGAAGTTGGATAGTAAACCAGTTCACTCGATAGTTGGATAGTGCCTTAGAGCTCTGAGAATAAACACGGTCATTTTGTTTGTTAAAATGTTGCTCAATTGTCAAAATTTTCTCATCCGTAAACAAAATTTTTCCGTGACCTCCCTTTGCGTACCGCTTCAGTAGTTGTTTCTATTTTAACACCCTATTCTTTTTTAAATTATTAGTTAAGAAATGACCAGTACGTCTCTTATAGGCTGCAAGTTCTAAGTCATCTTTTAAATTACGCGACATGGTTCTAGGTGCTATCTTCATCTCCCGAGATAAAATCTTTTGCTTTCGGACAGGATTTCTTCGAATTCTTTCCCTTACTGCTTTGACCACCTTTTTCGTACGAACACTACGTGGACGGCCAGATCTTTTTCTGTCACAAACAGAGGAGGTCTCATTGTACCTATTAATAGCCCGGTACACAAACATTTTTCTAATACCAAGCGTATGGACAGTAAATTTTGCATTTGGCTCCATACCTACTTTGTGTAATGCAATCACAGCGATTCGGTTCTCTTTATCACCCCACTCCTTTTTAATATCGCAAAATATTGTACAATGTATTGGCGCCAAAATGGGAAAATTTCAATGAATATTCATATAAAAATGACAGATTCCAAATTCAAATGTAATATTTTGTTTATTTTTAATTGTAACAGTATTTATAGCCAGACTAAGTATAAGGTACTCTGTGGCCATAACTGAACTGCGGTGCTGATGACGCGGCAGTCATTTCTCTCAAACACAATAATAGTAAGGCAATCGTTTAAAAATTGCAAATTTTTGATGTTGCGATTGTATTTATTAAAAAAAAATCTTTTAAGTAGTTTTTGCGTCATGCGTGCATTTTATTTATGTATAGTTGTAATAGTGATGTATAGTAATTACTGCCATCTATGGTTAGGACTCGAAACATTTTATTACTCCATTGCATTACGTCGATGTAATATCAATTTCTTCTGTCATAACATAGAAGTGATTACAAACGGCTTCTTGTGGGGTTAAATTAAATATATTTTTCGGAATAATTAAATACTTAGGTATATTTATATGAATTCTATGTATGTGAGATATAAACTACTATTTCTGTAAAATATTTTAAGGTTTTTGTTTTCGAACTGACTATGCTATTGGCATAGCAAGGCCTTAACAGCTTCACCGGACTACAACATATTTTAGGGGATAAAAATACCTTTGTTCCGAAATTGTATTCTGATTTCAATCTAATGTAAAGAAGAAGAACTCGAGATTTATAATTTTTAGATCCAACACTGACAGTTTGTAGAATTTGATAATGATGCGGATCAGTGGTTTAGAAATTTCTCAATCATTACTCATCTCAACGCACAGAATAGACGGACCATTAGAAATGAGTGCCTCGACTGACGTTGGAGTCTTATGCTATAAAATATATACGAATATAAGGAAACGATGTACGTTTTTCCACTACGATAGTTCAACATTTTCGGGATATATATATTTTTAGTTCTTAATATCTTAAACACTACAAATCTGTCTTCTTATGTAGGTAATACTACCTCATACGCACGAATTCGCCTTCGTCGTTTATCATTTGAACAATATATCTTAGATATAGAGAAAAAACAAGCACAATACCACTTGCCCCATTTTCCCACAACAAGAAAACATGTCGCGGAACGCATAGTGCTTGTAAAAAACGGGGTTTCTTATAGCTTTAGTAACTCTATATTAAAAGAAGATATCGTAAACTCATCACTACATATTATAAAACAAAGTCCTCTGCCACGTCTTTCTGTCTGTTCGGGATAAACTCAAAAACCACTGAACGGATTTTCATGTGGTTTACACCATTCGATAAAGTGATTCATGAGGAAGTTTTAGGTATATCATTTGTCAAGGATTGTTTTTTATTATCAGGGCTGGACAACGTCCGCCGGGCCCGCTTTTTTTATATGATTACCAAGTGTTTCAAAATAAAACTAACAAAAATTAATCGATATATATCCAGTACTTTTTGAGTGATGCTCGTACAACGGCAAATCTCCATTATTTTATTGGTCAGTGACTATGAAGCCGACGATGTATCGCACTTACCCACTAGATGCCTGTTCACTCTACTCTTGAAGACTCCCAAGTTATAAGATGACGAGAAGATAGACACCGGTAGTGAATTCCACTCCTTAGCCGTACGTATAATAAATGTGGAAGCAAATCGTTTCGTACGAATTACGGGAATACCAACCACGTAAGAGTGGAAACCCTCACGGCGTCTAGTCGTCCTCAGATGGAATGGTGACGGTGGAATTATATTATGTAATTCCTCTGCACACTCTCCAAAGTGTAACCTATAAAACACTAAGAGACAAACCACTTTTCGTCGACGCCCTAAACTGAGCATTCTTGTCTCCCACAGCGCTTCATCACCGACAAGCCGACGAGCACGACGCTCTATAGAGTCAAGAGCGGCCAGCTGATATTTCGCTGATCCATCCCATAAGTGGCAGCAATATTCGACACCTGATCGTACTTGACCGTTCTGGTGTGAAATATCACTTAACTTTAAAGAGGATCTCAAGTTTCCTTGCAGTTTTTCTTGCTTTCTGTTCAATTGAGCACCCAAAATTGAGATCCGATGTTAACTGAATCCTAAGAAGATCGAGGTTGTCAGTCAATTGCAGAGAAACACCTTGAAATGTAGGAGTCAAGCTGAACGAACTCCGTTTTGTAGCGAAGAGATACGCCTGTGTCTTTTCGGCATTAAATTTAACCAGGTTTGAATTACCCCAATCGGCAACAAACCTAAGGTTCTTATTCAAACGTTCGACCATGGCCTCTCTCTCAATAAGGATTTCTGGCAAGCTAGCTCGAGGAATGGATATATACCTCTCAAATACAGCGCTGTCATCCGTGTACCTAAAGATACCGGGTATAAGTTGATCATTGATTTGCAGCAGAAATAGGGTTGCTGAAAGTACAGATCTCGGAGGAACTCGGGCATTTACAACCTTGGGATCAGACGTGCCGCCATCAACAACTACTCGTATAGTCCGTTCTCTAAAGAATTTGCGAATCCAAGTCCGCAGGCGTTCGGGTATTCCGTATGCTTGGAGCTTACTTAAGAGGCTAACGTGCCAGACCTTGTCATATGCCTTCGAGACATCCAGAGAAACAGCTACAGCCTCTCTGTGTTTCTCGATAGCCTCACTCCAGTAATAGGTGGCATATACTAGGAAGTCACCAACAGATCGCTTTTATCGGAATCCGTATTGGCGAATGAGAATATCATTAAGCTCTAGATATTCCAACAACTGTTTGTTTACTATTCGCTCCATTACTTTACATAAAAGTGAGGTTATGGCAATTGGTCGATAATTACAAGGGTCGGCATGGTTCCCCTTTTTTGGTATCGGCTGAACATTCGCAGTTTTCCAAGATTTTGGAACAATACCAGACTCCAGAGAAAGGCGAAATAGGAGCCAACTCAGGTGCACAGATCTTAAGTACCCTTGACGGAATACCTTCAGGGCCACTAGCTTTATTCACATCTAGATTGCGAAGCACTATTCGTATGTCCTTGGCGCTAATCACAATTTCTTGCATTGTGGTATCACACGAGGGTATTAGAGATGTAATTTTATCGCCAGCATCCAGACGCGAATTGGTCGCGAACAGGCTTGCAAAAATATTTGCCTTTTCTGTTGCTGAATGAGCCAATAAACCATTTGATTTCATTATGGGTGGAAGCGAGAACTTGAGAAAGTTTGCTTCAACTGACTTGGTAAGAGACCAAAATGCTTTGCTACCTGATACATAAAAAGCCAGTTTGGCGCCAATGCGGCCAACGTGATTAAAGCGAGCTTTAGTTAAAACTTTCCTATACGTGTTAGTCGCTTTGTTGTAGGCTTTCTTTTTATCTTTTAAATGCGGAGATTTATAGCAGCGTGCTTCAGCCCAGGCTTGAAAACTTAATTCGTTATTTCTTTCAGCTTTGGTACATTCAGCGTTAAACCATGTGCGAGCTTCACCTCCAAGTCCTATAGTGGTTTTATTTATATGAGAACTCTATTATTATTCTTTCTTCTATTATTATTCAATATTCCTTTAGTTGATGTTTTGTATATAAATGTACTAGGTATAGCTACTCAGGTTGTCATTAGAAATGTCTTTACCACCATGATATAGTTTATCAAGACCTCCTCTTTCTTTAAAGAAAGTTGTAGTTCTTTACAGAGGCTATGTGCGAAGACGTTACTACTGATTTATCATCGCTTTTGTTATATTAATATAATGTATTTTATTATATGAATAAAATGATGAATACAAAAAATAATAAAATTGTTTTTGCCGATTATTTTCGTTGTCGTAAAAAAAAAACAGCTTGTGTTTTATGGCGTTTTTCTATTAATGCAAAAACTACATTTGTAGGTGGTAGAGCCACGTTGAAGCTATTACTCGTTTTAGCAAGAATGAGCCGGCTCGACTGGGGTACTACCACCCTCTGACAGAAACACCGACGTGAAGTAAGAACGCTTGCATTGTTGCGTTTCGTTCGGTCAGTGAGAGCGCCAGATTTATGAATATAAATTAAATTAATATAAAGTATTTGGTATATTTGTTTTTATTAATTTAAACCGAATCAGGACCGGTTTTAGGATACCTTCTGAATGTGTTTTCTGCTCATATCACAGTTTGGTAGTTATAAAAAAAATCAACATGCTAGAAATGATTTAATGTAATATTTCATGAAATAAAATACCTTTGTAATATACATCCACGTATTTTATAAAAAGTGACGGGGATAAATGAGAACAGCGATTTTTTTAATATTATTTTCTTTTAAGTATACCTCAAATACATTTAAGTACGTTTTATATTGATATTGTACGGAAAACACAGCGAGAAGTAAATTCAAGTGGGTGCGGTTTTAGTATAGAGATCCATACCCTGGACGAATTTCTTCAACAGTTAGCATGGGTAAAGCTTAACCGGAAAACCCAAGTATAGGGACGGCGGCGATTCAGCGCGGCGCGGCATTTCTATTGCGCAATCGACCGTATGGATACTTATTTGAAAGTAGCTGTGCCGGCGACTCCGTCCGCTTAGAACCTAATATAAAAACAGTGACTAATAAAATCATCTAAATGTATTAAGTCCATTCACTTATCTACTTTTCTCTCGTGCTTAAGTCGCGTAGTAATTTAAATTACAATAACTTTTGATAGAGTGAACCGATGTAATGAAATCAAGACCAAATGTTACCTGAGGATATGTTTTATGATATTCTTGGTTTTATCGTGAACTCAGTACTTTAGTAGTGATACGTGTTCAAACAAACACACACACAGACAAACATTTCTAAAAATGATTGAAATGTATTCTATTACTTATTCCTAGACACCTGCAACAATTTTTTACACAAAAATCTAAAACGTACAGACACGTTAGATTTACGTTCTTATTATATGTATAGATAGAAGTGCATTTTGTTTAGAGTTTCGCAGATTTGTAATCCCCGAGAGTTATAAATCATAATGTACTTTCGTGTATTGCAAACTAAGCCGCAACATCTTTCTTTTTTAAACCACTTTGCACCGCTTTTTCGCTTTTAATTTCTCAACGTTGTTAATTTTTGTGTTAACAGTTTAACTCGTAAATACACACAACCCATAAATTTTGAGAAACTATTTGTTTTGTACATTCATTCGACATGACTCATTGGCAGGCGGTTTATATTACAGAGCTTTTTTTTTTTTGACTAGACTATTTTTTAGACAAAGAAGGGTTAAAACCTCCCCAGGAAATTTCAGATCTCATCGAAACATTTCTTTAAGTAACTGAGGGCTAATACTGAGATGATTTCTTTAAGCTATAGTGGTTGCGTATTTTAAGTAATAGAGTTTTTAGGCTCTAAGGGGAAGGCAACAGATTATTTTTTTAAGTTATCGAGTTTTGTTTTATGGTGCTTCTACTGTATTACGTTATTCTTACTCGTATTATAAAGTATATTCTATGCTTTAGTAACGCCGTAGGAAAAAGTCGCTCACAGTGGCAGGTAATTCGATTTCTTCCTAAAAACTATCAGAAATAAAAATCGCTACCTCGCCTAACTTGTATATATAAAACAATAGACGTCAACCGTAGTCTCAACTGAATGTATCACGAAATATAGTTATGAAGTTCATAAAAAGACTTATTCTAATGATACTTTGTAAGGTATATCGTTTGGTTAAATCCAATGTTAAAGTCGTTATTTTATTATTCATGTTGACATAACGTTTTTATACTAAACTGTGACACAAAATACCAAAACACGGGTTGAATTCCAACGGTCATTAGGTACGTATTTGGAATAAATACGTAAATAGTAGTTGGTAATGTTAAATACATATAAAATGTCTCGTTCGGAATTCTACTGTAGGTACTACTTACACGAGTATTGACATCGGTTTTGTATGAAAATTAAATGATGTAGGTAATATTGACTATTGTTATTGCGTAGATATTTACAAATAGTTGTTTTGTGTTAACATTTCATAAGTACATAGGATTAAATGTATCTATCTATTTCATTTAAAATTACTATTTATCAGATATGTATTTTATAAAATATCTTTGTTTATACTTTGTGTATAACTACGCCACATCTAATATCATTCTCTTTTCGGATTGTTATTCCTTCTTTCTTACTATTATTATAAAGTTACCAAGAATTCTAACGCTGTCCACGTTACTGTAGTAGGTAGATTGTTTATTATATAAACATTTTCTGTGATTCGTTTATAAAGCAAGGTTTCTATATTGTTATAAGAATTTTTATACTCATTTCTTACTCTAGAGCAGTGATCGACATACTTTTCTAGATATGCACAACATAGAACCATGTGAAATATAATTGGTAGCTCCACACATTTATGGATTGGACGGCTGAGGCCACCAAATAATTGTCATATTTTTTATGAGATTTCAAAATACGACTGCTCTATAGATTTTATATGGCAACAACAACCCGCGAAGTAATTTATTTGCTAGCAATTTGCTATTGACTAACAATTTATTTATTTCAAATCAACTAAAAGTCTAATTTGCCGCTTATTTCAAGACTATTGGTGACGCCGCGGCGATGTCGACGTCACCGGAGGGTGCGGTGCGGGGCTTTCTATGCTAAATTTAAGTGGACTGTATTTGCAGGGGTGCTATATTAGATATTCAACTATTGCGATCAGTTACGACTAGGGAGACAAGGGTAGGAAGGAAACTTGGCACATACCTCGCGGCGATGCAGTCTTCACGTGGCTAGCCGGCTAGGTGATTCTCGTTTCTCTCCACCGAGTCTTCTCTCACACAACACTTATTGTTTATAATGTATACCGGCACGTATGTAGCGATGCGTTTATTTCTCACTCGACCATGCGAAAACTCAAAATGTTAGCATGCGGCGCAGTACGACACAACAATCACGATGCGATAGCAAACGAACACAATGGCCGACCCGCGTCCGTCGCGCGCGGCGCGGTCCACCACACTCACGGCCGCAATCGAACTAACGGCGCGGGCGTCGCGCTCGCGGCGAATAAGCATGTGCCATAGTTAAAGGGAAAAGTGATTGGGCAAGGCTAGAAAGGTGGCGTGACCTGATTGCAATTAATTGGTCAAAATTCAAAGGGACGCGATTTAAACCATAATGCGGGAATTTTCAAACATACATAAAGCGGCGCAACCAACTATAATAAAGTTAATCTTGGAAAAATTATGTTCTGTAATTATTGGTTAAAGGTGTCAACTACCCAGTTGCATATTATTAGTTTAGGAACAAAGAAAACATTATACAAGTGAACGTGAATGTATAATGGTTGCGCCGCTTTATATATATTTGAAATTCCCGCATTATTGTTATTAGATCATGCCACTTTTAAGCCCCGTCCAATTACCCTTTCCTGGCACATGCTTATATTCGGTGGCGCGTCGGGCGCGCCGCAACTGCTGCTACTATCGTCAGTGTTGTTGTGTCCGCGCCGCGCCGTCCGCGCCACGCCGTCCGCGCCGCGCCGTCCGAGCCGCGCCGTCCGCACCACGCCGTATCGCGCCGCATGCAAATAGTTTGAATTTTCGCCTGGTCGAGTGAGAAATAAACGCATCGTTACATACGTGCCGACATACATTATAAACAATAAGTGTTGTGTGGGAGAAAACCCAGTGGAGAGCAACGAGAATCACCTAGCCGGCTAGCCACGTGGAAACTGCAGCGTCGCGAGGTATGTGCCAAGTTTCCTTCCTACCCTTGTCTCCCACGTCGTAGCTGATCGCAATAGTTGAATATCAAATATAGCGCCCCCGCATATACAGTCCACTTAAATTAGCATAGAAACCCCCGCCCCTTCGGTGACGTCGACAACGCAACGGCGCCACCATATAATATATATTTCAAACGGGTTTTATATTAATTTATTTTATTTTTACATACACAAACATGTTCCCATTCACTCTTAATTAATCTTAATACTAATTTGCAAACTGTAAAAATCAGGAACGATAAATTTTCAAAAATTGTTTACTATTTCACGGGCTGCAATTTGACAACCACGGCTCTACAGCTTAGACTTCGCTTAGTCAAACATCTTCGCCTTTTTGCAAGCGAAGTGCGAAATTATCATTATCAATTATATTGTTGGCTTGGTTAGAATTTAAATGTGATAAGTATTGTTATATATTGTATTCTTTACAATTGGGTATAAAGTTTATTAAAAACTAATTTGTTTGCATAAAAATTGACTATATAAAGTTCTGCAAACAATTCTTATTGAGAAGACTCTGTCGAGGACTATACATATATTACAATATTTATTAAAATTGTGTTCTATATAAATTACTTTGGATAGCTTAACTTATATAATATTATAATTGTGAATGTAGGTTTGTTTGTTTGTTACGCTTTACGCGTAAAATACTCATATGATCATCGTGAAAATTTTCGTACACGTTACCAGATTGGGGGTGTAATTATTTAAAAGACGATGTTAAGAATTAAGCATATAAATTAAGATCAATTCTCTGTTCATGAACTAAATTACTTTGACCCAATTTAATTAAGCAGCTGAACGTATTTTAAGTCCTATTTTCAATATATATTCAACTTGTACAGAAATGTTAACATATGTACAATAATTTATTCCGACGATCGAGCGTTGGTAGTCATCGTATTCATAAACCAGTGTAGTGAAAGTTTGTAACTTGTTACGGAAGTTTTTATGTATTTACAGTGTCCCAAACCCGGCTTCATTTCGCTGCATCCCGTCCCTCTCATATTCATACATAAATTTACGAACTGTAGTATGCTGTTACGGCCGTAGGTAAATTAAATGCCATTTGCGTTGAGAGAAATTTATTATACAAAGAAAAATGAATAGATTCACTATTATACAATTACACTACACTTATATATTATAATGCTGTACCACAGTCCGCTTGAAGATTTTTTTTAGTTCCTCTTGATGTCTACATAGAACTCTACTCTGACGCACCATGGCACTCTCTATATACCTTGCAATACAAGAGGATGAAATATCTGGAAAGCCGACAGCATTAAATGAACGATACGACAGAGTTCGAGACTGGTTATTTTTAGAACCTTGTTGTATTTCGTTCCCACGTTCGATGAGTCGTTCTTTGTTTATTTGTATTCAAGGTGTAATAACACTATACTGCAATATTGTGTTATGTACTTTTAGAAAATCTAATCGTCTTCTATTTCTGATTAAGGCTTAAAGCTAATCTTATTTTGTTTTTGACATGTGTCAAATATTCTACTGAGGTTTAACTTTTCTTATTTAACACATTTAAGGCCACTTGCACCAGAAAGTTAAACACATTTTTTTTAAGTTCAGTTTTGTTGGATCAAAACATATAGAATAACCAGTAACTTAAATCTAGTTTAAAGATTTAAATCTGACTGAAGGATTTTACGCAAACCTTAGCCTTAATACATTTATTTTATTTAAAGTCTTACATAATTTCAGTTAGTATGGAAATACCTATAAACTAGCGGAATTTTCGCTATGACACTAGATATCAATTATCAATTTATTCAAGTTGGTGAACTATGTGCATTACTGAACTATCATTTGAGCATACTTGAGACGTGCCATCTTTAACCCTATGCACTCTAAGTTATTTTTTTCGTATTACCAGCAACTGGAAACCGCGATTTTCTGTTGTTATCGAGAGCATAACAATTCGAGAGCCGCGATTGTCATTTGTCACCAACATTTTAAATGGCTCCGCTCCGGAGCCCTCGAGTGCAAAGGTTTAATATCGGTTATAATTTCCGTGTAGTGTCTTTTTAAAGTAAGTAGTGAGGTTTAAATATTAAGGAGAGGGTGCTGAACCTGAGACTTTGCATCATAGTACATATATAGTTTCACATATATTCGCAATACTCGCTGAAAAGTTTTTACAAATACTTCTTAAGAATGTTATGAGAAAACATTACACAAAACATACATTAGTCTCTGAAAGAGGAACGATCTCTAAGATTCGAATATAATAATTTTCTCATAATCACAGTGACAACAAATTCATTTTCTACAATAGTAAAAATAAAATATTATATTGGGATTTTAGTTCACTTCACGGTTCTTATTAAACTTACATGACGATTCTAATCAAAGTCATACAAACTTGAAATAATAAAAACGTAACTAAATTTTGTTAAGATATAACCTCATAGTACACAAAAGTTTATTCAAAAGTGAAACATAATTCAAATTTCAAAGCAAACTTTATTTTTAAAAATCAATATTTTATCAGAATTTATAAGATGTTTTAATATTACCGTTATCATTTATTAATTAGTATAAGAAATTCGATCCTGTCGGTTTCAGAAAACGGCAGAAATGGGTTATTTTGATTTCATTGGCCGTTTAGAATAATACGTATATTCGTATCAGCCTGATAATTCGTTCTTGATGTATATAGATAAATAAATTTACACGAATACTCCGACTAAATAACCAAGGACCTAAAATTTGAATTCGAAATACATTGAGCCGATTTCGAGTGGCTTTTCCCTGGAGTATAGCCAAGAATTCTGTTTGAAATATAGGCTTTGTATGATTATGCAACCGGCATGGGAAATGGCACACGTTACCTCTACGAATACGCTAACGCTGAATATGGTATTTTAACGACAATTACCTATATGTTTAATGAATTTATAGTCATTAAATTTTTCATGAATATATCCTAATATAATAAATACGAATGGGAGTTTGTTTTGTTTACGCTTTCAAGCCTTAACTACTCAACGGATCATTATGATATTTTGTATATAGGTTGTCAGGGATACAGAGAAGACTTAGACTACCTCTGTCCGAGGGATTGAGCCAAATCTATACATTAAAGAGAGCGAAGTCGCGAGCAAAAACTAGTAGACAATATTATGTATCACTCCATAGTATAAAAGAAGTCGGTTAACAAACTCCCCTACAACGTCTGTCTGTCTGTTTGTCTGTTCGCGATAAACTCAAGAACTACTGAACGGATTTTCACGCGGTTTTCGCCAGTAGATAAACTGATTCATGAGGAAGGTTTAGGTATATGATTTGTCAAGATTTTTTTTTATTATCAGGGCGGGATAACGTCTGCCGGACCCGCCAGTAATACTATAATTTATTGTACATAATATCAATAAAAAGGGTTAAAGAAACTTTGTACACCATATTATTGTTAAATGCGACATCATCTTATGGTCTTTATGGTATAATAAAACATTTGAAGTATAGAAATTCAAAACATAAAAGTATATTTCCCCGGTGCCCTTTTACGGAGTCAACAAGCTGTGACTTGGGAAATAAATAGGGAGGAGCAACGATTAATATTAAACATTTGCATTGTTTATTCTAATACAGCATCGGTTAACGAAATAGATCGGATTGTGGAGTAAATTTTGCACTCGGTTTTACTTGATTATTTGTATTAATTTTTATTTAAACTATATTTTATTATGTGATTTGAACAAAACGATTTGATTGAACTGATTCACAGTATTATATAATCCACGAGATTGGTAGATGATTACAAAAGTAAAAATAGTATGATATAGGTATAAATAATAACAAGCGGCTTGCCCCGGCTTCGCATGGACACAATGATGCAACGATTTAGACCCTTTTTGGCGCTTTGATATTTGCAGTTAGTTTATCGAAGTCATAAAAACTACGTAAGTATTTTTACACACATTACTTTTCTTTTTTGCGCGAAATTTCATATCTGTTATGTCTTGTAAGATATTCAATGAAATGATATGCTTTGAGTAAATAAGTAATTAAAATATAAGAAATAAAAATTATATAAAATAGTGTCCAGAATAAACCATTCCGAGGTAAACCACCATTACCTTTCAGTAGCACGCACAAGATGATAATGTTCATTGTGGGTTATTCTTAGGAGATTGACATATACCGTTTGGCATTTTTATGATGTAGTATTCCAGAATTTCTTCCGCATTTTGTTTTAATGATAATTTCAGAATCTATCGCGTAGTTTCAAATACCTAAGGGAGACACAGACAGACGCGAAGAGCGAGTTTATGTTATAATATTTACAGCGGTAGATTAGTACAGAACACAAATACGTACACGGGTATTTCAATGCAAACTAACCATAGCTTATGGTAACTAAATGGCTAATACATATATTATACAGATCTTTAACACTCAGACATAGGACTGTTAATTATGGTCATCTAACAGAAGTCAGTAATTTGCGGGTATAGAATCCGTGACCTCTCTACTCAAAATTAGGATAACTAACAACGCAACACTAGTTCTGCATAAACAGTTTTGATCAAGAACCGTGAAGTTCGTTAATTAATTGGCTTTCAATAATTACAAGTGAAAAACAGACTAATTTGTCAGTAAAATAATTTACATGTTAAAATATGAATTTTTATATTATAAACTTCAACTAATAAATCTTTAAACATGACTAAAATGACACATATCTCACATTAAAACGAATAAAAACTCAAAACTCTTTATAGATATGAAAACTAGAAGTCGGGGTGTTATTACATAATTATATTTTTAATTATTTATCATAGGAGTACGATGTTCGAATACCACCTTTGTGGCCTTTTAAGTTTAACTCTTCAGAGTGAGTCGTGTCTTTAATTATTATGTCTAGAACATCAGCAGTAATTGTTGCGGTGGTGCTTTATGTGCCCACAACAGGAGGGAACGGCAGCGCTAATTATCTTAACTCACCCTGTTAATGTTTAAATAGTGCTCTTCTGCTAATAAAGTTAGTAATGTTTCTAGGTTGAAAAATTACGATAAACTCGAAGGAAAAACATTCTCCGATAAATATAATTATACAAATACAATTTTATATGGACATATACAATTGTGTGTTTGTCTTAATTGGTGTTATATTTTTTCTATATTAATTAGTGACAAACAGATGTACGGTTCTTATGTTATGTGGTCACTGTAGCAAAAATCTGTTTACACCTAATTAAACTCAGAAAAATTAGAACCCTAAAGGCAGTTATTAGAATGTGGATACTTCTGAGGGCTGACAATGCCTTGTGTGGCAAGGCGTAATCTCATCCTTTGGAACAAAACTCAGCTTTATCCTTTATAACAAATAGGTGAAGCGGTGTTGCTTTTGTCTGTCTAACGTTGAACAGGTTCAATGACCCTTTCGAATTCTATTTACTAACGGTCGTAATTCAACAATAACTTTTAAAGTATAATCTTAAGGGAAAAAACGAAATTTATTTTTTATTATTTTTTGTTGATAACATTATAAATCCTAAACATCTATTAAAGAGAAAGAAAATTGGTTGAGAAAAACAGAAGGGGGATATTCTTAACTGCTTTCTCTCTGCCTATTTATATATACGCAGTGACTGTTTAAAGAGTGGCCACCTTTAAACGTGTGATAGTTCTTGGTCCCATTTATAATATAAAATAATAATATCAAAACAAATACCAATAAACAACAAAGATAACCTAAGTTAAAGTTTGTTCTAAGACTCTCAAAAGTATGGTTACAAATTTAAATAAACCTAGGTTGAATGGCCGGTGACAAAACCTGCGAGCGGAATTTATAACCTTCGATAATAAAACGGACAATAACCCTTTTGTTTGTTCAAGCTTCGAAAAATTATCCTTTGTTAGTTGGTTGGCTTAACTTTCACAACACCCGACATTCATTGACACTGTGCTTTAACTAACATAGAAGGTTAGCGGATTGACTATAATTTTTGTATTTTCTAGATAATTAGGTCAAATATTAAGCACCGATTTTTTAAATTGATTTAGAACGAGTATCGAGTACTGAGTATCCTGTAAAAATATTGCTAACGAGTGACCAGTCACCCAGTAGAAGAAGATAATGCGATTCTTATTTGTTTCAGTTGATTTAATAGTATTGAAAACAAATTGGAATACTTAGTGTAGGGACACAATGTAGGCATGTAAGGCAGAGTGCATGGTAAGCAAATAATTATATGAGAGCGTCGCGTATGAACGGCGAGCCAGATCTTACGCGCTGGCCCGCACGAAAGGTCGTAGATACGGGGAACATTGAGAATTAAAATAACGCAAGCTAACAATTGCTCTTTTTAATTCAATAGCCCATCGGTGAGGACCTTCATTAGTCAGCAGAAGCAGTTACTCAATTGGAGTACACTCATACACTACACACCAAACCCCAAACTACGTTTCTTTTTATAACTAATTATTGTTATATCGATTGTTTGTTAAAAGAGAAATATTTGCTGCCTTTTAGTAACAAAATATTACATTTTTTTGTAATTCTTACTAAACAAAACTTGTATAATATAATAAAAATAGATTAAGTCAATTATTCTGAAATTACTTCGCAGCTCTTCGTTTCTTTTCCAAACAGTCGCAAAAACTCATAATTAAAAACTAAGAAATATTCTACATCGTTGGAAAACTGGATGTCTATTTTCTAGTATAGTTTTTCGTTTTCATAGCGTTTATTGGGCTGTTACCGGATTTGGACGGTACCCAAATGGGTCCAAGTCACTTATATTCATGGTATGACTTTATCGAAACGAAAACTTGTTCCAACATGATAGGTATAAGTTTCTTACTTCACTATTTTTCTTATATTTCTCTAGTCCAACGAATCTTCTATTTCAATTCAGTGTAGATTCATGTAGTAATATAAAATTGTAAGTTTTTTTATACCACTATGGTAGCAAACAAGCGGGAGGACCGCCTGATGTTAAGCAATCACCGCAGCCTATGTACGCTTGCAACATCACAGGTGTCACATGCACATTGTTGGCTCTTCAATAACCTATCAACTTTCCTCTTGAAGTATTCCATACTGTAGCCCCCGGGAAAAACCTCAGCTCATTATTAATCGGAGCGTTCGCGGGAGGAAAACTCTCTGAAATTGGACCGTCTGAGACCATTTCGGTCGCAATGTATGAAGATGAATTCCCTGCCGATGACGAGCAGTATGATGGTGGAAAGTAGTCACAGGCATAATATTGAAAAATTCCTCGGAATACGACCTATTATCCAAAGGGTAGAACACAGATAAACAAAATATCTCTCCTTGTCCGTTTTTCTATATCTATGTTCTAATATTCTTGTATTTAATACGTGAGTTTGTTTGTTTAGGTTTCAGGCTTAAACTACTCAACCGATAATCATGACATTTTGCATACGCTTTGTTAGGAGTAGAAAAAAGGATATAATGTACTATCAACCCAGAAAAAGTAATATTACCGCGAGCAAAATCTAGTAAATTATATAAACGAGAAAGTATGTGAGGTTTGTTGGATGTTTGTTAATTATTCAGGCAAAAACTACTAAACATATTTTGATGAAACTCTATGGTAATTTAGCTTATATATTAAAGTCATTCATAGGATATAATTTATAAAGATAGTGAGAGTTTTGTCTTGTGTTGTGTTGTAGAATATCGTGTTTTATATTTAGTTTAATCAACATTTCAATAATCAAATGGCGGTTGAAAGTCTTTATATTTTATTTGTAACATTCCATATTGGTAAATTACCTATGTAAACAAATTTCATCTTTGGTGATTCGGTGTGCACCTTCCAGGAAAAATGCATTATTGTTGCTGAGAGACATAAGTTTTAGATCCTAACAGTTTTTGTTTTGTTTTAACGCCTTTGATTTTGTATTTTCCATTGTAGGTACTGAATATTTTCATTGAGCGATATTTCTTTTGTATTAGCTATTTAGTATTATTTGTTATTATTTTAGTTTATATTATGTATATCGTTATAGTGTTTTGACTTTGGTTCGTCGACCACATAGTGCATGCTGTGGTAGCTTTTAAATGCCATTGTCGATATACATTGTTGATAATTATAGTGTCGATTCTTGTGTGGTATATTGGTCACTAGCTGTCATTTAATAAATAAATAAAAACTCTTTTGTTTTTTAGTAATACGTATGTGTTTTATCTAAATTAATTGTAGACTGTCTTTTTTATGCTATACTACATACGTATATACTATGTACTATGACTACTTAAATCAAGAAGCCTAGATAAAACTTCGAAAACTGTCATCAAAATCGGTTACACCGTTTCTGCGATTAACCCGTACAAATTACATACACTTCAATTTCATTTATACGCTTGCCAATAGCTACAAAAGGCTAATTTAATATTATTTTTTATATGTTAAATGTGACCATGAATGATAATATGATATGATATGATATGATGAACCATATACTAAAATATTGCGAGTGTCTAAACAGTCACCTGGTATAAATGTGTAGATAATATTAACGTGATAAGAAAATATTAATAAACGTTTGCGTCTCATTTTATAAGTCTTAAAAACCGAAAATAATCTTACCTTACACTATGACATAACAATAGATGACATTGGGTAAATCATTACGTAGTAGAAAACAAAGTCCCCTACCGCGTCTGTCTGCCTGTTCGCGATAAACTCAAAAACTACCGAACGGATTTTCATGCGGTTTTCACCGGTGGATAGAGTGATTGCTGAGGAACGTTTTAGTGTATAATTTGTCAAGGATTTTTTTTATAATCAGGGCGGGACAACGTCTGCTGGGCCCGCTAGTATACTACTAAAATTGAAAATAGCTTTATCAGAACTATACTGAATTATTTAGTAAACCGTATTTGTTTAACGAATACATTTTAATAACGTTATAAATGCTGCAACGTACGCCGTAGACAGGCACGAAACAGTTTTTAAAACAACAATAAAAACATTATTATCAACAATCTAAAGCCAAACGTAAAGTTTAAATTAACCGAGGTTTATGTTATCGTTTCGTGACATTTCATTTGCAATATTATTTGTAAAAAAAAACAGATATATAGAGATTGTTCTCTGTATAATGTAAATCTTAAAATAGATATATTATCGATATAATATCTTAAATATATCATAAATATAATAGATCTTAAAATAGATATATTATATTATATTTATTACGATATAATTAAGGTTTTAAGTTAAAATTAAAATATCCAGCCAGTATTCATTAAATTTTCAGCACTCAAATTTTCTAAATAATTGCTTAGAAAATTGCAAATTCTAATTGAACTATAATATTACAGCATTTTAGCATTACGGCTTCCCTCCCGTTCATATATCTATCTATACATGTAATAAAAATGAAGTGTCTGTATGTAATATCAAAATTACACTTTTTTACTGATTGGGTGTGAAAGTATACACGCAGCTGATAACAAAAAAGTTTTAAAATTTTTGTCGGTCTGTTTGTTTATTCCGGGTAATCTCCAAAACGATTGGACCGATTTTGACGGGAATTTCACTGTCATATAGCTGAAATTACAGCGGGTTACTTAGATCACTCTAAATTAGACTAGCTGTTAATCGCAGCTTCGTCCACGATGCTACCTCCGAAACGGTTGGACCGATTTTCATGGGACTTTCACTGGCAGATAGCTGTTCGTATAAAAAGTAATTTAGGTTACTCTTTTTAGATAAGCTGTTACCCGCGATTTCGTCCGCCAGAAATTTAGCAAAAATATGTTGTTCACTGTAAACATGTACGTAAGACGTGCATTGTAGTGGACTCCAAGAATAAATATAATTGAAATTCATATATCTGTATGTATGTATTCTGAATTATATTATCTTTTTGGTAATTTTGGCGCCCATTTTATTTTATTTAAATTGTTAAATGTTAAAAACTGCTTAGATAGATATAAAGTTTTATATCTTGATTTATATTTATGCAAGATCTCAAGACGTCAGCTCATTCATTGTTTACAATTCAACATTATAATTATTAATAGTTATCTTGAAGATAGAAGGGGTCTTTCTAATAAGATATTAGACCATAAACGTATTACTTATTGACAATATGGGCATATTATATCATTATCTATGTTTAAGTCATTTTTTCATTAGTTCTTTATACAGTGTAGCACTGAGGTAGTTATATGGTGTGTTAAGGTTCCAAATATGTTGCTGATGATAAACATCATTTAATACACTGTTAGTATTTATATATCTAATGTATACGTTACATGTTACTGTAAGTGGCGTGCGTGTCGTACTTATAATTGTTTAAAACGCATTTCTATAGTTGTACATGGTCTCACAATTTTATATTTCTTTATCACAATTTTAAAAAAACGCGTTCGGAACTGTGGATACAGCTAGTATTTCTATAATAATATAGAAGGAATGGAAAGGATTTTTAAAACCGGTTAAGCACAAAAGAGTTTATCCACTATAAACAAAGTTTTTTCTGTCTTTCATATGGGATAGATATCAAAATCTTTTTACGAGTACGTCTATAGGAAAGAGTGCTGTTTTTTTATCTATATCTATACATATAATAAAAATGAAGTGTCTGTATGTAATATCAAATTATATTTAGATTGGCTGGTAACCGTGGCTTCGCCCGCAGTGCTATCTCCAAAACGTTTCGATCGATTTTTGCGGTACTTTCATTGGCAGATAGCGAAGATTATAAAAAGTAATTTATGCTATTTTAATTCAGACTAGCTGTTAACTGCGGCTCCGTCCACAATGCTATCTACAAAACGTTTGGACCGATTTTAATGGTACTATCACCGGCAGATAGCAGACATCATAACAAGTAATTTAGTATATTTTAATGTAGACTAACTGTTAATCGTAGCTTCGCCCCCGCAGTGCTGTCTCCAAAACGTTTCGACCGATTTTTCTGGGACTTTCACCGGCAGATAGCGAACATTATAAAAAGTAATTTAGTCTATTTTAATTTAACAGTGGCTTCGTCCGCATGAAATTTAGCATAAAATATGTCGTTCACTGTAAACATGTGCGTAAGACGTGTGTTGAACTGAACTCCAAGTATAAATATAATTGAAATTTATGTGTCGTATCTATGTATGTAATTTGAATTATATTGTCTTGGTGTCATGGTCATTTTAGCGGCCATTTTTTTTGTAATTACCGCTTTTTCATCTACATAACTCAATAACCATAGTAAAATATAATATAAGAATATTGTATCGAGTTCAATGAGCACTATTTAAATTGTCGAATATTAAAAACTGCTTAGTTTATATCTTGATTTATATTTATGCAAGATTTCAAGACGTCAGATCATTCATTGTTTTCAATTCAATATTATAATTATTAATAGTAATTTTGAAGATAGAAGGGGTATTTCTAATAAGATATTAGATCATAAACATATTACTTATTGACAATTTGGGCAATATAATTATAATACCATATTTAAGTCATTATTTCATTAGTACCTTATAATGTGTAAGTGAGCACTGAGGTAGTTATATGGTGGGTTAAGGTTCTAAATATGTTGCTGACGATAAACCTCATTTGATACACTGTTAGTATTTATATATCTAATGTATACGTTACATGTTGTACATGGTCTCACAATTTTATATTTCTTTAATACAATTTTAAAAAGAGCGTGCGGAACTGCGGGTACAACTAGTTTGACATATAATCTGAATTTGCTTATCGCTTTGCTCTTGTTAAATACGTAATCATGGGACCGACTTGTTTTCGTAATAACGGTGTAATAACAGTTTGCTTAATTATCCTATTCCAGTAACCTATCAATAGAACATGTAATAGACAGAGCAGCCATATATTTACATTACGATAACCAGTGTTTTCTTTCCAGCATCTAAATTGTAGTTTACAAATTAGTCGCGGACTTTGGGATATCCGAAAGTTAATATTAAAGACATAAGGTGCATATTAAGTTTTAAAATGGGGTGTTTTTATTTTTAGTACGACAAGTACTTATAAATCTAATATTCAATGCTTATAACAGACTAGTTTAATTGTTTATGAAAGTAATCATAAATCTATGAAAATAGCATGTAAAAATAGTATCACAAAACAAACTCCTATATAGTGTTACACCTATTATTGTTAAATGTGACACGCAACACAAAAAGATCTACTAAAATAATTTTGGATTCCAATTGTGTATAATCAGTGAATAGGAAATTGGTCGTCTTATAGCGTGACCGCGACTAACTCGTTATGTTGTGTAACTGCAATATTATGTTAAATGAGCCAGAATTGCGAATGTGTGTTTACAGTTATGTTATCACGCAAGTCTTTATCCTTGCTTCCTGACTAATATTATAAAATATGTATACCATCATTACATATATACATCATTACATAGTATAAAACAAAGTCCCGCGTCTGTCTGTCTGTCTGTTCGCGATAAACTCAAAAACTACTGAACGGATTTTCAAGCGGTTTTCGCCAGTGGATAAAGTGATTAATGAGGAACGTTTTGGTATATAATTTGACAAGGATTTTTTTTTTATAATCAGAGCGGGACAACGTCTGCCGGGCCCGGTAGTACAGTATAAAACAAAGTCCACTACCGCGTTTGTGTCTGTTCGCGATAAACTTAAAAACTACTGAACGGATTTTCTTGCAGTTTTCACCAGTGGATAAAGTGATTCATGAGGAAGGTTTTGGTATATAATTTCTCAAGAATTTTTTTTATAATCAGTGCGGGACAGCGTCTGCCGGGCCCACTAGTATATATATGTATATATTTATTGCCAAACAACTTATCCTAGGCTTATATTGATGATATAACATTATTTTTCTAAATATGTTATAGATTACACGTTGATCTCCACATCAATCTCGAGGATTGTCTTGTGGTGTTACTTTAGGGTGGTTTGTCTATCCGGTTAACAGCGTTTTAACCGCGCTCGTGTGTGTCAGTTTGTGTACGGTAATGTGAATATATGTTTGTGTCTTATATATTTTTTTATAAAAGAAATTTTAGAAGAATGCGAATGTGAATTCGTTTCTTATGCTTAACTACTTAGCTGATCATAAAATAATATAGGGAATTTTTGATTCATAAAAAGTATTTTATTCTTAAGGGTCAAATCTACATAATGCGAGCAAAGCCTCGGGTAAAAGCTAGTATTACTATATCTGGGCTGTTTTCTCACCATTCCCTATAAATATCTAATGTGCAGACATGTTATACACAAATACGGAAATCTAATAGAATTCTTGTAATAAGTTAAATCAATTAAATAAAAGGTTTTAAATTTTCTTTGAAATTGACTCATATTATGAGAAAATTTCAATTACTTGGTAGGTTACAATTACCTGCTAATTGATTTTCGGAATATCGGTCAAACAATATTCCTTGTGTTATTAGAATACCTTTGTCTACTTGGGAGCCGCGTAGTATGCTCGGTAATTTTGTTCTAAGGGTACTTAACAAAAGATAATTATCGAGTTATTACTGGAACAACAAGCGAAAATACAATATACTCTTATTAATTTTTCAAAATACTTTGTGGAGATTTTGTGTTCACTACATAATATTTATATACATACATAATATTTATCACTACATAATTATTATCAACAATAAGTATTATTGCCGCACTCTACATTTTAGAATACATAAGCTCTTTACTGTAAAATTAAAAGAGGTTTGAAGAGTATGACGTTTATGTCGTAGTCATGTTTGTATTTAAACAAAAAAAAATAGTGCGTGTATCAGTGTGTACACGCGGGAGAAGTGAAAAGGGTATGCTTATAAACTATATAATATACATCTACTCATTCTCGCATACTACTAGACCAAGTAATTATCTACCTTATGTTTAACGCGTAACGCGAATTTTGCCTCAAGGTGCCATAAGAAATTTCACTTTCAAAATTATCAACATTTTGTTATACCTCTTTGTCTATATCTATTTTGTTATGATCCATCACTAGATGGCGCTGAGAAGTATTTTATTGTTATTCATTTTTATATTGTAATTTAAGTAAGTAAGTAAGAAACGAAGTGGGGAGTGGTCGCTGGTAAATAACAAAAATTGTACAATAATAATATTTTAAAGTGTGACGCGTTTCAAATTTTTTTTATTGTTACTCCTCTTAAGAAATTCTAGTCTACGCTTTGAGTACTAATCGTGTAAAATCTGAGTGATGTTACAGTCTTTTGTTCAATTTCAATTTATTTTACGTAATGAAAAATTGATGTTGTATGAGTGAATGTGACCTTTATACCAAAAAGCATGTATTACTGCGATCAAACGATAGGTCAAGTTGAAGATAATTGATTGTTCTAGATTCAGTTACATCGATTGCAGTTTTTCGTTACAATACTTATATTTAATTATCCATTCTTTGAATAATTTTAGTGGTATAAATACTTTTTCGTGCAAACAATTTGAAAAATTACGATCTCGTTAGATGTTGGGGCCGGCGCGGCGGTTCAAAGGGATGTTCATGAGAAGTCTCCTCTCTGAGTCGAGAGCTCGTTACCCACCCGAGCACACCCTCATGCTTTCACTCGCCGTTTAACAATCTTACTCTCGGTAGACGCGATATTTGATTATTTAGTTAATGTTTAATTTTAATTAATTTCATCATAAAATGTTTCATAATAATTCCTCTGTGACAGGTTTCGAAATAAATCAAGTAAATCGTTTTAAATCGGTACTAATTTGAATGTGAAATATTCATTCCACGAAGTTTTTTCTAAAAATAGGCATTTCCGGCTGTCGAGTGTCAGATTAATTACACAGGACGGGAATTTACGGCTATTAACTATAAAATCATTACAGTATATTTTAATAGAAAGGATTTTAGTACTAGAGATTGTTCAATAAATTAATATACGTAATCTATTTATTTATCATTCTGCTATTACTTTATTGGGATATATAAGAATAACTTAACACAACTCTTCTTGTTTTTCTTGTGAAATCCTTACGTATATTTTATTAATATCACGGTCAAGGATTTTCATGTCATTTGTGAACAGACATGCTTTCTTCTCAGCAAGATACAAGGATACCTGTATTTGTCCGAATCTGTTTTGTTTTTGCCAAATGATTTCTCGTAAAAGGTTCGCGAACTTCATTAAAAAATATTATGTTTATTGTTTTTGTTTATCTTTCTTTTCGCAGAGTTAAAATCATATCATTAATCATTCAACCTTTCAGAAAACAACCTTTTCGTTAGTTTATAGCCGCAATGAGTGACTTTTTGACGATATCTTAGTTTCTCGTGGATTGGTTTTATTTTTTTGAAAATACTTTTTATTATTTAGTTTGGTTAGAAATATGTTACAAAAACTCTTTGGAAAACTTTAATAAGTAGGTTAAAATTTTGTTACAACACTGAATTCATTAGAAGACACTAAGTTTACAATGTGAAACGATTATCCATAATACTGGTAGTACTTATGACGTGGTAGATGTATGGATAATGACAAGAACTATATTGGATTGTCTGCCCTCATAATTTTATTTGTTATATGGCTATTAGTGAGCTACATATATACATGAAGCTCTATGTTAAATATTTTATCATTGGTCCTTCGTCATCTCTTTTTTGAGCCTATTTTGTCGTTTTAATATTTACTTATATAACGCTCTAAATAGTTCTCTAAATATAACCTGTTTTAATGAAAAGTAAATAGACTAATCAATTCCCTTTATTGAAGTTATGACTAAGGTAAGAACCGAATTACCTACTTAAAATTATATGTCATATTGTCTTAACTATACTTCGTAGAATTATAAAATATAAAAAAAAAATCCCACCGAAGCCTTCCAGAAATAACGTAGCGCATTTATATTCCATAAGTCTAATAACCATAGCCCCGTAATATAAGGAAACCTAATTTAAAAAAGTCCTTTTCTGCATTTTTTTAATAATTTATTTCTAGAATATAAGTTTAGGTAACGAACAAAATTATTTTATGAAGGTTTCAGATAAATGATAAAAATATTCCTTTTTTACTGAGATTTTGTCGAAGATATCTAATAGTCAAAACGTAAAATATAATATACTTATTCATATCTATATATTAATACGTGAAGCGAAAACTTTGTACCCCTTTTTAAGCGAATTGCGCGAACGGATGAACGTGAAATTTGGCATAGTTAAAATTTATATGGAGGAGAAGTGCACAAAGCCATTTTTTCATATAAAATGCTCTAAAAACACATTAAATTAATTAAAATACAAATTACACACACTACTGCTTGAATGACACACAACGTATACACACATGTAAATGAAAATGACGTTTCGCTATCCTTCATTTTACTGGTGGGTTCTTACCGTTCCACCATTACGGGCCCGCGGACGTTTGGGCGGAGGGGGGGGGGCGGGGGGGGGGGCGAAAAAAAAAAAAAAAAAAAAAATTACCTTTTTCCATCCTACATTCAATATTTTCAACATGACTTACGTTTCATTATTGTAGGTTAATTTTATAATAATATAATATACCTACTAGCGGGCCGGGCGGACGTTGTCCTGCCTTGGTAATAATTGGTAATATTGTGATCTAAACCATTCTCGAATTCACTGGAACAAAATTTCATCAAAATCGGTCCAGCCGTTTAGGAGGAGTTCAGTGATATACACACGTACAGAAGAAATTTATATATAAAGATAATATGTCAATTAATAATTAACAGAAAAATAATATATCTTTAGTAAATTTATGTAACCACTGAAATAATCTTTTTTTTAATATTAGGAGGGAAACGAAGAGACGAGTCACCTAATGGTAAGTGATCACCACCGTCCATAGACACTAGCAACACCCTGGGAGTTGCAAGTGCGTTGCCAGCTTGTGTTTGGGGGGAGGGAGGAGTCGTGGAAGGGGAGCGGGAAAAGGAGATGGGCCTCCGGCGCTCTCACTGGCCAAACAAAACGCAACAATGCAAGCACTGTTAGTTCACGTCGGTTTTCTGTGAGAGGGTGGTACTACCCCGGGCGAGCCGACCCATTCATGCTGAAACCAGTAGTAGCTTCAGCGTGGCTCTACCACCTCCAAACCTCCAAATAATTATTATTCTCCTTGGTCTTATCGAATGTCAAAAAAGAATTATGGTCGAATTTCAACCACTAGGCGACCACTAGTATAAATAAATAGGTATATATAGTAATTTAAACCAATCAATTGTATTAATGTGTAATTTCATAGTTACTGTAACAATGAATTGGATGGAATACGGAATAAAGGCCGCAAATAGCCTGTTTCTATAGTCCTTCGCAACTCTTCTTATAGGACATCTGATCGCGCAGTCGAGGGACTCGTAAAATGAGATTGGCTCAATCGACGACGCTTTATGGACTTATTAAATCGATTTTTGACTCAAACACTTGCCAGGAGTCGAGTCGAGGCTCTCAAATTTATTTGTAATCTATTGGACGTTTATTTACATATAAATACGCTTGTAAATAGATTGATGTTATATTTCTTAAATAAGATTTCTCTTTTATTTTGCATTGTTTTTGTATTAAAATAATTTACGCCCGTAGCTAAATTTAATGCCGTTTGCGTTGAAATAAAAATTATAGTCGTAGAGACAAGAATTAAATAGATTCACTATCACACGATTGTACTACACACACTTAAACCTCATAATAAGGTTCTAATAGTGGTGTAGTTGCATTCCGCGTGAAGTTTTATCCGTTTTGTTTCTCTTCATATCTGCTCCGATGGCTAGAAAATACTACTTGGACCACCGTGAGGATCTTATACCTTAACATAAAGAAGGGTGGAAAACTCTGGAAGGCTAACGTCATTATTCAAACGTTACGACAAAGTTTAAGCCAGGCTATTTTCAGAACCCTATTATTTGTTGGTTCCCACCTTCGATCAACAATAACTAGATAAAGGGTCACGTACAAAAGCTGTCCGCGTAAATATATACTTATGTGTAGCTATTTGTTTACTAAGAAAGGGAGAAAAAAAGTTTTAAAACAGTTTTAAGTTCAACCTAATTGCAACAATGACGCCTTGTAATAAAGTCACAAATGTTCAAAATATTATCTAATACTTACGATAAAACGAGCAAAGCAATAAATTACTCCCCTCACAAATGAAAAGACAACATAAACAACATTTAGTGTGAATTCAACCTTAACACGCAATGAATAAAGTACTTTTTCCCGTTATTGCACGTGATTGAAGAGCCTTGGCCAAACATTTGTACTACAGGTATAAAATCGGTAATTTTGTTCAAAATTTGATATTATTTGTTACTTTAAAGCTTAAAATATAACTTATTCAACATGTATTTAGCGAAAGCAAGATACTCCGGCCGTTAAATTGCTTTTACGGGTATTATTTTTGCATCTTTTGAATACACTGCGGCATGTGAAACGTGCTTACATTGGCTGTGTTTCAAACAAACTAAACAAAATAAAAGCTCACATTTGAAGTGAGCTGTATTTTTCGTACACCGCGACGTATTTTTCCCGCCGTCCCGTTATCTAGTTATTGTTGATCGAAGGTTCCCACGGTCGATGAGCCATTCGTTATTTAATTACCAGAAATAACGAATTCGATTACAGGATGTAACAGTATAATATCGATAATAATCATCGAACTTTTTGGGATTTGTGTACATCTAATGACCTAAGTTGGTGACTAGGGCTGATAGCGAAGGAAAACATCGTAAGGAAATCCGATGTCCTACAATGTAGCATTTCTTGGCAAGAAAGTATTATAGATTTGAAATGAAATTGTTAAATAGTCGAGGGCTGGCGTAATTACTATTTATACAAGCTTCTCACGGGAAAAGGCGTTTACCCCAGAAGTGGGACTCTTTCAGGTTGGCAATATTATTATTATATATCTGCTCAACTGGTATGGCAAATATAAATTTACTTTGGAATATCCGATGACATAGACATTCGTAGAACTACCAATTGGAATTACATGTGGTATGTTAAAGAAGAGTTCATTCTATATTTTTATATCTGGCGTATTTACTACCAGTGTCAGCAATTGATTTTCTTCAAACTTTTCGACAATTTTAAAGATAATACAGCACTAAGATGACCGTTTTGATGCGAGCTCCTCCCATTACGAATAGTCAATACTTTAAGCGTTCAAATGCTCTTTGAACACATTCTTGCAACGTAGATGCTGACCATTGTACTTCAGTTTATGTTAGAGTAAAAGACAGCGGGATCTAGTTATTTTAGATCCTAAAAAATACATCAAACTTCATCTCTAATTTGTATTATAATAAACTGATCCAACAGCGTTAATCTATTTTAAAAATCAAATCTTAATATATTAAGAACTGAGTTTTGAATATCATTAAAAAAATCGATGCAGTCGTAGAGACTGCCGCCAGAAGTGAAAACTTAAAACAATGGAATAACTGTGTTTCTTTTTGAATTCTTAAATTTCATAATTTGTATATTGAAATTATTATTAGGCTTTATTAACATTAGTCTAGTTTTCACATCTATAGGCACTCCGGGCAGTATTATATATATTTCTATACAGTTTATCAATTAATCAGACATATGATGGGCTGTATGTCAATATTACATGTACACAGGTCATTATACTACGCTAATCTGACGCTAGCGCAAATACATCACGAGCATGTTGGTTACGCTTTACTAGCATGTCGCTCACGCGAAACCAAAAGTTGTTCTCCTGCCAAATTTCGCTCATCGCACCTAAGGAAGTTTTCATCTCGAAAACGACTACATTTAAAATACTAACTTACGTAAGCAGAAGTAGAATTATTTATTAGTGGCTTTCGGGTATCGTATAGACTACAGGTTTTTAAAAGCAACACTGTTTAACGTTCAAGCTTAAAATTGCTTTTAGAATTTTAGCAGTACCTACTCTCGAGTTTGATCCGGCAATTTTTCTGTTATATCCGGCCGGTAGACGACCGCTCGCCGTGGTATGGTGGCGCATTATTAATTGCCAACTGCCCAAACGTTTAATATTTTACCTGAGTGTAGGATCGCCCTCTACCGTTTCAGCCTTAATCTCCACTTAATTCCTCACATTTCGCCGTTTTTAACGTTTCTATGCAAAGGAAAATATATTTATACTTCTAATATAAGGTTAAACAGTATGCGTTTTTGAACTATAATTAATCTATTAGTATTGGTATCGGGTTAAATAGTTTTCTTTAAAATCCATATGAAATATATTATATTTCTATCTAGAAATCGTTGTTTGTTCTGAACGTTTCTCCTTGTTCATGAGAATAGTTTAGTACATATATCGATGTAGGTCATTTATCAAGATCACTTTTCTTTCTCAGGATAAGATGCATTCTTTTATTTGGCTTGACTCTTGGTTCACACCTTTCCTTTTTCGTTTATTCTGTTAATCAAATTAAAAATTGTTTTAAATGTACTGCATCTTTTTGGTTATAGATAGCTATATATAGGCTGTACTATATTTCATTATTACCGTCTAGTCCATACCTTAAAAAGTATTTAGATGATTGAGAAAACAACTACTAATCAGATTGATTAGAATAATCACATCTGGTCAGGAACATAATATTAAGTAATATTATAAATACTTATAGACTACAAGCCCATGGAAAAAATTAACCCGTGAAATGAACCAACGTGAATAACGCTTAGAAGGCTGTTACTATATCATAAAATAACTCAGAGAGCTATACCGTCAGTTCTTAGCGGTACAGGTGAGTACATGAGTAAATGGAATTTCTCAGGTACAAGTGAGGAATTACGACTAATTATTAATGTACGGCTTTTTTATAGCTTATAGATGATTAAAAATAAATGTCGAAAAACTTAGTGCCGTATTAAAATGGTGGTGCCGGAAGTTAGTGCAAATTTTTAATTCGCCGGTAATTGTAGAAGCAATATAGATCATTTATTACTGTACGGCAATCGTATAATTCTTTTTGTATACATATACGGATACTTTACCCATAAACGCCGTACATATTTTCTGCGCAGGGGTCGAAAGCCAAGGGTCGCAACTTATCTCTGATTAGCATATAGGTGATGATGATATCGAACAACATAAAATTCATAAAACAACGGTTTCATTTTAGAATGTTTTGTTCTTCACTAACTTTGAAACGCTACTAAAACATGAAATTATTATTGCTAGACATTTTCGTTATTAACAATAATGTGCTCGAAGCTATTTTTTGTAACTATAAAAAGTATGTTAAGATTAATTTTAATTTTAATATTATTTTATTTAAACATAAAAGAGGGTAAATTAAAAATAATATGTATATAATAACTTGGCTATAGCGATGATAGCTTAACGCAACACTGGCTGTATAATAAATTTTCATTTATCGTTTATCGTTGTTTTTCATTGTTTACGGTGAAATCTCAATATCATAATCATTACATAGTATAAAACAAAGTCCCTTACAGCGTCTGTCTGTCTGTCTGTCTGTTCGCGATAAACTCAAAAACTACCGGACGGATTTTTATGCGGTTTTCACCGGTGGATAGAACGATTGATGAGGAACGTTTTAGTATATAATTTGTCAAGTATTTTTTCATAATCGGGGCGGGACAACGTCTGCCGGGCCCGTTAGTGGTTAATAAAATGAAATATGTTTTTTGCAATGGAAAAAATAAAATGGTTTGTAATGAATGATTTTATTTATAAAGAATATCATCGGGCATATTATTGTCAATAACAAAATTGTCTGCCAGTGATAAATTCATGTTCAAAATAGCGTTTCAAAGTTACTGAAAAAAAAAGTTCCTAAAATTATTTATGAATCAAAATTTTGCCCTGTAAAAGTGTGATGCGCATTAAAAAACACAACGTTAACCGGCTATCAGGTATCCTTAATCCTGTTTGGAAGAAACAGCTTTTCTAAAATTCTCGTTCTTCCAACGTTGCTGGCTCTTGTACTAAGCTGTCGCAAAAAAGTCTAGTTACATTAACTACAATTTTTTGTCTTTCGTTATCCTGGAGAACCCCTTGCGATTTATGGGATAAAAAGTATCCTAAATGTAACCTTGTATTATTAGTTATTACTGTGTCAAGGTTCGTTAAAATCGGTTTAGTACTTTCAGCGTGATGCGTGTTCACAGGGACAGAAAGACAGACAGACAAAAATTGTAAAAAGATTATTTTTGGCTTCTATATCGATAACAAAGCCTACCCCGATCAAAATTTTCAAAAAATATTTAATGTACAGATTTGGCCTTGCTACAGTTTTATTATAGTATAGATAAGTTACAAGGGCTTGTTAGTTTTTATACTAATTCTAACTAACACTATAGATGCGAAAGTGAGTCTGTTTGTTACGCCTTAACAGTACTGTACTGTAGGCCTTTTCATCTCTGAGAGATGATTCAAGTAATGTTCTGACAGCATTTTTGTAGGTACCTCGTGTTGTTTTCCACTTGCAAAGCAGGTGAGTGAAGTGACATTTTCGCAGATGCTACTGCGTCTGGGACAGACGACTTTATGGCAACACGGACTTGCCCTGTACTGCCACCCTCTCCTCCTCTACAGCAGGACCCACAGGAGCAACAAGTCAGTATACGTGGTGCTGGTTTGGTCGCAGGTACCTGGCTCATGCCTAAGCGGAGGCACCATTCCGGGTTTATTACCAGTTTTCCTTCTATTCGCTTTATCTACTCAAGCGGTTATCGTGAAACTTTGCATACACGTTAATAGGAATATAGAAGAAGACATAAATCGATATCTATGTAAAATGTAAGGTAAAACGGTAAAAATAATAGGAAAGGTAAAAAGGTAACAGTCTGTTATCAAGAAATAAATATACTGTTCTCTAGTCATAGATTAAATCTACGTTAATGCGATTGAAGTCGTTCGCAAAAGCTAATAACGTACAAAGTAGGTAAACATACGTGTATTAATACGCAAAAGAATAGTTTACATAACATCGATCTAACTGGAACGCTCTCGAATGCAATATCCGCTTTTAAACGAGTTTTTGGTTCAAAAAACTATTCGGTCTAGTTCAGGTAAATGCTACACACGAAAAACCATACCACAGTCTATAACGATTTCTTTCCCATTGCGTATTTCGCCGCAATTGTAATTAAAATGCAATTTACCTTCCAATACTGATCTAGTTTTTATTGAAAAATAATTGGTTCCTTTGTATTTATTAATAAATATTTATTTTGATTGGTAAATTCAACTGTAGTTAGTTTATGCAAATTGAATAAATATTTTGGTTGTAATTGCCTCCAAGCATTTATAGGTGTATTCCGGCAGCTGCACAAGAGAGCCAATCCCAAGACTTAGCGTGTTTCTCATCTTGGACCACATTATCATTTAATATCAAATGAGACTGGGTTCAAACCCTATCTACACTAATATTTAAAGTTTGTTTGTTTGGTTGAACGCATTAATCTCAGGAACTTGTGGCTCGATTTGAAATATTCTTTCGGTGTTAGATAGCTTATTTTTTTATTTTCATTTTCATTCTCTAGGTGGTAGAGCCACGTTGAACCTATTACTTGTTTAAGCATGAATGGATCGGCTCGTCCGAGTTAGTACAACCTCTCACAGAAACATCGACGTGAAGTTTCGTTCGGTCAGTAAGAGCGCCGGAGGCCCACCTCCTCTGCCCCTGAACACAGGCTGGCAACGCACTCGCGACTCGCCTGGTGTTGCTAGTGTCTATGGACTGTGGTGATCACTTAACATCAGGTGACCCACCTGTTCGTTTGCCTCCTGTGATATAAAAAAAATAATCAAGGAAGGCTATAGGCTATATATCATCACGCTAAGACCAATATGAGTGGTGCACCAATGAAGAATGTTTCAAAATCGAGGTTCTCTGTTTTCGAGAGCTTACGCTGCGTGTTACTTAGCCCAAAGTAACTATTCCACGCGGACGCAGTCGCAGACAGAAGCTAGTGGCCTATAAAGTATAAAAAAAACTACAGAGAAAAGGTACATCGTATGACAGAAATGACGGTCGAGTGACCGATTGTAATTCTTCGTCGTACTATAATAAAAAAGTGTGGGTAGAAAAATTATATGTTTATATGTATTATGATTTTTGAAGTGAAACTTCTAATGCGACTTCCAACAAGGTTGCGATAAACGTTTAACGCTACCATGTAGGGGGTATGAAAGCACTTTTGCGTTAAACGTTCAACGCTCCTGGGGACGGGGAATAGAAAGAGACAAAGTGAGAAAAATAATCAAATATTTCGTATCTTACTTTAGTTATCATAACCCCATTGTAAATGTTATAGATTTGGATATTTCTCCACTCGAAAATGATAATTAAAAAATGCGATCAATTGTGAATTGTAACCAATTTTAATAAAGTTTGTCTTAAAAAAACAATATGATTTAACTAAAATTCAATACCCCTTCCTATTTTCATTTCCACATTACAAAGTTTCACTTCTGCCACGCGGAGGGACTCCACGCACTATTTTTTTTAAATCTATACTAATATATAAAGCTGAAGAGTTTGTTTGTTTGGTTGAAGGCTATATATCATCACGTTAAGATCTATAGGAGTGGAGCGCCAATGAAGAATGTTTCAAAATCGGGCATTTTTTTCGTTTTGATTGCTTTCGCTGCGTGTTAGCGTTAGTATTATTTATATACGTTGCCATGGTAACGTGGTAAATTTCTATCGCAAACATTTTCAAAGATTATTTTGTGTTCCTATTCAAAAAGTTTATTCTACGTTAGTTTTGTTTCCAATATTTTATTTGCAATTTATTACGTATTATAAAAATAAAGTGTGTGTATGTAAAATTAAATAATAACTTTTTGGGGAATGGATATAGCTACAAATAACAAAAAAATGTTTTTATATTCTATCGATATTATTATAATTTGTCTGTTTGTTTGTTTGTTCCGGGTAATCTCCAAAACGACTGGACCTATTTTAACGGTTCTTTTTTCGTTTTGATTGCTTTCGCTGCGTATTAGTGTTAATATTATATACGTTGCCATGGTAACGTGACAACTTTCTATCGCAAACATTTTCAAAGATTATTTTGTGTTCCTATTCAAAAAGTTTATTCTGCGTTAGTTTTGTTTCCAATGTTTTATTTGCAATCTATTACTTTTTATAAAAATAAAGTGCGTGTATGTAAAATTAAATAATAACTTATTGCTGAATGGATATAGCTACAAATAATTAAAAAAAATGTTTTTAATCGGTCGATATTTTTATATTATTATATTTTGTCTGTTTGTTTGTTTGTTCCGGGTGATCTCCAAAACGGCTGGACCTATTTTAACGGAAATTTTACGGGCAGATAGCCGAAATTATAGCAGTTGACATATTCTGTTTTGTTTGTCCGCGACTTCGTCCGCATTGCTATTTCCAAAATGGTTGGACCGATTTTCACGGGATATTCACTGGTAGATAGCAGACTTCATAAAAAGTAATTTAGGTTTTTTATGCGCCTTCGGTCGCAGTGGAATATCTGAAATATTTGAACTGATTTTCACGGGAATTTCACTGGCAGATAACTAACTAACGAGCTATTTTATTTTAAGCCAGCGGGCTCGGTAGGCATTGTCCCGCCCTGATAATGAAAAGAAAACCTTGACAAATTATACCTAAACCTTCCCCATGAACCATTCTACCTACTAGTAAAACGGCATAAAAATCCGTTCTTTAGTTTTTCACTTTATCGCGAACAGATGAACAGACAGACCAGAGGACTTTGTTTTACACTATGTAGTGATGAACTGTTACCTGTGCATTCGTTCATGTGAAATTGATCAAAAATAATTTGTTCACTGTAAAGAAACGCGTGAAACGTGCGCTGTACTGGACTCCAAGAATAAATGTATGTAATTTGAATTATATTATCATGTTGGTCAATTTGGTGGCTATTTTCTTTTATTTATCGCGTTTACATCTACATAACTCAGTGATTAGAGCAACGTATAAGAATAACACAATTATATCGACAGTATGGGATGTTATATCTATATAATAAAAAAATTAACACATATTGTTCGATAATGTATAGTTTCAAATTTTCATTACTTTCTTATATAGTGTTAGTGAGCACTGAGGGTGGTATATAGTAGGGTAAAGGTTCAGGTATGTTGCTGTTGATAAATCCCATCCCATTCGATATACTATTCGTATTCACATATCTATGTACACGTTACATGTTACAGTAGATGGCGTGCATATCGTAGTTACAAATGTTTTTGAAAAAGCGTTTCTGTAATGTACACACCTACATACAATTTTACATTTCTTTAATATATAAAAAAAAAAGCGCGTGCGGAGCCGCGGGTGACAACTAGTGTATTTATAATATGTTTTCGTTCCTATAAAAATAGGATACAGTATTCAGGATTAGTAGTGTAGATGCTTGAATAGAAACCTGTTGATATAAATATATTTGGGACTAAATAAAGTGAAGTCAAGTGAAGAGAGCTAAAAGCCAGTAATCAATAGGTACGCTTGATGGATTATGGACCGCACTCTACAGTACAATATATTTTATGAATAAAAAATTATGGAATGAAAAAGCTTCAAAAAAAGTATATTATACTAGCTATATCCCACAGGTTTGCATGCCTGTAATGTTATGTATAATAATTAATTTAGACATTTTATTTTATATCTATATACATATCACACATATCTATATATACTGTCATTATCTTTACATCACCTTCCAAAAATTTTTCCTTAGTTTTCATCTATAGTGTTAAATGTACATTTTCACGGCATTAGCCTTAGTAATGTGGACTGTCATTGATATGTCAGTAAGTCACTCAGATATTCATTTATATATATAGAATATTCAATATTTTTACTAAAAAAGTATCTTGGACAGTTTAATATCATCATGAGGTAAGCGAAACTTAAGAAATGTCAACTCTATTGTGATTGAATAATTCAGCGCTGTCAAAGTCAATACAATCCTCTGGACATTCTAACAAAAAGGACGCTAAAGGCCACTGATAAAATATTTGTTACTCCTGAACCACAAACGAAATTGTAGATAGTTCTAATTGACAGTTGGATTTGGCCATTTTACCGGTTGACAGATTTTTTTTATAATACTGTAAAAGTTTTAGCCTTTGACCACAATCTAAATTTACAGAGAGTCTGGCTCTCAAGTACAGCTGCCAGTATACACTGATAGGTGCTTAGCGACAGATCTTTAACTTGAGGTTGGCAAACCACGTGGGCTTCGAAAAAGTCCTACTGCCATACAAAAACATTCATACCAAATACATCCACATCTATAAAAATGAAAAGTCGCATATAGTCTGCAATATTGTCCAAAAATCGTTTCATTTATATTTTGTGCCTTTTCTTATGTAATACAACAAAGTGATAGCTGTAGACCTAAAGTAAGCATAGTTGAATATGTATAAAAGGAACAATGACTACTACTAATCTACTATCTGTGGGCAGTCGTCACTGTCCTGTTGATCTGTGAGCGTCTCGACAGTTGGATATGCACTGACTGATTGGGAAACGTGATATCCCAAAAGAAAGTCATTGTGAAGGGTTTATATGCACGCATGCATGGTGGCATCGATACATTTAGGTTTGTACAGAAAATGTTATAATACAATAAATTTTGAAATATAATATGGGAAATGTGGGGAAATTAGCTTTAAAATATTAATATAAAATAAGGTGTAGAAGCCTAGGTTAGCCTAGTCTAATCTTGATTGATTCGGAGAGCGTGATAATAAAACACGGAGTGCGTAAAGTACACTCTCTTATATTTGACTTCATATATACTGTTTTTATAGTCACAAGAGATTTTTCATTTGTTTGATTGACAAATTCGATATAAAATAAATTTATACATTTAGGTCAGTCTGTGTGAAGATGACATTCTCGAGTTCATAGATCTATACATATACATTTAAAAATGCCAACAAGTAATAGTTATGTCCTTGGTACTCTGGTTTTGTTATTTAACTAAAATTAAAGAAAATAATTAAAGTAGTATAATATAGGAATAATAACAGCAATTATTTAGCAATATTAAGTAATCCCGAGTTGTTGTTCTACGATATTTTGAATTTTTATACGAAATATCAGGAGAACTTAAAGAAATTCTGCAATGCGACAATACAATTTGCGTAATTATTATATATTAGCTGTGCCGCTATAGGCGTCATCAGCGTAGAACTTTTTGTAAAAAAAGTGATTAATTAAGTCATCTGAATGTATTAAGTCCATTTACTTATCTACTTTTCTCTCGTACTTAGGTTGCGGCGTCATTAAAATTACAATACCTTTTGATAGAGTGGACCGATTTTAATGAAATAAAGATTAAATGTGAACTTGAAGATATTATAAGAGGCTTTATCATCAATGCAATACTTTAGCAGTAATGTGTGTTCAAACAAACAGACAGACATTTAAAAAAATGATTGGATTGCATTTTATAACTTATTCCTAGACACCCGCAACATTTTTTTACAAAAATTTAAAAAGTACAAACACCTTATATTTGCATTCTTATTATATGTATATAGAGTATAAATATAGACTAGCTGGCACGTCTGACTTCGTTTTATTATCTTAACAATACTTTTTATGTGTGGAGGAAAAATATAAGCACCACACTGTTTACCCCACTTTTCCATAGCTGGAAAATACGTTGGTGAACGCGTAATACTTATAACAATATTATTTTCTTAAAACATAATAACTTCATATTTAATAAAGCTATCGTGATTTTTTTTTTAAATAACGACCATGTATGTAAAAAATCGTGGTGGTCTAGTGGTTTGTCCGGTGGAATATTATTTCGATGTCCGCAGGTTCGAACCCCGGCATGTACCAACGAATTTGTCGGAATTCGCGTGCATTTGCTAATTTAAATTGGTAACGCTATCGACTGACGGTGAAGGAAAACATCGTGAGGAATCCTGAACCTGAGAAATGTTCTTGTAGTACTACTGTATGTGGGAAAAATATAGAACTGTGGATTTCTCAGAGTTTAAATCACCAAAATATCGTGGGCTGTCGTGGTGATTACACCCATACCTTCCTTCGGGAAGAGGCCTATGGCCCTGCAGTGGGTCTCTTACGGGCTTATGATGGTGATGACGTAAGACGTAAAACTAAAAACAATATATCAAAATCTATCTAGTAGTGTTTGAGTGATGCACGCACAACAGTATACCTCTATCATAGCAATAGTTATTGGAATTAAATCGTTAGATATTTTATATTAAAATACTATCCATTTCAGTTGTTGTACTGCTAAGGAAACCACACTGAAGATACCAACAACAAAGCATAGAGCGTTAATTACTAATGAACATTTACAAGCAGATACTTAACTATCGGAAGGGGACTGTTTACTGCCTCATTGGTGTTTCTCTTGACGTGTGATCGTAAATTTTTTACGCCACGATTGAATGGTCCACCCTTAACTAAAACAGGATATAAACTTTCATGATTTCGCTTTATGGTGGCCATTCGTGTTCATTTTATAAATTATATGTGCTTTCCACGTTGGTCTATGTCATCGGGTTTTATTGTGTACATTTAATATAACGATTCTATTGTCATACATCCACTACGAGTTAAATGTGTATTTTTTTCATATGAACACAAATTATTTGGACCTTTAATAAGTTTGTCGGACTAGTTTTATTTTATTATACTCTTTTAACAAGGAAGCACTACATTATAAAACAAAGTCCTCTGCCACGTCTGTCTGTCCGCGATAAGCTCAAAAACTACTGAACGGATTTTCATGCGGTTTTTACCAGTAGATAAAGTGATTCATGAGGAAGATTTAGGTATATAATTTGCCAAGTTTCTTTTTATTATCAGGGCGGGACAACGTCCGCCGGTCCCACTAGTATTTAATAAAATGTAAAACAGTTTTTAGTTACATTTGGGATTGTCGATATTCCTAATATAAAGATTGAAATATTCGATTTCTAATCTCTGCATTTGATTGTCTGTAAATATTTAGGTATTTCCAAAACAAATTTATAAAATTCAATGGATTTACCGTCAGGCGTCCATTTTTACAAGATGTCGGCCGGAAAAAGATATCACGTCTTCAGTTTATTGCACGTCCGTTAGGTTGCTCTCCGTGACCCGGTGTTCTGATATACGTGTCCGATTGACCCTGCATCAGTTTCTCGTGCCTCAGTTCCTTCAAAGTTCTAGAGGCAATATAGAAAGACTTGAATTGAATGAGGGTCACGAGGATACTACTTTACTATAATTTATCTGTATTTCTTTATTCTGGTTATTTGCTACGTCAAATGAACGATTTTAGTAATGTTGGGTATTTCATTTAGTTATTTATAAAAATTGAATGTGTATAAGTCGTGTTAGATGAGCAGACAAGAAATTTTTTAATTACACTTTGTAAGTTTTAGAGTTTGAGTCCAATCTCATCAGATGCCAAATAACGATGTGGTATAATATGGTCAACCAGGTTTTTTAGCGGGATCTTGGTCTGTCATGTAGTGGATTTTATTTTTTATTCATAATCTTGTGTTGCTTGACTCTATATTGTGTAAAATTGGTGGTGTTTTATGTGATATAGTTTGTTTATTGTGCATAAGTGAAGTGAATGGAAAATAATGCCACGGACCATGAATTCTGAGATGCCACAAAAATTCCATGGAAGGTTCTAACAAGATGGCCACCATCTTGTTAGTTTATTGAAATTATATCAAGAAACTTGTAATATTGACTCACTTGACAATGGCAGTAATAGTCTACTAGAAGAGTGGTTGCCAAAATAGAATAGAAGAAGAACTTGAAATACTATTAACTACTCGACAATGGCATTCATTGAAATTATATCAAGAAACTTGTAACATCGATACTCACTTGACAATGGCAGTAATGGTCTACTAGAAGACTGGTTGCCGAAAATGGAATAGAAGAAGAACTTGTAATACTATTAACTACTCGACAATGGCAGTAATAATCTAAAAGATTGGTTGCCAAAAATAAAGTTAAAAAAAAAATATGGTCAACCGAAGTATAGCTGCCGGAACATATCCATACTTGCTCGTTTACAGATTTTCAACATAAGAGGAGCTTAGAAAAGGCTCTACCCTATAGCCATCCTATAGTTTTATTACGTTTATTTAATCGAAAAATCCAGCTAACAAGCCTTGTTTTGATAGAGAGAGCCAACATAGTTTTGTACACTCTTACACGTTTTTGTTAATATCATAGGAGGCAAATGAACAGGTGGGTCACCTGATGTTAAGTGATCACCACCGTCCATAGATACTAGCAACACCAGGGGAGTCGCAAGTGCATTGCCAGTTTGTGTTCGGAGGAAGTGAGGAGGCGGGGGAGAGGAGGGGAGAGGGCAGAGCAGGTGGGCCTCCAAGTGCTCTCACTGGCCGAAATAAACGCAACATAAAAGCACTGGTCTTCTGTTCTGTTACAATTACTTCACGTCGGTGTTTCTGTCAGAGGGTGGTACTACCCCGAGCGAGCCGACCCATTCATGCTGAAACCAGTAATAGCTTCAGCATGGCTCTACCGCCTACAACGTTTTATACCTAATAAGTCTAGTATATTATGTATTATATTTAACTTTCATCTGATGTTGTTACGGTTTGATTTAAAATATTTCCTTTTATAGAATTGATGAAAAATTTACATTATTGTATAAATTTCCTTTGTACACATTACAACGTAAATAGTTTTTTGTTTCGCATGCTGCGCGCTGTGGTGAAATCGCTAGTATCTAATATCTTTCGCTAGCATGGAATTTATTTTAAATATTGCACCCCGTTTTAGCCTGGTAAAGCCTGCTTACATGTGTGTTACTTGCTTGCATAAGAATTTCTTGAAGGGTATAAATACGTTCTTTGTTTGGAATCGGAAATATTTTATCGTGTATTTTCTATATATTAGTCATATATACTATACTTTTATTGCATGTGATTGAATATTACATTTGTAACTTTGATACAATGAGCAGAGTTAAAATTAAATACACGTTATAACTAGCCATTATAGTATTGTCAGTTTTATGTTTATATTCTTTGATTATCTATACTAACATAATATTATAGAGAGGTAAGGTTTGTGAGGTTGTAGGGGGTAATCTCAAATTCTTTTGGTGTTAGAGAGCTCATTTATGAAGGAAGGCTATAGGTTAATCATCACGCTAAGACCAATAGGAGCGGAGCGCCAATGAAGAATATTACAAAATCGTTTTTTTTTCCTTTTGAGAGCTTCCGCTGAGTGTTAGTTAGCCCAAAGTAAACTATTCCACGCGGACGAAGTCGCGGTCAGAAGCTAGTACCCTTATAAAATGAATAATATTTATACTTACGACTATTACCAACAAGAAGAAATGAAATTACTTTGTTGTGTGTATATTAATGGATTTGTTAATATAATATTAGTCTTATTTATTTATAGTATATTTATAAGATGATTTATATACGTAAGGGAAGTAAATTAATGTCTAAATTTACCAATCAGTGATTATGAATTACCGTGAAATAAAGGTAAAGTTATTCGTAATATGTCTAAAGATCTGCATTCGAATAGGTCTTGCTCACTGTACACATAAATCTGTAATAGTGATTCTCTTTTAGTTTATCGCATTTCGGAATCAGGCACCGGGAGGTTTCCGAGTCGGTATATTCCAAGAGCTGTTAGATATTTTTGAGTAGATATTTGAGGCACTATAATAACTGTACAATATTTATTTTATGATACCTAAATACAAAAACGCAGAACTCGCTAAAGGGTAGTAGGGCTAAATTGATCCTCATTGTTTTAACTAAGAATTTTATAGCAAATTAGTATTCTTAAGAGATACTGAAGTTAAATGTAGATGACAGCGCAAGACAACGGCGATCGATGATCGACTGTCAATATGTCGGTGGTCACCGTTGTTTTTAGATTATACTGCAAATATATTATAACTATATAGATACGTCGTAAGCGCTTCGCCAGCGCCTTGTTAAAACTTGGCTATTTTTGACGACTGCTCCATCAATCCACCCGTATCTAAGCAACATATAACTATTTCTGTTTCACAACCGATATTGAGATATGCCATCTTACTTCTACATTTTATCTAAAACAGTGTAGCTTCTTACTTTCGTTACTTACCCATGTGTGCGTTGTCGTGCCATTTGTTTTGTCAAAATAATATGCAGATAACGTATCTTTAGTTATAATATCATTGATTGTACTGTAATTGGAATATAAAAAATAAAGAGAAAATATTTTTTTCAATTACAATGACCCTGATTCCGAAAAGAGCAAATTCCGGCTATTTTAAGTACATATAACAGTTTAATATAAAAGTCGAATTGACACGTACAAAGGACTGGCTGAATGGATGCTCGCTGATGCGAAAACAAATTAATTGCTATCGGTTACGTTCCAATGTTGTAATTGCTTTGTTCTCACCCTTCAAAATTGATCAAGTAAGAAAAATTAATTGAACTCTTTGATAGCACCAACAGAAGAAAGAGTTCAATTAATTTCTTATTAGAATAATTTAAATACGGCAAGTTATTTGATTGAACGTTTAACTAAAAATAATTTAAAAAAGTTTTTTTGCCTTTTTCTCACGCATACAAAATTTAGTAAGATGAATATTTTACCGGTACCTATTCTGTTGCCAGAAGGTATTAGTAATTAGTAAATACAGCTTCAATTGAAAGAAAATTAAGGTACTAATTGTGAATGTGCTATTGAAATATCAACATCGATCGTTTCAAATAACAAAAGAATTATCAAACCATCACCTTTCTTCGTATTACTCGTGTAGCTTTAATAAAAAGTGGACGATCGGAAAAATAAGAACATGTGTAAATTGTGATGTAATTTTATAAAATACAAAGGATTTACATTTTTATTAGAACTGTATTCGACAAACTCGGAGGTAGCGCCATCTCCACGGTAAAATATAATTGACGCAAAATGGCAGCCACTTCTTAACGGTACTGTGAACATAGATGAGTCTTCGCTGTTTTAATCTAAATTCATTTTTGTATTATATTAATTTCAATTATTGATATATAGGTCTTTTTTCGTGGGGGCACGCTGGGGCACGCGAGGGCATGCAGTGCCCTTAAAGGGAATTTCGGAAATATCTCAAAATTGCAATAAAGACGGAAAAACATGAAAGAATTAAAAAAAAAGAAAAATATCAATCTTGGTTACCCTTACAAGAATTTTTGAATTTTTTTGAATAGGTCAGAGTTATACGAATACAAAATCTAAGCTATCTTTCTTAAACAGTTACCGCATCGGACAGTGGTTTGTCTCTGTAGTAGAGGTAATAAATAAAAATTATGATCTTATAATTTTTGATAATTAACGTGCGCTCTAAAAAGACGCGACAAAAAAGGCCTGCTTATATATAATGTATTTATTACTATGTGTGCCAGAATATTCCGTCAATAATACAATTTTTCGAAGTAGTAAGCGAAGCAGACTCGATTACCTTCTCATTTGAAACGGATTGTAAATAAGACCTAGCACAATCTAACAATCTAATATAATATCGAAAGTGTAGTATTTTGACGTTCATGGGTACCTTCTAAGGGCCTAAAATAAATAAAGTATTTTTGATTTTAATTGATTATAATTATCATTACTACATAATATAAAACAAAGTCCTCTGCCACGTGTCTGTCTGTCTGTTCACGATAAAGTCAAAAACTACTAAACGGATATTCATGCGGTTTTCATCACTAGATAAAGTGATTCATGAGGAAGGTTTAGGTATATATTTTGTCAAGGTTTTAATTATCAGGGCGAGATTGCGTCCGCCGAACCCGTTAGTTGATTATAATTATGAAATATAAACAGAGAAAGAAAGATATGATATCATGATCAATGTGACACATTGATACGTTTAATTCCTTGGATATATCTTAATATCACTATATTACGTATTTTTTTATATTGTTTCAATATAGATTATCTCTTATAAGATAATACGTATAGAGCAGTTTTTTATACACACTATAAGGACATTTTCAATCAGTTAACATAATGCAATCCGATACCGGTGTCTATAGCGCAGTGTTTGCCGATCGTTTCGTGCGATCGGCGAATTTGTACAGCGATGGAACGATCGGCTGACTTCATCCAACCCAATTACCGGTGATAAATTGTATACTGGCAGTAAGAACGGTTTATTGAATATATAAATTATTTTTATTGTAAAATTTACTCTTCTGGATAAATGAGCGCGGAACTCTAATTTATGTAAGTTTTTTTTCTTCAAATTACGTATTCAATTATGACGTAATGATGAAAGAACATCAAACTTTTTGGCGGGATCTTGGAATGCTATGTAGTGGTCTTTATATTTTATTCATAATCTTGTGTTTTTTTGGCTGTATATTGTGTAATGTTGATGGTGCTTCACGTAATATAGCTTGATTATTGTCCACAAGTGTCGTGGATCGGAAATAATACCACGGAGCATGAATTCTGACTTACCACAAAAACTCCCAGGAAAGTTCTAACAAGATGGCCACCATCAGATAGTATACAATGAAACTATACATTTAAAATTTATTTAATGTTAAATTCGTAATAGATATAGCGTACGAATAGTATACTATGGTTACAAATATACATACATACAAATATTACTTTTACAGGAATAAACTGTCTCTGACAATATTGCGACTACCATACACCAAGTGTAACATCCGTTGAAATGGCTCACTAAGCCGATTTGCGTTGCGGGATCAACATCTATAAATTCAGTAATTGAGCGGGGTAGTAAAGTCTTCTAACCGTCTTGTACACGTTGTAGCGGATACGGGATGATTTGGCCCATTACATCACATAACCGAGAGCTTGTTGGCTGATATATTCCTAACAGTGACTAGTTACGATAGATTGTAGACTTCTCGATGATCGTCGTCGCTTTTGTATTCTGTGCTCGTTACCAGATAAATTGAGGTCTCTATGTCGTGATAAAATTAAGAAAAAAATAAATAAATAACATTTCATTGTAATTATATCGAAAACTACAATGATGAAGTTACGGGAAAAGAATAGGAGATCATATACATTATACATACATAATAAATTATTGTTAAGTACAGTACCATGTGGCATACGGTAACTACGGTACTAAACATGGAGCATTTCTGTCTCAAATAAAGACAATATTTAATTAACGTATTGGATAAATGCTAAGCAAAGAGATATAAGATAAAATATAGTAAATAATTTCCGTGCTAAATGTTTTACTACATAAAAGGATCAACGTGAAATAAGTAACACGAAAATAAGGCCTAACTCCCTATATTTCTATTATATTAGAGAATGGGAAGTTACAGAACAATATAGATTATATATATCTGTGTACGTTTAGTAATGTACATTCAGAGCGATTGCTTACTTACGCAAATCGCTCGTTGAATATGCAACATCTAGTTTAGAAGCTCAGTAAGCACATGTTTAGATTATTAAGTCGGTACATTTCGATGTACAAATATTATTTCACTTTGTTATCACTCTCCAAAGTCTTACTTGATTTTTATTGTTTACGCTTACTGGGCTTTTAGTTTCATTTGAAAATGCGTTTTAATATAATGTAATATATACATTGGAAATCCCCCCGAATAAAAAAAATCCTAAAAAATAAACCAAACTCGGGATCCTTCCGGAAACCAAAAGTTTTGGGGGGGTATATGCGGTTTCTATGATACATTTATTGATTTATTTTTTCTCTTTAAAAAGTTAGGTTATTTTTGTTTACAAAGAAATATTAGAAAGTAAGCAATTTGAAATTTTGAAGCTTAGTGTAAACTTATTTAAATGATTATGTTCTATAGTTATATGGTAAAGGCCTCCTCCAATTTTTCCAAAAAAATTTATATCATTTTCAATATTTTTGCTAATATGTAAACGTAATTTATCTTAAAAAGCATGTAAAGATCGGAAATAAATGGGCTTTATTATTATTATTATTATAGTTATATGGATAGCTTAATCCATCTATTCTTTTAACAAGCCTTGAGTTGAATAAAACAAGCAGACATATTTTTGTCTTAACTAAATGTGTATCGTGTAATGTGTAATTTATTATGTCGCAAATGGATCTTTATTATCTTTATGTAAAATATTATAAGTGATACTTTTAAAAAAGGATCTCATCTTATATGTAATACCTGTTCATTCTCTTAATCGTTAATTGTTTAAGGCGTTAAGCCTTATTAGGATGTGTGGAATGGACATATTTAAGCTATAAATGAATCCAATTTTAATAGTTACTAGTTTAATAGGGCACCCTATCACCACATTTCATTTTAGGATTACATGTCATTGAAAATAATAAATATAACACTAAAATGTGTACCTTGTTATTCCACTCTATAATAAAGTATGCCTTATTTGGATTAATTATATATTGTTTAAATTTACATCATACTAAAGCTTTTACATTCCATTAATATATGCGGGAATGTAAAGCGCGAGATTAAAATTAATTTGAGGTCACAACAATATTCATCGTAAACAGTTTAGATGCGAGAATGGAATTTATCAGCATGTTCAAAATCTTCAATAAGTAAATAGAGCTTATCTCAAGTGTGTAGTTTAATCGGATGTTTATCCAACTAATTGGATTTTCCGTAACACTCTCGTCACGAACCTACCGCACCGCCCGCCCCGAGAGCGCGCTCCTCCGCCGCCCTTGCTGCCAAGAATTCTCCCGAACGTAGCTGCACTTCACTTCAAAGTAGCACATAAGGCCTCTAACGCATACGGAGTTGAAGTTACTAAGATATTAATGTTGTCACATATTGAAAACTGAACGTTGCGAAAACTTCATCGAGATACTCCGTTGTCTGTTTATTATGAATGTCGAAAGATTTATTATTTATAAGTTTGTAAATACATGAATATCATTTCGAAATCAAATCATGTTGTTAACTTACTAAAACGTAAGGAATTTAATAAAAATCAACCATACCAAATTATTTTTAGTGAAGCCTTGCTCTGCACTTTCCTCTTGTTGTCTTCAATATGAGAAAGAAGAAAAATAATTCCTTTTATTTATCACTAGCTGTAACCGCGGCTCCGCACGCGTTTTTTTTAAATGTATTAAAGAAATGTAAAATTGTGAGTGGGTGTGTACATTACAGAAATGCTTTTTTTTAAAACATTTGTAACTACGACACGCACGCCATGTACTGTAACATGTAACGTGTACATTAAATATATGAATACTAATAGTATATCGAATGGGATGGGATTTATCATTAGCAACATACCTGGAACATCAACCTACTATATACCACACTCAGCACTCACTAACAATATATAAGAAAGTAATGAAAATTGTAAGCTAAACATTATCGAACAACATGTCTTAAATCTTTTATTACATATATATAATATGCCCATATTATATATATGCCCGATATACTTAAGTTATTCTTATACGTTGCTTTAATCACTGAGTTATGTAGACGCAAACGCGGTAAACAAAACAATATGGCCCCCAAATTGACCAAAAAGATGATATAATTCATATTACATACAAATATATGACTTTCAATTATGTATATTTATTCACGGAGTCCAGTAAAGCACACGTCTCACGCGGTTGTAACATATTTTTGAACAATTTCACACGAACGAATGCACAGGTAGCAGTTCATCACTACATAATTTACTAATTCAAATAAAAAAAGAATCATTAAAATCGGTTCACAATTGACGAAAATATCGATTAACATACATAAAAAAACATACAACCGAACATAGTAACCTCCTCCTTTTCGAAGTCGGTTAAAAACAAAGTCCTCTGGTCTGTCTGTTTATCTGTTTGCGATAAAGTCAAAAACTACAGATCGGATTTTTATGCCGTTTTCACCAATAGATAGAATGATTCATGGGGAAGGTTTAGATAATTTGTCAAGGTTTTCATTTTATTATCGGGGCGGGACAACGTCTTCTGAGCCCGCTAGTTATCTGCCCGTAAAAGCCCCGTGAAAGTCGGCCCAACCAATTAGGAGATAGTAGGATATTGCGGACGAAGTCTTGAGTAACAAAATAAAATAGTCTAAGTTACTTCTTATAAGGTGAGTTATCTTCCAGTGAAAGTCCCGTGAAAATCAGTTCAAGCATTACGGATATTCTACTGCGGCCGAAGGCGAATAAAAACCCTAAATGACTTTTTATGAGGTCTGCTATCTACCAGTGAATACCCCGTGAAAATCGGTCCAACCATTTTGGAAATAGCAATGCGGATGAAGCCGCGGACAAATAAAATAGAATATGTCAACCGCTATAATTTCGGCTATCTGGCAGTAAAAAGTAAAATTCCCGTTAAAATAGGTCCAGCCGTTTTGGAGATTACCCGGAACAAGCAAACAAACAGACAAAATATATTAATATAAAAATATAGACAAAGAATAAAAAAACTTTTTTTGGTCATTTGTAGCCATATCCATTCATCAAAAATATTTTTTATTAGTGCTCTGCTTCTATTAGTCTTAGCGTGAGATGATATATAGCCTAAAGCCTTCCTCGATAAATGAGCTATCTAAAACCGAAGGATTTTCTCAAATCGGACTGGTAGTTCCTGAGATCATAGCGTTCAACCAAACAAACAAATTCTTCAGCTTTATATATTAGTATATAGATAGGTTATTAAAAAGAATATATTTACATGCTATATTAAATTTATTCATACATATTCTACATCTATATTACATTTACTTCGAAATTATGTGTAATGTGTTTGTTTTTATTGTAGCACGGCAAAGTGACTGCCCTATGCCTGATGGTAAGCACAGTACAATCCAATAACAAAGGCGACCTCCGAGTGACACACTATCCATCGCCGGTCGCCGCTATCATGCCGGCCTTGAAGAAGCTGGATATGCACAGGCTGATCCCGAAACATGACCCGCAGAAGCGTATCACTATGACGGGCTTTTTCGCCATATATATGGTGGTTGCGATCCAGTTAGGTTGTAAAACCCTACCACCCCGCTTTCGCCATTGCCTCGTTCGATATTCAGCAGGGTGCATCACGTGCAAGTGAGGTTGTCTTGGGTGTTTCAAGTCTTATGATGTTATTCGACACCCCTTACACCCCAAAACAATACGTGTAGTTTTCCTTTTAATTTCTCTTTATAATACCTATAAAGTAAATGGTAGTCCAACTATTTTTGAAATCTTTCTGTAAAATAAATTATGAAATAAATGTTCTCTATACTATTGTTAGACAGAGAAAAGATTGATCTTTTGTATCTAATAGATAAACTCAAAAAAACTTAATCGATTTTAAAAATTCTTTCACTCATAGAAAACTACATTATAAGGGAGTAAATATGGGCTGCATTTTATTTTCAAAATTTGTATCACCGTAAACGAAGCCCCGAGCAAAACCCTGTATTTATGTAAATCTATTCTCGTGTATAGCGATGGATGTTAGCATATCTGAGTTCAACAACCTATAGCACTATTTGACTATTCATATTAAGGTTGTAACATCTAAGTGTTTTTCACGGTGTAAGTTTTATGCTTTCCACTTTATTATACATCGACGATAGATGGCGTTACAACATTTCAACTTCTGAACAGTTGACACGCGAAAAAAATATTGGTACCCCTTATCAAGGTCGAATCACGACCACTAGTAATTATAAAGCGATACACAGTACTCGTCATTTGATTTGGCACGTCGGAGAGAAGAGTGAGACGTCGAGAAAAGATTGGCTTGCTTTGATTTTGTAAAGCGTTTTTTAAAATGTACATGCGAAATCTCTTGTGTATTTGTAGTTAGCAACGTATTATCTTCGCCGTACCGTGAAGCTGTGGAATAATCTCCCGGTCAGTGTGTTTCCTCCTTCCTATGACATGGGGTCATACCAGCGCAACGTGAAGAGGCATTTACGCAGGCCGGCATGACAGCGGCGTCCGGCGATGGATGTGTCTCTCGGTGGTCGCCATTGTTTTTGGATTGTACTCTGCTTACCATTAGGCATAGTACTGTTTGCCGTGCTAAAATAAAAAAAAGTTACATGCCAAACGTTTTTAATAGAAAATGTGAAATTCATATATCATGAAATAGCAAATAAGAGTATTTCACGATTTTAAACTATATCTTGTAAGTGATAGTAACGTCTTCGCTATTATCGGATATCCGAGAAGATTCTTACATTATTCTTGTTCTCAGATACACCCGCATGGAGTGTTAGACCCTCGTCAGGTTTTACCGAGATGTAATTCAATCTAGGCCACCCCATCAATCTGTGAGTTCTCACGCATATATTTCTGTTGATTTGACAAATGAGAAGGGTGTGCCGCGGTATGCGGATGAGGTAAGAACGCGTTACAACGGTAAAATATACCTATTGGTTTATGATTTGGGGGTGTTGTGTTACAATTTATCTAAGTGAGATAAAGTTTGAGAGTGGATGGCTTTTATTTATGCATGGAAATTTTGTTTCGTGTAAGTATATTGAAGATAAGTAAATCTTTTGTAAATAAGCTGGAAATTTTTGAACTTATCAAATACAAATGGTACATATAAATTGATTGTAAATATAAAACGTAATATGTTTGTTATCTTAAGTGTTGTTGTGAAACTGGTTACGGCCGCGGTTTTGCATGTGTTTGTTATCAATTATTGTAATTAATAATTCCGTTAAATTAATAAAACCAACTTTCATTAAGATGACTAAAATGGTACATAAGTTGATATGTCACAGCGCTATCTATTGGGAAATGATTGTAAAGTGATTGCATAAAAGTGTATGAAACAGTTTTTATGGTGATCTGTAACACGTTGTTAAAAGTTTATGGATCTTAGATATACTGACATCTATTAATATGTAAATACTATGACATACCTACCCACTTCGCTGGTTATTTAATCAACTTTTAATTTAAAAAAATGGTAAATAGAATTAAGGAAATAAGTAGCCTAGAACCAGCAACGAAAAATACCCACACGTTCCGTGATTGCGCCTGAAACGAATTGTATTTTTTTTAAATATTATATGGGTCAAACGAACAGACGGGTCACCTGATGGTAAGTGATCACCTCCATCCATAGACACTAGCAACACCAGGGGAGTCGCAAGTGCGTTGCCGACCATTTAAAGGGGGAGGGGAGAGAACGGTTATGAGGAAGAAGGTAAGGGGAGGTGGGCCTCCGGCGCTCTCACTGACTAAACGAAACGCAACAATGCAAGCACTGTTACTTCCCGTCGGTTTTCTGTGGGTCGGGTGGTACTACCCTGGGCGAGCCGACCCATTCATGCTGAAACCAGTGCAGTAATAGCTTCAGTGAAATTAATTTTATGATATATACCTATGTATATAGGTATAGGTATATAGAGAAGAGAATATAGTATTATGACTGAGTCGTTACATTTCAATACGAACCAAGTCCTCTAAGGACTACACATTCATATGATTTTTTTAAAGATCATCAAATTATATACACGTAAAATATGAAGATTATAAGAAAAGTTAAAAGTCTTATGAACGATTAAACTTGAAATGTAAGGACTCACATTTTGCATTGTCATTACTTGGGTATTGAATACTTGAACTATATGAGCGAGTCGATTCTGGTATAAATAAATTGTAAACTAGAAATAATAATTACTACTATGCGGTGTGTATGGGAAATTCCATATGGATATATTCCTCAAATAAAATGATAATATGTTTTTGAATAGCTATATATATATGAGATGAAGACATTCGTACGTAAGAGAGTTTAAAAATGAGGATAATAGGAAATTAAATATTTTTATTATTATTATTATTATTATTTATTTATTTATAAGACAACAAGGGTCCACAAAAACAAATTATATACTAATACATAAATTGGTAGTAAATTTAAAAATAAAATTAAAATTAAGTTACTATATTAATATGTTTTATACAAATGAATATGAAATAGGATGAAAAGATGAACATCACACTATTATATTACAACAGATATCCAGTGCTTCATGAAAGGACTGTCGTACATGTTTACCATTGTTCTCATTATATTATTGGAACTATCGCGAAGTCTACCCAGGATGGATGCTATTCTCTTACGGATTAAAGCATAGAAATCATCAACCCTAGCATTTATAAACATCCCAGACGCATTACAAAATCGTGGTAATCCCAATAACATTCTGAAAATATTATTATATTGGACACGCAATGCGTTCATAGTCCTCTTACTGAAGCTGATCCATAGGCTGCTCGTATAAAAACATTGACAAAATGCTTTGAATAATTGGATTTTAACTATATATATTCCCTCTAACTGCGAGCGCTCTACGTTCTCTTTCAATATCATTATTGTCTTTCATTTGATATATTGATATATACATATGTTTTTGTTTCATGTTGTAATTACATAGGGTTGATAACATTGAGGCAAAATACAAAGGCGACCATACCCTACGACCATGATTTTTATGGTAAATGTGTTGGGTACGGCACGTAATGGGACATTTTTAACATAGCTGCGTGGAAGTTGAGCCGAATCAGTTGGTCATATAGTGAAATATGGTACATAAAAAAAGTATTTTTCTTGTGAGTTGTATGAACACGAATTTTTATACGAATGACGATTGATAAATTTTAATTATTGTATTACCATGTATGTACGTAATCCTTATTAATTTTATTATATAATGCCATATACGTAAATATTTATCGGTGTTTTCATTTTATTACGTAGTTTATTAATTACATATTAATTTATTATTTTCTCCAAATTTACATCTTATATGATGTACTGTTCATTAATATAAGTTTTATTTGTGTATGAAAATTGAGATAATTTGATTTTTAGTGAAATTGCATATATATATATATATATATATTATAAAATCTATACATAGTAATAAATATGTGGCAAATTACACTAATGTACCAATAAGCTATTAAGTTGCATTATTATTCATATCAAATGTCAAACTCATAAACGTGTTGCATTTAATTCAACTTTGGAAACCTATCTGCCGTGTAAACTTTAGACGACTAGGAAGTTCTTGAGTCCGTAAAGTTACTATATGCAGCCTAAACACGCGTAAATACTTCAAACAGTTGCACATTGAGTTCACTACCTCCCCTGGTCGTAAATTACGCAACTCGCCCTCATTACCGCGGCAGTCCATCCGTGGATGATACGAGGGTGCCATACCCTACAGCTTGGGTAGTGTGTATTATAGCTATTCATATTTGTAAACGCGTTATGAGTGCCCAGTGTGCAGGTACGCTACGTTCTCCCCTCGCACGCATTTATCGTCTACAGAGGTATAATGCGTCTGACCTTTAGGGTATCCTTTTATGAATGTTTTATATTTTAATCACTTACAATCTGACAGGGTATCACCGTGAAGTTGGAAAACAATTTATTCTTGTTATAAGTAGTTTATATTAAGTTACAGGTAATTTATCTTTATAATTTATTTTTATATTCTTAGTAGCGGGACCGACAGACGTTGTCTCGCCCTGATTATAAAAAATCATGGACAAATTATATACCAAAACGTTCCTCTTGAATCACTTTATCCACTGGTGAAAGCCGCATAAAGATCCGTTCAGTAGTTTTTGAGTTTATCGCGAACAGACAGACAGACAGGCGCGGTAGGGGACTTTGTTTTATACTATGTAATGATAATTCTTTTGCAATATGTACGTAAATTTCATGTAAATATTTATTCATGTGTTTTAGCCAAATTTGTATGACATATAAAAAGTTAAATTCATTTATTTTAGTTGGTTCAGAATGATGGATTCTACATGTGAACATTGGCACCTAAATTAAGCAATCCTGTGTCTCTCAGGTGGCCGTACAGTTTATTACACTAGTAATGAATGCGATATACAACCGCAGTGGATGTAGTATTTTGAAATGGTATATATAAAAACAAGTCCATGTTAACAACAATCTTAACAATTAAATACATATAACGTATAACATATCATCAAAAATATAAAATAGGTATAACATTTCTCTTGCAGGTGACTGAGTCGTTTTGATTCTGTACGAACTTGATTATCGAGTGATACTGAGCTCTATTCATATCCGATATTTTTTAACCCTAATATTAAAATTTTGTTGTAGATTTGGCAGTAGTTTAACTGTAGTATCATTTTTTACTGGATATCTTTGATATTATAGATAACCTTTACTTAAGAAAATTGAAAATATGAATATTAGTAATTATTATTGTAAAATTATTCAAGCTGTACTGTAAAGTATATATTGTAACATTAAAGTTTTATAATATGAATCTTATACAATTTTATTGGTCTCGTGGGTTATCGTACATTTATTTGTGTGAAAGGTAAGTCGTCGCTCGCCGCGACCGCATTGTTTCGTGCGGTCGTTTGGGCGAGTTTTATTTACACGGGTTAGGAAATACGGTGTGGGCCGACGCGTGCCGCGGGGCCTTTTCTAATATGTTATTATGTGAAATAAAACGCGCTACAACAAGCCTGGCAGACCGTTGCGACCATATCGTTACCTGACTTGCCTTATCGACTGTTCCATGAACACCGGCCCTTAATTAAAATATACGAGCGCCATTTAACGATTCTTTCAAGTGTTGTTCTGATATTTTTCCGTGCTAAATGAAAATTTATGTTTTTTTATTTTTTTTTATTTTAGTATTTTTAATACTGCAAAGCTCCAAATATTGATTTAAAAATATATATGTGATATATCTTAATAAACCATTTTAAACTATAGAGGTCAAATGTGTATTTATTTTAATGTGTAATAATAGGTCTTTACCTATGAAATTGCCGTTCTGCAGTACTGGCCATTTCAAATCAAAATAATTTTTTTTAGCTAAGAATTCTAATTTCAAATTAATTTTATTTTAAAAACATGGAATTCTTTTTCCAAAAGTAGTCATTTGTTTATTGATTAGTGTTACATTTTCATCGCATTTCAATCTTTTTTGTCATCATGGATACGTTAAAAATTCGAGTAATTATGGAATATGAGTACCGTCGTGGCAGCAACGCGGCACAAGCGGCACGCAACATCAACAACGTTTACGGAGCTAACACTATAAACCAACGCACCACCTGTTATTGGTTTGCTCGCTTCCGTTCTGGGAATTTCGACCTGAAACATGAACCTCGCGGTCGTCCGAAGACTTTGGTCGACAATGACGAATTAAAGGCGATTGTGGAAGCTGATGATACACAATCTACGGCTGAATTAGCAGCAGCTTTCGATGTTAGCGCCAAAACAATATTGGTCCATTTGCGTCAAATTGGCAAGGTAAAAAAGCTTGACAAATGGGTGCCCCACGAACTCAATGATCGCCAGCGCGAAGTACGCGTCGAGACGTGCCTTGCACTGCTCAACAGACACACAAATGAAGGAATTTTGAACCGCACTGTTACCTGCGATGAAAAATGGATTCTGTTTGATAACCGCAAGCGCTCAACAAGTTGGTTGGATCCTGGTTCAGCACCTAAACAATGCCCTAAACGAAAACTTACCCCTAGAAAAGTGATGGTCACTGTTTGGTGGTCTAGCGCCGGTGTGATTCATCACAGCTTCTTACCAAACGGGGTGAGCATTACTGCAGATGTGTACTGTGAAGAACTGAACACAATGATGGAGAAGCTGGCACATCTCCAACCAGCATTGCTCAATCGCTGGTCTCCACTGCTCCTGCACGACAACGCGCGACCTCATACTGCACAGCAGACGGTCTCCAAGTTGCAAGAACTGGGGTTGGAAATTCTCCGTCATCCGCCCTACTCACCAGACCTTGCGCCTACAGACTACTTCTTTTTCCAGAATTTGGATAACTCCTTGGCGGGAAAAAAATTCAATACCCGAGAGGCAGTACAAAATGCTTTTGAAGAATTTGTTGCCTCCCGTCCAGCTGATTTCTTTAAGAAGGGCATCAATAAACTGCCACTGCGTTGGCAAAGATACATTGATTGCATGGGTGATTACTTCGATTAATACAAATAAAAAATACATGAAAAACATTCGTTTAAATTTTTTCATACAAAACGGCAATTTCATAGGCAAAGACCTAATATTTTGGAAGAATATCGATAATCGGCTACAAAAGAAGGAGGTTTTCGATTCGGTGGTACTTTTTTACGTTCATTACCTCTGAATTTTGTTATTTATAAATCGTTTTCAAAAATTATTTTTTTATTGAAAAGGCGATATTTTCAAGCGATTCCATTTCAATTTTATTAACATTGGGCCTTGAATTCAGAAGGTACGGTAGGTAACTCCTGAAAATCGAATAGGAAATGTATAGTTATGAAGATATTGGTAGGTTTACGAAAATCCAAGTCTTGGTAGGTATCTAAATATGACCAAGAACGTTCTGAATTATTTGGACTACAAAGGCTCGACGGAACCCCTTAAAGACAAACATCACGATTTTTTCTATATTTCACTAACCTCTGCCTGCGAATAGTTACTTTGGGCTAACGCAAACACGCAGCGGAGGCTCTCAAGAGAAAAATATTCCCGATTTTGAAATATTCTTCATTGGTGCTCCGCTCCTATTGGTCTTAGCGTAATGATACATAGCCATATAATCTTCCTCGATAAATGAGCTATATAACACTGTAAGAATTTTTCTAATCGGACCAGGAGTTCCTGAGATTACCCCCTACAACGTCACAAAGTCACAAACTTCACCTCTTTATAATAATACTTATCAGCTCGCATCGGAAGACTCAACATCGATCTGAAGATGCCCCGTGATCGAGCGAAACACGTTTACACGTAGTATCAATCAATTCCAAGCGAAAGTGTAAAATAGCGTCCACTCTAATATTAGTATAGAACTATAGATTACGTGTTTTTAGAGTAGATTTCTGAAGTCGGTTTTATTTTTTGTTAAAATTTATCTATATATTAGCTGTGCCCACGACTACGTCCACGTGGAATTAGATGTATAATGATAGTTCGAAATAAACTTAATAAACACAGAAACAATTATGTTGGGCGTCGTCTATTGTGAGACATATTAATTGACTACTGAACTCCATTTATATTAACTTTTATAAATTCTTGTGTGAAAATAACATATAGAACATTTTCCTGTGTGTACTTAGATATTATTATTTGATATAAAATACCTTGATTTTTGGATGAGGTTGAGTATTACTATACTTAAGTCGCGTCATCATTAAAATTGCAACAACTTTGTATACAGGCGACCGATTTTAATGAAAGAAAAACTAAATGTTACTCGAGGATATACTTTATGATTTTCTTGGTGAAGTTTTATCGTGAATGCAGTACTTTAGCAGTGAGGCGTGTCCAAACAAACCGACAGACAGACAGACATTTCTATAAATGATTGAAATATTTTTTATTCCTAGACATCTGCAACAATTTTTTTTACAAAAATCTAAAAACTACAGACACGTTACATTTACATACTTATTATATGTATAGATTAATATGCGAAGAAAACACTTAGTGCACCTTTTTAAGCACATTATGTGTAAGGAGGACTGAGAGATTTGCAATAGTTAAAGTTCATATAGAGAAGAAGTGCAGAAAGGTAAAATCTATATCTTTATATCTTATATACATATATTATATATCTTATATACAACATATATTAAAAAATAATATACGTTCATGCTGAATGTCAACGCTTTAGAAACTTAAACAGTCAATTAGTCCGTGGAGAGACTATCGCTGAAGAAGTTATATGTATATAATACGCATTTCAATAAATCCATACGCGAAAATAAAAGAGTTCAGTACATTTTTGTCCTCTGGTTGTTAACCGATATTCTTTTTCTAGTTTTTGTTTAGTAACTATTGTTCTGAAAAAAAAATCAATAGATTTTTTTCTATAAGGATTCGAATACTTTACTCACAAATTTTCGCCATACTTTGTCATCCTTACGGTTACTAATCTGCAATATTTCTATACTCTTTGGCTAAAAAACCTCAATAATATTGAAACTAGGAAAAAAGTCGAGGCAGTCATAAGGACTGCCGATAGAAGTGAAAATAAAAAACAATAGAATAACTGTGTTCTTTTTTTATTTTTAAACAATTTATAGTTTGATTATATATAGGAGATTAATAACATTCAAAATCCTTAAACCGATCAGCATGAAAGTTAGTACGTATAGATATTTAAGCACATGTTAATTAGAACAAATAATAACAAACGCGTATGATGACACAAGCGTAGGTAGTAATATTATATAGAATACTAGCGGGCCTGACGGACGTTGTCTCGCTCTCATAATAAAAAAAACTTTAACAAACTATATGCCTAAACCTTCCTCATGAATCACTTTATCTACTAATAAAAACCTCATGAAAGTCCGTTTAGTAGTTTTTGAGTTTATCGCAAACAGACAGACAAACAGACATGGCAGAGAACCTTGTTTTATAATATGTAGTGAAGTTTTAATCAAAGTTAAACGCGTAGTGTGTGGAGTTACAACATACGATTTAATTACCATCAATTTAACAAGTAATGAAGGTTCTGACAATTGCTAAATTAAGTTCTATTACATGTGTAATATACATTCATTACATAGAATAAAACAAAGTCCCCTACCGTGTCTGTCTGTCTGTCTGTTTGCGAAAAACTCAAAAAGTATTGAACGGATTTTCTTGCATTCTTTACCAGTAGATAACGTGATTCATGAGGAAGGTTTTGGTATATAATTTGTCAAGGGTTTTTTTGATAATCAGGGCGAGACAACGTCTACCGGGCCCGCTAGTTTACTATAAATATTTCAAATTAATGCTGTAATTTTAATTTATACATATAATAAAAATGAAGTGTCTGTATGTATTGTCAAAATAGCAGCTTTTTACTGGATGTATATGAGAGTATACAGGCTATTGATAACATAATACCAATTTCAAATTTTTTTAACGTTCATAAGCGCTTTCTCATGAGCTAAAATAAATTATTTTAATTTAGTATGTTTCTTAAATATATTCACACACCACCAACGAATTCTTATGCTTTAATTATAGCGAGCGACTGTTCAGTCGCCAGCAGGATAATTATTAACTGATTCTTGTTCTAGATCAATTTAAAAAATAGGTGCTTAATATTTGACCAAATTATATCGAGAAACGCAAAACTGATATATACTCACCATCAGCTGATTTACGTAAAAACGAACTGGTGTAATAAATGAATAATGCCCTGTCACGCAGTCCGGACCGCCTCCTGCACCTCGATTCGCGCCCAGGTTCCCATTGTTCGACCGTGCGGCGTTCCCACGATAAGCAGTTACTTAATGATTAACCTTGAAAAAGGCCCCTTTAAAGTGGTTCATTGAAGCCAGGCCTGATTTTTTTACGTTTAAAAGGATCGTTCCCATACTTTTAAAAGTTTTAGAAGTAACTTTAACTAAGGTTATTTTCGTTGTTTATTATATGTTTTGATATTATTATTTTATATGTTAAATGTGACCATAAACTACGGCTGGACTGAAGGATGTGATCCTTTAAAGATTCACCTGGTAATATACAATCGAATAAAAATAAAACATAATCTAAAATATTAACTCGAACGTATACTTGTACTAGTAAAATATTTTTTATAATCCGATCAGTTTCCACAATTTTCTTCTATATTCAAACTCACAACATTTCTCTTATAACGCCCCTTATTCTGTTGCACTTCGTAGCTCGTAGCAATTTAAGTGTAGTTCGCGTAGCAATGTAGTTGTAGCATTAATGCTACGCAACCGTGTCAGTTAATAGACATTTCTAACAAGGTGCAGATGTTTTTCATGAAGCGTATGCTAATGCTTGCTACAGTTTTCTGTAATGGGGTTTACTTGTGCCGTTGTTTCTGTAATTTTGTTGAATAATTCTATACTCAGGGCTTGGATTTTTGAAGTGAAACTTCTTTATCGGCGTTGGAAAAAATTTACCGTCACATTTTTCCGTTACGTGCCATCTTTTTTGTATTCATGTCTATGATAATAAAATCCTTTTGTTTAAACTTTATCTAATGTAACTTTATTTTTTAATATATTAATGAAATTGTTTGCCATAAAGAAAGAAAGGGTTTTTTTTTTTTTTTTTTTTTTTTTTAACCAATTTCTGGAAAGTTGCATATAGATCATTTTGCGAAAAATAAGGCCTTAAACAAGTTTCACTTCTTACGTGTGTACACTAGTACACGCACACATTTTTTTTTTACTTCTATTACGGACAGCGAGCCATGTGCAAGACACTGAATAGTTGAATAGTGAATGGTTATAGGAAGTGAAAGACATGAATTTATTACGCTTTAATTTGTATTACATATTGTTCTAGAACGTAGAAACTCACAGTGTTTCATAACATTCATAGACATTAATGAACGAATAGAGAGATAATTTATTAGGAATAAGTATTGTTTTAAACTATGCAGGATGTAATAAATATAAGTTAATGCCACATTGAATAGGAGTAAGCGCAAAAGAACGAAACCATGCGTCTTATTAATCAAACGGGCGCATCCTGGGGAGTCTGGGTCGAGCTGATTTCGATCTTATGTGGGCCACACGCATAGAGTACGTTTATCGGCCCGCCACCGCTGCGAAATCTTTAAATAAGGAATACAAATTTATTAACGAACAGTAATATCATAGACTGATCGCTGCCCAATTTTTCAATTTTGACATAGAAAATTTATAGGTATATACAAGTGTCGCACACGCGCCACACGAACAGCTGACAATTGAACATAATTAAAACCTATAAATCCTGAAAATCCTGAAAAAACATCATTACGGACGAATTTTGCGTTTTTCAAAATTTTCTAAACTTAATTCACAACATATTTTGACAGTACCCGATAGGGAGCACCAACCCTCACTCGCCGCATCCGCTGGAAAAGCTGAGGGACGTTCCCGGGATCTGAAAAAAATTAAAACATTTGTAAATTACAATTTTCAAATTTTTCCTGACAACTTACCATTTTAAAACCTGAAACCTGCAGTATCCGATCGGGAGCATCACCCCTCTCCTGCCGCACCCGTCGGCACCGTCGAGGGACGCTTCCGGGATCGGGAATAAATGAAATTATTATAAAATTTATACATTTTCCGAATTCCCGGAAAAACTTCTTGGAATTTTCCGGAGTTTTTCGTCTTCACGTACCGTCCTTGACGCGCTGAAGACAAATCCGTCGAAAAAAGCGAGAAATTCGGACTCGAAATTCGAAAACGAGCCCGTCCACCTCACCCTTTTGTGGCTATCTGTTAGGTGGAATTTCATATATGAGAAAGAATTTTTCGGGATTTTGTATGTTATTAGGAGCGAAACACGAAATATAGACAGACAGCGACAAATAATTGTACTAGACTCATAGTCAGAAACGTAAGAACGTTAAAATATATACCAAAAAAGAATTCATTTTAGAAAATTAAGTAACTCGACTAATTCAAAAGTGACTAAGGGCAGTTTACATCCTAGTAAACTAATTTTAAGTACAAAAAGATATATAGATAAAACTTTAAACTTAAAACATATATATAGAGAGTCTCAATTTTAATAGTGATAACATAGTTATAAGACGAAATCTGTAAAACAGATATCATAAGATTAAGAATAGGCAATAATATACATGCGAAAGGACGAAATATATAAAACATATATACAATAATTGACCTATACCAAAATTTTTACCACTTATTTACATTTTATTTATATACAAATCTAAAATATTTTTACAACTTATACAAATTTACCAAGCAATATAAAATATGATTTCAAACACCGAAAAGCCCGCGGGTAGTGTAGTGGATGCTGAAACGAGTACACCAAGAAAGGATAAAACAGTAGACCCAAAAAGACAAAAATCCTCAGTCACTAAAGGAAGCCCCGTAGACACCAGCCCTAAAACAACAAAGAACTATGCGGCGAAAGTTTTCCAAGACGCAAAAACCTCATTGAAACAATCCGGAAACATAAAAACTACTATTAAAGATAGCGTATTAAAAAGTATGGGAAAACTGTACGAAATTATTATTGGACTTAATGATAAACTAGGTACTCAAGGGAATGAAATGTTAATAAGAGAAGTTAAATTTGTGGAAGAACTAAACAGGAAGGAAAAGGAACATGACGACAAACTGACGGGGATTTTAGAAGGGTCTGAAAGGAACAATATTGATGGAGACGATATGAGGGAAATAGTAGAGAGAGCCGTCGGAGATTTAAGAAAGGAAGTGAAAGAGGAGTTAAAGAAAATGAAAACAGAAACAAAAGATAGTATGAACACAATAACCGAAATGTTGAATGAGTTGAAAGGGAAAGTAGAGGACTCAATTAGAAGTGAGGCCACACAAAGTAGAGACAGGGCAGTTCATCAGCCCAAACGGAATACGGTAGATAACATCTATACCAATGTACAGACACCAATGTACTCGATAATTGTGTCCTCGAAGGATGAGATAGATACTAGCGGAGAAGTGATAGAGAAAGTTAGGAAAGCGGTTGATGCGGGAAATACAGGAATAAAAGCGGACAGAGTCCGAAAGATAAAGGATCAAAAGGTGATAATTGGATGCGTAGAGGAAGAAGAAGTAAAGAGAATAACAGAAAGGATAAAGAAGACGGCTCCCTCTCTTATTGTAGAAAAGGCAAAAAACAAGGATCCATTGATTATTATACAAGATTTATTAACAGTGCACGCAGATGAAGAAATGCTATCGCTTCTAAGAAAACAGAACGGAAACATACTGGACGATATTCCTGACCTGGAATTTAGAGCAGCAATAAAATATAGAAGGAAGGCTAGAAACCACCACATGAACTATGTCATTCTCCAGGTGTCTCCCACTTTATGGGGGAGACTCATAGCCGTAGGAAAAATCTATATAGACCTGCAGATGGTCACTGTCAGAGACCAGTCACCCCTCATGCAGTGTACGAGATGCCTGGAGTTTGGCCATGGAAAAAAGTGGTGCAAAGAAAATACAAGTAGATGCAGCCATTGCGGGAAGAACATCTCAGAGATGATTGCCCCCAATACAAAGAAGGGAAAACACCTAGTTGTAGAAACTGCAGCCTAAGAAAAGAGGAAAGAAAAGAACACAACGCTTTCGATCAAAAGTGCCCAACAAGAAACATATGGGACTCCATAGCAAGACGAAGCGTTGCGTATTGTTGAAATTAAAAGAATGGACTTGTCATTACGTGGAAACTCTCTCGAAAACACGCTAAATTAATATTTGACAATTTGATAAATACGGAAGGATTATCAAACATGCAAATAACAAAACTATATAACAAAGTAGCACGACAGGACCATGGGAATGTTAATTTGACCAATACCCATACTACATAGTAAAGAAACGCTATATCCAAATAAACTAAAATTGCTTTCTTGATCAACGCTTATTGATGGAATAAACGGATCAAAAAGTATTATCTTAGGAACGCGTTGAAATTGGAAATGAGTAGGGACTCAAACTAAAATATTTTCTATGTCCATATCGAGCATCTTGCATAGCAGAGTTGAGAAACTGGAAATACGTTGACCAAATCAGTCCTTCGTGAAAACAACAACAGTTAAAGCGACGCCTCGTCTTGATATAGTTATCTGAAAATCTTAAAACCGAACATAAATGTCTAGGAGATTGATAAAAATTAGCTTCATTATATAAGAAGAGAAATGTCTACAATAACGCAAAAAATTCCAGGTTAATATCGATCAGTGGCACAACTTTCCAATAGCGATAGTATTTAGAAAAAGGATTGTTTAACAAAAGAGAGAAATAAATATAATCGCTAAGGACCCCTATGAAAAATTAGAAGCCAGAAAAATACTGAGTACTTCGATTAGAAGAAAGAACTGATGTTTATAGAACACATCGCATAAATATTGCGGATAGAGGTGATTTACGACCACCTCAATATATTCGCAACAACTACTAAACTAATTGAACACGTGACTGAAAATGGTAAAACGTTAAATCCACAGGAGCTGATCATCGAGACTGGCTTTTAATTTTAGGGTGACAGCAAACAGGGTGACCATTAAAAATGTCTTATACCATATCACAACAATCATGAAAAATATTTCGCTAAACTGTGAGAATGTACTGGCATCAGTAGAGCAATCGCGTTGTATGTGAATCATCGGACAAGTGTGCTTGTATGGAAATTGAAACTCTCGTACGAAACAAAAGCGTAAGCTGAACAATTTTCATGTGCGTTGGGTTCACGATATTATGAACGTCTTTTGGAAAGACAGAGGCACATATGAGAGCAGGGCAGAAACCTCATTGTTGCCATTATCCTACTAAAATAGAAATGTTTGCAGTGGCTAAGATACGTACAAAACTCATGAGCATTTTACGTTTGGCATGGTAAGCACTATCTAGGAAATTGGGTAAGGAAAAGGCCAAGGGAAGATCATATTTTAGATTTAGATATTCGCGCCGTACAAGTGTTAATTTAGAAAACTTCTTTAGGCGAGTTGAGCGGTACTTTTGGTAGGAGATAAATTTATAATTTCACGCCATGATGTGTTACGTAAGCATGACCGGCCGTATTGCGCTGGCGCGGTTTGCGTCAAACTAGCGACGCATGTAATATTGATATATTGCAGGTCATCGTACATTTGACTGATTAATATAATTTATAAAAATGTATATAATTATTGCTCCAAGTGCCAATAGACATGAAAACTATAATAATGTTAATAATTCCAATAAACCAATTCTGAAATTTTTGAAATTGTCATTCACACTAATTAATATGAAAATGCCAAAGAGACCACATTTATTTCACTCTTTTGAGTTTTTACTTCTGTCGGCAGTCCTTATGACTAAACTTTCGTATTATGGATAATGGCTGCTGGCAAAAATTAGTATAGAACTATGATGGAGAAAAAAGTCGCTAAAGGCAGTATATTCTCTTATTCTGGCATGAATTGATATGACTCATATTTTACAAGGCAATGTATTGGCTGTTCCAGTTACTCTCGTACTGTATTTAAAAACTCACGAAAAGATATGCTACCGCAACCTCATCTAAGATAGAAATGGCCGATTATACTAATACTTGACAACTAAGAACGGAGGTAAATATTATCATGAAAACAAAATACTTTAGTGATGTAAATAACATTAGAAAATTCAAACTGTAGAAAAATGTTTATCATATAGTTAACACAAGCGTTTAGCAATTATTAGATCAAAACGACTTTCAATATTCGCAATACCCATACGTTTCGAATGTCACGCTGAGACGTTTCAAATAAGGAATGTATTCGACAGCGGCGTCACGTTCGGATGGCGTGTTCGGGTGCAATTTGCCAGGTCGCACCGCCTACTGTAATAACGACTTCCGTACCCCGTCGTGGCGCCTCCTCAAATTGGTCGCTTATCACCAATCTACGGCGTAGAGTAGAATATCAGTTTGGCTGTTCGCAATTTGTCAACTGTGCACCGCACAACGTTTAGCTGTTTCCTCCTTTACAAATAGCTACATATAAACAAATGGACGAAAGTGAAAACCACAATGAGAAATATTAGTTAAAAAAATATATAAATACAACTTAATATATAAGTTTATAATAATTACGATACATAAGTCAGCGTGAACCAATATGAAATGGGGTTATTTATGGGCAAATAAAAGTAGAAACTCCAAATTTGTCTCAATACAACGTACGTATGTAGGCAAAATTGCAATTGGTAAAATTAACAAAAGCGACTGGCTCCCGATTAAACACCTGTTCTAATAAACTGACTGCTGTTTGGCGACTGATTGTAAACTTAAAAGTAGATACTTACCAAGCAAGCTTTCGAAGATATTGTATTGCTTATGATGATTCCATCATGATATTTTCACACCGAAAATTTAGCCACATCATATATTTAAATAAAATACTACATTCAAGTGGCAATTTATATACAAAATAAATATTCATTCCATTGTTGCCTGACATTTTTGATATTAAATTAATTAAAGCCTATTTACAAATATGAGTATCACGACTGAAATTTTTTACATTTATTCTTTCAATTATAATTCTTACGAACAAAGATTTATACTAATTAATGTTCTAAATTTTCGAGTATTTAAAATAAAATCATGCCGTTACTGTGAACTATAAAGAGTTTGTAAAGTAAAAAAATATTAACTTTATTATCACAGGACTAAATATCTAAAAGTTACAACTCACGCGGAAAACTTTGGTATATTTCTCACAAGCATATTCCCATGTTACTGGTTTATTGCTTGCAGAGATATTATTTCAAAGAACTCGCAGAATTTATTCCACACATACGTCTAGGTGAGGTAATCCCAGAAGTACTTTGAACTTCTTAGTTCAAATATTATATTATATTTAAGTGAAGGAAACCAGTGTTAATAAATATACCTAGGTATAAGTAAAATAGGTATTACATACATTTCTTCCGTGTTGAAAGAAGTAGAGTAATGTCTAATATGAGTTAATTACAATTGCCCTTGTTGGATATTAGCTAGCCTGATATGTGTCCGTAGAATTTCAAGATGATCGCCGAGTATGGTTAAGGTGCGTAACAAACAAACAAACTCACATTTAAATTCTTGTAATATAGTAGTTATATGTAGTAGTATGTAATATAGTAGTATTATAAATGTTCCCTGACATTATTGATGCTCATTTTATTTGCAAGCAGCTGACACTAGATAGACAGGTTTATTTTCAGCATTAAAAAATGGTATAAAGTTAATCAAAGGTATTTCTTATTTAGAAAATATATTTATCAGCGTTTGTTATACAAAAACGTTTTAATCCGCTAACAACATCTATTATATACATTAATGTTACAGTTACGATACTTGATAAACTATTGCCGATGAAAGTACAATACTCGTTATATTGACCCTTCATCCTTTTACAAACCTGTGGTACATACTAAAAACTACTATTATTATGTGGTTGTTCTAACAATTCTTAGAATCTCTAATGCTAAATAAATACACTGTTACGTGCTATTGAAATTTGGTCTTCTACTACATTATCTTAATATATATATTTCTTGTGTGCGTGTGTATGTGACTGAACTCCTCCTAAACGACTGGATCGATTTTGATGAAATTTTTTGTGTGTGTCCGTGGAGATTCGAGAATGGTTTAGATTCACAATTGGACCGGGGGGGGGGTGCGATCGAATTTTAGGATTTTTTTTTTTTTAGGGGGGCCCCGTTATTATATAGATACAAAAGTTGTTTCTTTGTGACACGTGGTCATCAAAACTATAAAAAATTGTTTCATTCATATGACGCTACAATATCTCTAAGTGACATAGGTTATATTTTACTTTTATCAGTCTTCATATTTTGATTAATTCAAATCAAATCAAATCAAAAATACTTTATTCAGTTTAGGCCCTAATAAGGCACTTATGAACGTCAAAGACTACCACCGGTTCGGAAAACAACCCAGTCATCGAGAAGAACCGGCAAGAAACTCGATCGGGTACATTTTTTTTACATATATTTCCAATACATCATACAATGCTTTTAATGTATGCACAGAGAGGAGTCAATTCCAGACATCACTCTCATTCACGTACTGATCGATTCTATAATATCCTTTTGAAACTAAAGCCCGTTTGACTTGGCGCTTAAATTTACAGTCCGGCAAATCGGTAATATGCTTTGGGACTTTATTGTAGAACCTAACACTATTACCTAAAAAACTATTACTGGTTTTGCTAAGTCTGAAACATGGGACCACCAGTTCATCACAGTTTCTAGTATTTAGATTATGCCGGTCTTTTACTAAATTCAGTTCTTCAAAGTTTTTACGGACATATATTAAATTATCAAGAATGTATTGGGAGGGCAGAGTTAAGATACCGAATTCCTGGAATTTCGTTTTTAATGATTCACGAGGTCCCATATTATATATTGCCCGAACTGCCCGTTTTTGTAATAAAAATGTCGTGTCTACCTCAGCAGCCGTACCCCATAGCAGACTGCCATAAGACATTAAGCTATGGAAGTAAGCGAAGTAGATTACCCTAGCAGTGGCAATATCGAACGAAGTCGTTGCCTGTCACTAGTTACGAATAAAAACGCTTTCGTTTCAAATTACATACTGAATTTAATTGAGTTTAGTTTACTTATGGAAAAGTACCAGTGCAATATCCTCAATATTTAACAAAATAAGTTGTTCTATTGTGTATTTAAATTATTGGTTCGAGTAATGTTAATAAAAAAAATAATTGGAAAACGTTGAATAACACGGTTCCTTTGAATATTAGTTAACTAAAAAAAAATAATATACTTACTAAGTATATTTATTTGTTTGTTTGAATGACCTGATTTATAGATCGGTTAATAGAAAAATTCTTATTGCATTTTATAGTCAGTTCATTGAATATCTAATATCATGTAAGAACCTGTAACAGGAGAAATTACCATACGAAGTGTGGGTCAGAAAATCCATTACACGAGAACGAAGTATTAGCGTGTACGGGGACGTGTAGCGCGTCCCAGCGCGTTGGCAAGCGATGGCGGGATAAATTAAACACAAGTGAAACGGCGCGATATACCTAGTATTTGTATTTTTACAAAGCTTTCTAATCTTTGCGTTATTGTTAGTATTAAAAACGAATTAATCTTTCTTACCTTCATTCGCTTTTAGAGATAATATATAAAAAAAACCTTTATAGTATTATTTGTGAAATAATAACGTCTATATAAGGAATTCTACGAAATTTTTTATAACATAACAACCATCTTCTGAGAATAATTCTTAGTAGGAGTATAATGGAACAATATTATTGCAACTAAAACAACATTATGATTCATTTTGTTTTGTAATTAAACAGAAGAAAATTATTACACTTTAATAACATACTTTAACAACGATTCCAATAATAATTATAAGTTATTATATGTGAATTTATATATAACTAGCCGACCCGTGGCCACTTCGTTGGGCGGTAATAGGTATTACCAAGCTACAACTTTTCTCTACAACTCAATCATATATCTCTCATAGTTAAGGCAGCGTTCGTAAGAAACCTTTTCGTTCGACCATTTTTTCTCCGACTCTCCAGATATTACCCCCTACAACCTCACAAACTTTACCTCTTTATAATATTATTATAGATAATATAATTAGTTAATAGCTTGTGCCCGCGACTTCGTACGCGTGGAATAGTTATTTTGGGCTAAGACGCAGCGTAAGCTCTCAAAAGAAAAAAATACCCCGATTTTAAAACATTTTTCATTGTTGCTCCACTCCTATTGACCTTAGCGTGATGATATATAGCCTATAACACTCACAAATAACGTGGCTTTATATTGGTGAAAGAATTTTCAAAATCGGTTTAGTAGTTCCTGAGATTACCCCTTACAACGTCACAAACTTTACCACTTTATAATATTATTATTATATATTATAGTATAGTTATAGTATAGTACTAGTATAGACTAACTAAAGCCTTCCTCGGTAAATGAGATATCTAAAACTGAAAGATTTTTTGAAATCGGACCAGTAGTTCCTGAGATTAGCGCGTTCAACCAAACAAACAAACAAACCAACAAACAAACAAACTCTTCAGCTTTATATATTGGTATAGATAACTTAAAAATAGTTATTTATATGTGAAACAATATGCATTTATTTTTTAATACAGTATGCATTTGTGTGCTTTTTCTCTAGTTATTTAGAAATAAGAAAGGTCGAAGCAATCATAAGGACTGCCGACATAAGTGAAAACTCAAAAGAAATGAAATAAATATTTAAACTTTAGAATTTCTTTATTGAAATTATTAACATTAGTGTCATTTTCATATCTATTGGCACTCGGAGCCAATTATATACATATAATTATATACATTTTTAAAGTGTATTTCTCAATGAAACGTGTGATGAGCTGCAAAATATCAATATTACATGTACACAGACCTCTACACTACACGTCGCTAGTCTGACACAAGCCTCGTAAGCGCAATACGGCCGGTCACGCTCACGTAGAATGTTATGACGCGAAATTACAAATTTATCTCCTGTCAAAAATACCGCTCAACGCGCCTAAAGAATTTTTCACTTCAAAAACCTTAGTTTAAATATAAGTACACTTCAAAATAATGAACCCGATTATTATATTACCATTTCGTGGAAACAAATTTTCATGGTATATTTAAAATTAGTACTTGTCGTGTAATTATTTTCGGAATATAAAAGTCCCTTTAAAAGTAATGTTTTGTTTCAGGATGTTTATGTACTCTCAATGTGAAAGTTCATATACCTACAACGATAAAGAAAATTAGTGGAGCCTGACATTAAGCCTAACCCAGAATTAGTATTATTATGTTTATTATTAAATCACACGGTTATACGTCACGCACACTTGCCTAACTAGAGGCGTAGACGTCATTTGTCAAAGCAATTTTGACTCCGGCAAGTGAAATTGATTAGGTATATCATTAACATATACATTAGTATTCAACAGTTCTAGACATTATATAGGGCATTCATAATATTAAAATGTAATTAACTCTTCATTAATATGAAGGGAATAAGTGTACGGTTATATTTTGATGTTATATATATTTTTATCATTAGTGATTTGTTGGTGAAATTCATGTTAAGATGGGCTTAATCTACATAAATATATCTATACATATAATAAGAATGTAAGTCTAACGTGTCTGTACCTTTTAATTTTTGTGAAAAAGATTGTGGCAGGTGTCTTGGAATAAGTAATAAAATACATTTCACTCATTTTTAGAAATGTCTGTCTGTTTGTATGAACACGTATCACAGCTGAAGTACTACCTTCGTTCACGACAAAACCCGACCGAGAAAATCATAAAACATGTCCTCGAGTAACATTTAGTCTTGGTTTTATTTTCAAGTTCACTCTATCAAAATATGTTGTAATTTTAATGACGACGCGACTTAAAGACGAGAGAAAAGTAGATAAGTAAATGGACTTATTACATTCAAATGATTTTATTACGCACTGTTTTTTTACATTAGGTTCCACGAGGAAGGAGTCGCGGGCACAGCTAGTAAACAAATAAAATCAAAGTGTCTCTGGTTTGTCTGGGTTTATCCGAAATGGCAAAAGCGACTTTGACGTGACTTTACTATTAAGACAGGACTTTTCAGAGTAACATTATATTTAAATATTTTATAGGTTAGGGACCACAATCTCACCCCGTAGGCGGCCATCGACCGCACGACTCCCATGTAGACTCGGCGGCGCTCAGCACACGGGCCCCTTATATTGAGGAGCTACCAGCCAAGCGCTGTCACCACCCCAGCAATTCGCGGTCCGAGCCCTGCGAAATGGGGCTCGAACCGCCAGCGCCTATCCAGGGTGAGGCCCAGGTACTTCATTTGGGTTCTCACTCGGACCCGGGCGCCCTCCACCATTATGTGGGCTCTAGGTGGTGGCCTTCGCCGAGGCCCGTGGAATAATAGGGCCTCGGTTTTCTCGAGGGCCAACCTACCACCCCAACAATTACGGTCTGTACACCGTGGGGTTTTAGTCAGTGAGAGTCGGACATTTTTCGGACAGGATTTCCCTACGTTAATAAAAAAAGGGACCATATTCTCAGTCGAAACCTTACCTGTTAAGTGACGATGTGGCCCAAAATGGTAAAAATGCTAAACCTAGAGGAGGACTAGCTCTAAAGTGCAGTCGCCGGAACACATTAACAGATGTTTGGAGATAGATTTTAAAATTGAAGGTGATGGCTAGCACGGTGGATTAAAAAAAAATCCCTACCGTCATGATAGGGTTCCACCACGATGTTTTCTTTCACCGAAATTTTCGTCTTAATCGCAAGGATTCGAACTTACGTCAGTCGACGCAGTGTTCGAACACACTAAGCACTGAACTATCATCGCTTTTGGGCAACATTACATTACACTTTATCATATTTCCCACAGAGAGTAAGCAATGGTAAATTAAAATCGGTAAGGATTGTATGGTGTAGAGTTAAAATAAATTAATAAAAGTTTATAATAGACTACACTGTTCAAGAAGTGTACGTAATAGAATATAAACTTTATTAATAACCAGCGGGCCCGGCAGACGTTGTCCCGCCCTGATTATAAAAAAAATCCTGAATAAATTACCAAAATGTTCCTCATGAATCACTTTATCCACTGGTGAAAACCGCTTGAAAATCCATTCAGTAGTTTTTGAGTTTATCGCGAACAGACAGACAGACAGACGCGGTAGGGGACTTTGTTTTATACTATGTAATGATTAGTGGGCCTGACAAACATTGTTCTGTTCACATCTTTATTATCTCGGTCTGTACGCGTTCGACGTACACATGTATGTCTGCCTAGTTCATATATGTATATGTTCATATATTAGTGTAGTCAGATTCGCGATGCTGCGTTCAGAAACAGCCCGAGTCGAAGTTCGGCCATTTTAGTGTCTTTGAACTATTTTTCATACGGCGGAGTGCCTTGAGCCCTAAAAGCGCGTTGATACTGTAAAGGCCTGTCAGATCAATAACGTATGGTTCGAAAAATATATATATCTCGCTGTTTTAACACATAACCTAAACGCTGTGAGATGTTACATGACCAATATTTCTTACTATTTATAAAGAAAATGATAGGTCGCCCACATACATATACACATATTTACAATATTCTTCAGATATCAAATGGATTGTTAAGTACAATCATAGTATATACACATTTTATTTAATAACAATTTGTAATTACTACAGTTTTAATGCACTGTGACAGATATAAATTGAAGTGTCAACTATTTTTCAAAATTATCCAGTTTCGGCTATTTGAATATTGATATTTTATCATTGTTTTTAATCAATTTCCCTATCGTTTTATATAATTAATTTAAATTGTAGTAGGTATTGTTACCGAATGTTTGTGAATGTTTTCATAGGTGCGAACTATCTGCTTGAATGTAGTAGTTTTGTAATAATATCGTAGAAATATTGTGTTTATTTAATACTAGCTGACCCGTGCAACTTCGTCTGCACCAAATCGGTTATCATCGGTGTCAATTGTATTTTTAAACGCGAAAAATTTTAATATATCTAAAATCTTATTGCAGCCACATCTACGGTTTCCAATTGTGAATCCAAACTATCAAGGGACTCACTCAAACATATACCCAGATGGTATGTGAGAAATCTTTTAAAATAAGCCTACAACCCGTTCGTAGCATCATCTACTGAGTTCAATAAAAAATAAAAACTAACCTACATATATTGGCGATAATGTGAAAAAAGCTTTAGAGGTCTATGGACCCCTGGTTTCTAAAGAAATTCCTTTCACTTTTTTGTAGTCAGTATACAGTCAGTATAGTTTACATTATAAAATATCAAGTTGATAGAATTAAATTGTAAATTAAACGACAAAATATATTTATAAAATAAATAATGATAAATGAAACACTGAATGATATCATAACTATTTTTAACTTGTATTAAAACTTTTTCACACTCCATTGTATTGAAGAAAAATATAAATATTAAAAAGATATGAGCACGACGCGTCAAATGTCACTTGCCTGTAACTATTTGTCTAAGAGCTAGTAACGGTTTCGACAAATTTTCTATATGACAGTTTTTATATATCTTTATGTTCTTCCGAACAGCGTGCGGGCTACCTGGCTGCCGGTAAACGTTGCGTTTATTACTGCATATCACACCTTTACTGGCAAACATATTGATTTTTATATAATTTTTGAATGTTTTGTTTTTTACTAACTTTGAAACCCTACTAAAACATGAAATTATTATTGCCAGACATTTTTGTTATAAACAATAATTTGCCCGATGCTATTTTTTTGTAAATAAAATAAGTATGTTCCAACCATGTTAAGATAGCTGTAATTTTAATATTATTATTATTATTTTCTTTTAATGAAGGCTTAGTCACCTTAGCGACTATATCGCCTAAATGACATACAGTATAACAATAAGAATGACAATAAACTTAACAATAGCTTATATTAATTTTGTACAATTCTTTAGCATCTTTCGAAATGGGGTCAGACAATAACGAATTGTACAAACCAGTGTGGAACGAACCAGAAGCATTAAGCCAAGATTTAATATCTTCCCTTCGAACACATTCTGCCAGGATGTGGTGCACATCATCGATGAGCTCACAACTCTGGCAGAGTGGTGATAGTACTTTACGCATCAGGTAGGCGAATTTTTTACATGGGATGTGTCCTGAGCGTAATCTCATTCCTGTGATTGCATCCCGACGGCAAATCGTACTGTCATCAATCCATGGTGACCATAAGGGATGTGGCTGAATCGTTCTGTACCATATTCCTTTTGTTTTAGAACGCTCATCAAAGTATTCCTTCTAATGCGAGTAACAGCTATTTTTAAATACTGAGCATACATCCAAGGAAGTTGGTAAAATATTAATAGGAGCACCTTCGGAAGATCCTTCTCTTGCTAAAAGATCAGCTCTTTTATTCCCAATTATACCTATATGAGAAGGGATCCATTGTAAAACAATTACTTTATTCTTTGCTTTGAAATCTAGTAATTGCTTCAAAATAGTGTAGGCTATCGGTATTTCTCGAAAAGTCGAGGTACATCGAGCTACGTGTTGAAGAGCACTTTTTGAATAGGATAAAATAACAATTTTAATGGGCTCAGATGATTGCGCAGATGAGAAGGCCTCTGCAATTGCTACCAATTCAGTGTGCATAATTGAAATATTTTCATCAATTTGAAATTTCATAAAAGTTTGGGAATTTGACTCCAAAAATGCGGCTCCTAAATTCCCAGCTTTAGATCCGTCAGTGTATATGGGTCATTCCATGTCAAATCGACAAATTTTTTACCTGACCCCCTTTGATTTCGCTGAAAATTTTCTATCTTTTTCTACCCCCCGAAAGTTATTTTTCAGAATTTTTTCAAAGTTTTTTTCCCGACTCAAAAAAAGTTATGAATTTTTGAAAAAAACCGCTCTTTTATTTTTAAATTGCCAGAACTTTTTCAAAAATTGACCGTTTCGGAACTTTTTTTTTTTCAAAATTTTTGTTTTTAAATGTAGTTTTCGAAAAAAAATATGAAAAAATTTTCAGAGTCCCAGATATATGAAATATTTTAGTTTTTTTGAAAAAACCGTAATTTTCTCAAAGTCCGACCGTTTTTTTTTTTTTGCTCTAAAAATACTTCAACTAATTCTGCAATGATCCCCGTTAATCAAAAGATGTGACGACAGTCGCTTCTAATTTTTTTTCTTGATTATAAAAAAACTTTTGTTGAATTTTTGCTGATTTTATATAACTTTGTTATGAAATTTTTTTTATTTCCTCGTGAAACCTCAAAAGTTGAAAAATAAAATTTTATTGGAGAATTTCAAGTGATTATCGTCCAAGAAATTGTTATTTTAAAAAAAATAATAATTTTTTTCTCTCATTGGCGTTATTTTTTTACTCATATGGACGTTTTTTTTTTGGTACTGAAATATGACAACTTCAAAAATACAATGGGTTTAAAAGTTACCTCCAGTTGATACAATGTGATAATTTAAGAGCTATCGATTGTCGGTAAAAAAGATATCATCTACATTCCATATTATTTAAATGAACAATTTCTTGGACGATAATCACTTGAAATTCTCCAATAAAATTTTATTTTTCAACTTTTCAGGTTTCACGAGGAAATAAAAAAAAATTCATAACAAAGTTATATAAAATCAGCAAAAATTCAACAAAAGTTTTTTTATAATCAAGAAAAAAAATTAGAAGCGACTGTCGTCACATCTTTTGATTAACGGGGATCATTGCAGAATTAGTTGAAGTATTTTTAGAGCAAAAAAAAAAAAAAAAACGGTCGGACTTTGAGAAAATTACGGTTTTTTCAAAAAAAAAAACTAAAATATATCATATATCTGGGACTCTAAAAATTTTTTCATATTTTTTTTCGAAAACTACATTTAAAAACAAAAATTTTGAAAAAAAAAAAGTTCCCAAACGGTCAATTTTTGAAAAAGTTCTGGCAATTTAAAAATAAAAGAGCGGTTTTTTTCAAAAATTCATAACTTTTTTTGAGTCGGGAAAAAAATTTGAAAAAATTCTGAAAAATAACTTTCGGGGGGTAGAAAAAGATAGAAAATTTTCAGCGAAATCAAAGGGGGTCAGGTAAAAAATTTGTCGATTTGACATGGAATGACCCATATTTTAACAAAATTTTGATAATATTTATTTATATATTGAAGACAAATATCTTTTATTTTAAGAACATCATATTGACGCTTTGGCTTCCAAATACCATCTACATTTATTTTAATTATATTGTGCAAATCAATGTTATCGACCCAGGTGTGTAAAGTGAACATTTCATGTTTTATATTTATTTGAATTGGAGTATTTTTATATTGAGAAAAAATAGAAACTAATAATGGTATTTTTCTTTTACGCCAATAGAGTGATTGGAAAGGGGTGGACAGTTCTTTTGATACATTGGTTAGTTCGTTTTTTTCGAATGACTTATATTTAAATAGAATTTGCCAGGTAAATATATCTCCTAAGATGTAACGGACATATGCTCAATTCGCTTTCCATAACATAGATTGGAGTACTTTTAATGAAACCCCCGATAATTCTCATGGCCTGGTTTTGGACTTTTTCAAGTTTATAGAGGTTAACCTGAGCACTACTATCATAAAGAAAGCTCGCATAGTCAATTTGACTGCGTGTAATATTGAAGTATAAACAACTAAATGTTATAGATGAACACCCCAATTAAACCGGCTAATGCTTTGAAAACGTTTAGAAACTTAGAGCTAAATTCTGCAACTGCATTGATATGTTTACCCCATTTTATGTATGATAAAGATAGCGATAATTGTGGAAGCGCCTGTTATAGACGCATGTATTCAAGATAACATCAATCTCAAGTCGTATGTCTACGTTTGTCGTTGTTTTTCAGTTTTCACGGTGAAATCTCAATATCATAATGGTTAATAAAATGAAATATGTTGTTTGCAATGGAAAAAATGAAATGGTTTGAAATGAATTATTTTATTTATAAAGAATATCATCGGGCACATTATTTTCAATAACAAAATTGTCTGGCAGTGATAAACTCATGTTTTTAATAACGTTAAAATGTAACCGAAATTTATTTTCCTAAAATTAATTATAAATCAAAATTTTGACCTGTAAAGGTGTGATGCGCATTAAAAAACACAACGTTAACTGGCTACCAGGTATCCTGAATCCTGTTTGGAAGGGCATAATATATCTTCATATTAAAGAACCAGCTTTTCTAAAATTCTCGTTCTTCCAACGTTGCTGGCTCTTGTACTAAGGTGTCGCAAAAAAGTCTAGTTACGTTAACTACAATTTTTTGTTTTTAGTTTTCCTGGAGAGCCTTTTGCGTTTTATGGGACAAAGAGTATCCTAAATGTAACCTTGGAATATTAGTTATTACTGTGTCAAGTTTCGTTAAAATCGGTTCAGTGCTTTCAGCGTGATGCGTGTTCACAGGGACAGAAAGACAGACAGACAGACAGACAGACAAAAATTGTAAAAAGATTATTTTTGGCTTCTATATCGATAACAAAGCCTACCCCTATCAACATTTTCAAAAAATATTTAATGTACAGATTTGACCTTGCTACAGTTTTATTATAGTACTAGCTGACCCGTGCAACTTCGTCTGCACCAAATCGGTTATTACCGGTTTCAATTGTATTTTTAAACGCAAATAATCTTAAAAAACCTAAAATCCTATTGCAGCGTTATCCAGCACTTCCAATCGTGAATCCAAACTATCCAGGGACTCATTCAAACATATACCCAGTTGGTATGTGAGAAATCTTTTAAAATAAGCCTAGAATCTGTTCACAGCATTATCTAAAGTAGTGTCATCAAAGTGAAGATCAAAACTAACCTACATATATTGCCGATAAATGTCTTCCCAGTACCCCTTGTAACTTCATCACGTAACATACTGTAAAAGTTGAACTTTATCTACATCAAATTTCCATTTTGTTTTAGTTGTTTGTTTTATAAGAATTTGTAAAGTATACGTGAAATCTGCATTCAGTTTTAATTTGGTCACATTTATTTTACTTTTGACATACAAACCACCTTTTTTACAGAGATACTGAACTTGGGATAATATACCTTTCTAACAGTGAAAGAATTTTTGAAATCGGACCAGTAGTAGGTACCAATCATTCCTCGAAAACAAAACTTTACCACTCATTATAATATTAGTATAAATACAACATAGTAACTGCAAACAGTAGTCCGGTGAAGCTGTTAAGACCTTGCTAGGTCAATAGCGTGGTCAGTTCGAGAAAAAAAATAACTGCATACACCTCAACTGATTTATTTTAATCTTAGATTCACAAACCTGAACCCAACTACTTCAAGACTCAACAACATTTAGAAAACTAATTTTATCAAATATCGAAACAACACACGTACTGATAGAACTCTAGTTGAGATTCATCTTCTACAATGCAATGTAACTATTATCTAGGTTTATGTTTTAGGAAAAATCTTGTCACCGTTGTTTAGCAAACATTTTTTATACAATAAAATAAATGTAACAACATATAAGTGACAGTTTCGTTTACACATACTTTCTCATATGAGGTTGATAATTACGAATAGAAATGTCATATAGCCGTAGCGCAGTTATAACGTACTCGACATTATATGGTCCGCCGGAGCCGACGGTTCGAATCCCGGCGATCTTTTTTTTTGGTATTTTTTTTAAAGTAGCTTAGGGAAATATAGCTTATCTTTTTAGCTAATCTGTCTGCTATATATAGCACAATGAAAATTTACCATAATCCGTCAAAAATTTCATTAACTACAAATTTTTGACTTTCGTCCGTTATCCTGGAGAATCCCTTGCGTTTTATGAGATAAAAAGTATTCTAGATGTAACCTTGTAATATTAGTTATCACTGTGCCAAATTTCGTCAAAATTGGTTCAGTACTTTCAGAGTGGTACGTGTTCAAAGGGACAGACAAACAGGCAGATCCTGGAGAACCCCTTGCGTTTTATGGGACAAAAAGTATCCTAAATGTAACCTTGGAATATTAGTTATTACTGTGTCAAGTTTCGTTAAAATCGGTTCAGTACTTTCAGCGTGATGCGTGTTCACAGGGACAGAAAGACAGACAGACAGACAGACAGACAGACAGACAGACAAAAATTGTAAAAAGATTATTTTTGGCTTCTATATCGACAATAAAGTCTACTCCGATAAAAATTTTCAAAAAATATTTAATGTACAGATTTGACCTTGCTACAGTTTTATTATAGTATAGATAGATAAAATTAATACATAATTAATAATGTAGGTTATTATCAAAAAATAATTATGGTATGGTATAGTATTCAAATATATTTCTTAATGTTCGTTGCAGTTCCAAGCATTTTAGACTCTAGCAATCCCGAGTATTTTATTTATATATTGGACCTTTTGTAACCTTATTCCATTCTCCGTCTCCCATTTCCCGATAAACTGTGCCTTGGAATGGGTCTTCTTGTTTGTGTATCGTTATGATGTAGATTAGTTTTCCCACCAGCATACTTCTCTTTTCAATTATATAATGTTTATCAATAAACAGTTAAAATACTTCTTGGCGGCGTGCTACAAATGTAAATTGGCTCTGGTCAATTATTGTCTTTTGTATTATACTATACCTTCAATTTCTGTATTCTTTCCATTAACATGAATAAAAAGGAAGTATTTTGTAAATACTTAAACAAGTGTCAAACCTATTTCAATACTGTCCCTTAAAGGTTTTAATTGTATGAATACTTTTAAATTCGTTATTTTTTTCTAAACTTAGATACCACACGAACAGTATAATTAATTAAATAATGAGGTAATACGCTTGGTAAAATATATAAATGTACAATATTTCCAACATAGTAGGTAGAAAGTAGTTTTTCTTAATTATAACTTTCAATTATTCAGTTTTATTGTGACGAAATTATATACGTTTCAAAGTTAAGTGACGTTTATCTAGACACGACTATTTTAAGGTAGGTTTCTATAAAACATGAGCTAGAATGCGGAAATAGCCGTGTCGTGACTGCGGTAAAATTTCACTACTTTGTGTACTACACTAAAATACAAAGATAACTTTTGAGTATTTAACTTCTATGCAATCTGATCCGAAATATAGTATTTATTTATTTTTATATTTTTTATGTCATAGCAGGCAAACGAACAGGTGGGTCACGTGATGTTAAGTGATCACCATGGTCCATAGACACTAACAACACCAGGGGAGTCGAAAGTGCGATGCCAGCCTGTGTTTGGGGGAACATATCCAACTACCGTCACACTCAAAACTTTTCCAGTTACATGATTTTCACCTCTCCTCATGACATGCATATACCGTGCTAACCCATTACTCCTCAACTTCTCTGTCACTGCTATTATCAAACTTCCTTTGATATACTCATTCTTAATATTATCCATTCTAGTTATACCATTTAATACTCTTTTTTATATGGACAGATTATTTAACAACGTTATGAAGATATGGTATTAACATTAATTCAAGTACAGTCGTCTCAATTTGTTTATCAAAGTAGCGGGATATCTCACGAAGCGCAAATGTCTCAAAAACTTGAAATTGCATAACAAAAACAAATTCAAGTGTAGGAAACGAGCGTTGGCTTTGTGTGAGATACATGTTTCAGGTGAAGGAAGCTAAACAATGGTCTGTTGAGTCTCTAACACTGCGGGTTGAAGCCTCTGAAGTCTACCGAGCGAGACAATGGTAGCGTGAATATGAGCTTCAGTGAAACGTTGTTGTCTTGTTACCGCGAACAATATTGTTAGTTTTATGAGAAACTGAAAGAACCCTTTGTGCCGTCTTTTTATAGTAACGGTGCGGTGTGAATCCTTATTTTTTATACTTAATACATAAATATCTGTTATGATTTTATGTAGGTAATGTTATATTTATTATTTTTCATGTAGCGTACGATTTTAATACATTAATACAGTGTTGTTTCAATTTTCTCCTTATTTCAAATACTAGCTTTTGCTCGCAGCTTTGCTCGTGTTAATGTAGATTAGACCTATCACTAAGGAACAATTATTTCTTTAGGAAAAACTACTTTATTTCCTTTTTTGTACCCCTGACAATGTGTATACAAAATCCTATAACGATTGACTGAGTAGTTAACGCGTGAAAGCGTAACAAATATACGAACTCACATTAGCATTTATAATATCAGTACGATTGTTAAAATATATCAAGCTGACGACCCGCCCCGGGTTCGCACGGGTGCAGTGTAGATACTAATATGGGCAGTGTGAGTGATTAATAATATTATTTAATATATACAATTCCGTTGTACATTAATTTGATATATCTCGTAAGGTTTAGCCAGCGTTTACGATTTAAGTGCACAAAAATATGTTTGTTACGACACCAAATTACAAATCTTTGAATTTTTAGCTTTTTTGTACTGTAATATGTATGTATTATATATATATTTAAACCTTTCTCTTGAATCACTCTATCTATTGCTGGTATAAAAATGGTATTAAAATTTGGTATAAAAATTGGTATTAAAATCCGTCGAATAGTTTAAAAGATCTAAGCGAACAGACAGCGAAAGCGACTTCTTTTTATACTATGTATAATGATTATAATATTTTCTAAAACATTATGAATCTGTGTGGGGATTTTTAATTTTTGTGAGATTAATAGAAATTATTTGATATTTTTAAGGTTATTTTAAAAATGTAGTACCTATATGAAAAACTAGCTTTCGCTCGTGACTACGCTCGTGTTAATGTAAGTTCGACATACCCTTTGGGAACAGTACTTTTTTTCTGAGTTAGAAGGTATTATATACCCTTTACTATAGCCATGACGACGTGTATTGTGTAAATTTCATTTTAATCGGTAGAGTAGTTAAGGCGTGAAAGCGTAACAAACAAATAAACAAACTAACAAGCTTACATTCACATTTATAATACTAGTCAGGATGTCTTAATTAATAATTATTTTCTGGGTTTTAGTTTTATGCATGTGATATTTCGCGACACTTTTTATTCTTTCTCTTTTTTTCTTGTCTAGATCGTACAGTCTTGTGCCATGTTCAAAGTTTCCAATCTCTAGCTATGAGGAAGTTAGTTGAAAACCATTTATAACATTCCACTCTAACAGATATACGAGTAAGCGAGTTTATTAAAACGTGGTAAGCTAATGAATATATGTAAGAAAGAGATATAGGTATTAGGAATTCAATTTACAACAACTATATAAATAATACTTGGATTTACAATAGCTTAATTAAACGGCCCATTGACTCACTATTGAAAGGGCTATCTAGATTACTATTCAGCTGCCAAGCGTCCGAGCAAAGGACAATAGGGCGAAGCATCTGCTGCTGATATTGTAGATCGAATGAATTTTTGCAATTAACTTCACGATTATGCAGTACATATGCACATTTACATAAGCGTGTTGCTGAGCCAATATGGGCATAAAATTAATACACATTAAACATACAAACAATTTGCAATTTTAAAAACGATATCACTATGAAGGAAATTGAACAGACACGGTCTTACGGTCTTACAAAAACAAAATGAACACGAATTTTGCTAAGCAGTACCTAAAATTTTAAACCTACTCGAACACATATTTGAAATACTTTATAACAAAAGCGGTCTCTAGCTAAACATCTGGTGTAAGTTTTTTATGCTAGCAACTCTGAATAGCATTCGTTCAATTCAATCTCATCATTCAAAAACATACAGATAATTTGTGAACAATTTCAATTAATGAATAATATTTTGGTTCCGATTTTCATTAAGAAAAGTTACTTATTTTAAGTTAAATTGGTTATCATTATTGTGTCATTTTGGTTAAAACAAAATTGTGTAATTGTTAAAATAAGCAATTTATAAGATTAATATATTACGTGAAAGTACGTGAGGTAGAACAGTACAGTACAGTAGTAACAGTATAATGTCAGATTAATAAATTGTCAAATAGATTAACAAATGTCAATAATATCATATAGTAGTAGTTATGATTTACTTGTGAATCTGTACAATTGTTTAATGTATTTATTTCTTCCAAATCGATTATACCTAGGGAATTCTTAATTTATTACGAAACGTCTTTCGCCGGCAAGTAGAAATACAATAAATCACAATAATAAAATAAGAACTGTCAACTTAGACAAGTGGTAGAGTTTATTTACATTTAAATGCTGTCCGTTTGTAAACAAGGGTAGATACTCTTTTGTAATCAAACTTTTTTAAAGCAAATATTCAACACCTATGTAACTTTTTTGTAATAACACGGACAGTGTTCTAAGTTGATTATATGAAGATAGTGAAATACTTTGTATTCGGAGTGAAATTTATATAATTATTCTATTATATAATAAATAAATTACTTTTCAAGAAAATTACACTGATAGTTTTACACTAAGCGACAAAAGTTGTCCGAAACGTTTGGCGGTTTGAAAATAATCGAATATTAACGAGAATGGCCGAACTCTGAATCCCTATGGTGGCTTAGTCGTGTTTAAGCTTATCAAACTGTGTTGTTTACCTAACATAAGACTTTAAATATAAAGCGAGTCAAACCGATGGCTCGGCTAATTCTATAAGAAGGTATAGAGAAGTCTTTACTTAGTCCGACCTAATATTTTACGTAAGCTCTTACTGTTGTCGAAATATCATTCAAGAAATGTAGTATATTTCGTTCTATTCGTTTTCCAAATGGGAATTCTTCAACACACACGTTACTGAAGAGCTGCTGAACAATAATAAAAGCTTACGCTAACGAGGTTTTAATGTTGAGATGAGAAGCGAAACCAGGCTTATCATTATCTGGGTTAGTATAACTCATGTGATATCATAATAGAATGAATGTCCGCACCGTGAGATGCCCTCTCTAAACGAGTACGTGGAAAAAATTAAATTATTATGCGGAATGAAAGTTTTAATTTGAAATTTTTTCACATATTTCGAAGAGTCGTGTCTCATAGATGAAATTTAATCTTGCAATAAATGTCATTATGTCTGATTTCCTGTAAAAACATACCATAATAAAAATATTATTGTGTATTAATTGTATGCGCAAAAACAAGTTTAAAAAATCGTGTAATAAGATAAACTAGTGATCGCCTAGTGGTCGAAATTCGACCATAATTCCTTTTTACATTTAATAAGACCAAAGAGAATAAGAATTATTTTAGTGGTGTCATAAATTTACTAAAGATATTACTAAGATATTGATCAATTAATTATAAATGTATATTATTGATTTACATATTATATTATTATAAAATTAACCTACAATAATGGAACGTAAGTCATGTTAAAAATATTGAATGTAGGATGAAAAAAGGCAATTGCAACGTAAGAGTAAAATGAAGGATGGCGAAACGTTATGCTCATTTACATGTGTGAATATCTTGTGTGTCATTTAAGCAGTAGTGTGTGTAATGTTTATTGTAATTAATATAACGTATTTCTAATACATTTTATATTTTAATAATAGCTTCATGCACTTCTCCTCCATATAAACTTTAACTATGCCAAATATCACGTTCATCTGTTCGTGCAATTTGCTTAAAAAGGGGTACAAAGTTTTGGCTTCACGTATTAATATATAAGACTAGTGGGCGTCCAGTGGTCGACATTCGACCATAGTTCATTGAATTTTTAAAGTTTGAACTTTATTAGGGTTCTTTTATCAATGGCATCGATTTCAAATATATAATTAGGTAGTTCAAATATCAATATTTTTTATTTAATTCGGATAATTTAATAATTAAGTTATTTTTCGCTTTTTAGTGCCTTATTAGTTTTTCACATCGAAGGCGGTTTATTTGTTTTGGAAAAAAAAAATTTCCCCATTTTTAGTGTTTATAAATATATCTGGTTTGTAATGGGTATAATAAATCGGTTCCAATTTCACGAAAATACGTAGAGACGAAATGGGTGAAAATCAAATAAACGATATTTCACCCCCTCAGGGGTTGAATACTTTCTTCAAATTTATATGGGACCACCGCTGAATATAACTAATTCAAATAAAAAAAGAATCGGTTAATAATAAAATCGGTTCATAATTTGCGGAGATATCGATTAACATACATAAAAAAATACATACAACCGAACGTAGTAACCTCCTCCTTTTTCGAAGTCGGTTAAAAATACATACAGTCGAGCATAGCAACCTCCTTCGCACCCTTTTTTGAAGTCCGTTATTGACGGACGTCAAAATGTCTTTTTTATTTACATGTGTGTATATGTTGTGTAAAATTGAAGCAGTAGTGTGAGTAATGCATATTTTAATTAATTTAATGTACTTCTAATGCATTTTATATAAAATAAATAGCTTTCTGCACTTCTCCTCCATATAAACTTTAACTATGCCAAATTTCACGTTCATCCATTCACGCAATTCTTTTAAAAAGGGATACAAAATTTTGGCTTCACGTATTAATTATATATGATGATAACATTAAAAAATAGCCAAGACAGTCATAAGGACTGTTGATACAAGTGAAAATAACTATATACTTTTCTGAATTTTTAAATCAGTTATAGTCTGCATTATTCTAATTTTATAATTTGTTAATTGAAATTATTAACATTGGTCTGGTTTTCACATCTATTGGCACTCTGAGTAATAATTATATACATTTTTACACAGTTAATTAATTAATCAAAAATATGATGCGCTGCACATGTTCAATAAAAAAATATCAATATTACATGTAACAGTCTGACTGACGCAAGCGTAGTACGTCACGAACATGTTGACGTCATCGGTGAGTTGAAATCATGAGATTTTACCAAAAATTTAAACATGTTATTTTACAATTCAGTATATGAGATATCCGGCACAAACGCAATACGTCACGAGCATGTCGAGGTAGTCGGTAACGCGAACCCATAAGTTTTTCCCCTACCAAATAAATTTACAAATTATTTTTAAATTGCTCATCGCAACTAAAGAAGTGAATTCAAAAACTAGTACTGGTTTAAAATATAAAGTATTTTTTATATAGCTAATACTAGCAATCTGCCACAAGTTCGTTCGCATTATCGTTCGTGCCATCTGAGAGCTATGTCGGAGTACACTGGAGAAAATCTTAGAATTACACGAAGATGATGTACGACATTGTATTTATTAAGACGAAAAGGTAAACGAATACTCATATGGCTGCTAGTTAATATATAAAACATAATAACAATAAAATAAAGTCTAAAGCCAATCAGTGTCGAGTTAAAATGGGTAACATAAAAACATTATTTGTGAAAAACCACTTACCAGACTTACATGGAGTTCTGTCAAACGCTATTCAAATATCTATTCATACTATGTAATGTATAATCCATATATATACATTCATATGCTCACATATAACTAGATTTCTTATAGAAATAGATTACTATAGGTATAACACCTAACACCTATATTGGGTGCATAACTAGAGAAACGGTTGATTATAAAATTCTAAATCTAGCGTTGAATTTAGCAAAAAAATAAATAAATAATAATTCAGTGCGTATGAGGGTCGCGCGGTACTTGACATTGCTTCTTTAGTTTATTATATTTGCGTGGAACCCTAATTTTAATCCTAATCTTTTAATATAAAAGTAGCCTTAGGTACTTCTCATAATATCAGCTATCTATCAGTAATATTCTCATCAGAATCGGTCTAATCATTTCGGAGATTAGCCGTAACAAACCCATTGGCAAACAAACAACAATTTTTTAAATTGTTTTGTTGTCATATACCGATTTAGTAAAATGCATTTTGACATTACATACAGACACTGCAAACTTATTTATTTGTATAAATATACAAAGAGTACAATATAAAATACATCAAGAATATATATATGTGTACAGATATAAACGCAATATTGTATATTGAACACTTTACTGCTTATAAATAAAGTGAAAGTGAAGTTTTATAGGGCAATATGAAATTGTTACAGCTATAACTTAGCGCTCTCAATCTCTCTGATATTGGAGTGGATGAGTTATGCCGATAACATTCCGCATCACGCTTATTGAAGAAACCTTCATATTTTTATTTGGATATATTAATTTTTTTTAATACTTTTACATAATTATACTGAAAATAATAATGAGCATCTGGTGTCTCTCCTCGTAACTACGTGAATTACATGGATTAATTGTGGGTTGTTTTTATTCTTAACTAACTGATACTCGCGACTTAGTCTGCATCGTTTATTATCCTAACAACGTACAGAGATAGAGACTTTATGTACAGAGGAAAAAACATAAGCAACCGCTTGCCGTATATAGCACATAAATGAATGCGTAGGCCTTTTAAAAATCTTAGTTTCTTTAATAACTTTATGTTAAATGTTGCTACCTGGATATTTTTGATAAGGATAAAATATCTAGGAAGTAAAGTTTAAAAAAAATCTCAAAATCTATTTAGTAGTTTTTTAGTGATGCGTACATAATGACATAATTCTGAAAAATTAACTTATATATTAATGCACAGCTCAAACTATTGGGGCTAGGGCCATGAAAATTTGCACGAGGGTTTTCTTTTACACTCCCTAAGGGGGTGAAAAATAGGATGATATTTTAGATGTAAATCCTTATTTTTTCCGCTAGTCAGTCGGTTATTATTTTATATATGTATATGAGTATATATAAGACATACAATAAAGAGTCGAGAATATTTACTGTATAGAAAACTCGGTGGGAAGCTCCGTGTTATTGGTAGCTTTGAATAAAGGGATTTAATATATAGAATTAAAAATTTATAATTTGGAATTCTGATTAATATTATAAATTCGAAAGTGAGCATGTTAGTTTGTTACGTTTACAAACCATAACTGCTTAAACGATTGTCATGAAATTTCGTATACACGTTGTCAAGTGTACAGAAGAAGTATTTTTCATCCACAAAAGGACAGTAAGCGAGGGAAGTCGCGAGAAAAGGGTAGTTGTAAAATAAAAGGAGGAAATTTTATACAAAATGAAATAAATTCAGATATAGCAAAAGGTAAAATAAACGTTAAAAATAATACCTGTTGATAATGGACTGAAGGTGAGCGTTGAGAAAATCTGTTATGGAAAATTTATTTAACTTAAGTTGTAAAGAGGCAAACGTCCCCGGAACAAAATGAAATATTGGAGGAACAGCTTTGTAAGTAAACAAAATGGAAATGTTGCTTAGCATCCCTTATCTCTCCATTAAGATTCGACAGCAATATTATTGGAGCACTGAATGTTTTCATCTTTTTGTCTTACTAACTTAATTACGAAACAATTAAATTATCTCATGTAATTTCTGATCAATGTACTTATTGAATGTGAAAAAAACAAGGCAAATATTGCGTTGAGGTTTTGAAAAAACCAAGTACATTTTCATTTACAAAGAAAAAAACTAATAAGAAGCGTGCGACCGAGAGTACGTCAGTTGACTAGGATCCAAATGAATTGGACTCAGAAGTTTTTATTTGTGGCTTACCGGTCGCTCCTCACTGAAACACAAATTAAGATGCGCATTGAGCTGAAGTGAACGAAACAAGACCAGGAACCAGTTTTAAGTGCACATAAAACGGGTTATCCAACATCGCTCAACTGGCCGACGAATACTACTAGGATCGTGTTCTTTTTAACGAGTCTCCCGGCGGCCATATTTCATGTCGTGGAAATAAAAACAAAACTTGTGACTGTACTATGTTTTAAGGGACGCGTGAAATAATGTGCGACGGTGTAAGCTACTGTTTTATTATTAAAGTGCCTCTTCTCAATCAACGAGTGAAATTTATTTATTATTTTATCCTTGAAATTATACATATTTTGACGTGTTTGGGAAAAATGCGCGCATACCGACAACTAAGGGTGACACCATGAAGTTTGTTTAGTAATCGTCTGTCAAGTTTTCTTGAGAACTGATATTCAAGGTAGTTTCTTCTATTTTATTTTTGGCAACCAGTCTTCGTGTACGTCCAGGGTGGACGCTATAATCGAGCGTCGAGCGGGGCGTCGCGTACGGCGTTCGTTTCAAACAGGTGCATTAGTACGTGAGTGTCCTGAGAGGCGCGCGAGCGTCGTTCTTGGACGCTGCACGCCCCGCTGGACGCCCCGCCGACCGCAGATTCACTAAGGCCTTCTAGTAGACTATTACTGCCATTGTCAAATGAGTCACATTATTGCAAGTTTCTTGATATAATTTCAATGAACTAACAAGATGATGGCCATCTTGTTAGAACTTTCCTGGGAGTTTTTGGGGCAAGTCAGTATCCATGCTCCGTGGTATTATTTCCGATCCGCTTCACTTGTGCACAATAACCAAACTATATTACGTGAAGCACCACCAATATTACACAATATACAGCCAAATAACACAAGATTATGGATAAAATATAAAGACCACTACATGACATTCCAAGATCCCGCCAAAAACTCTATTCAAGGTAGTTATTACAATATATATGATGTATGCTACAACATATGTTTCATATCAGTAGAAATAAAAAAATCTAGCTTTGTCTATTACTCTATTGTTTGTTTACTATTGTCCATTTCTAGTTTTTACTGCTGTTTAATTACCCCAGGAATGATTCAATTTTTATTGTCTGTTCATTTTTATCTCTAATATTTTGCAAATATTTTGTATGTACCTATGTAATCTCGTACGTATGTATATGTCTGCTCAATTCAAATAAAGAAGTTTACGTAAATTAGCTGTCAAAGCGTTTACAAGATGTCACAATCGAAGTCGTATGTTTATTCTACAAAATCTTCTGAATGTGAATTCTGAATGTTTTGTATTAACTTCTTGACTATGCGCTAGTGAGAACTTAAAGCTATATTCAGAGCGGCCAAAAACATTTAATAAACGTCATATTTCTTTTACGTAGTTAGGTAATTTTTTATTTCATATTATCTAAAAGTCTTATTCGTTTACTGATAATAATGAGTAAACTAGATTTAGAGGTCCAGGTGATAGCAGTCACCTTAACGTATTGGTAATTTTGACACGTTCTTCCTCCAACGTATGCTTACAACACAACAATAAAATTGAAAATTTTATTGTTTTATCTGTGATAGATATATAAAGTAAAGTTTATTACTTTGTTTGCTGTCCTGATCCTTTACTCTGCATAAAAATACTATTAAGTAATAAGGTTAGTCTTTCTTCAACACTCGTACGATTTTATTATATAAAACGCAATGATATCTTAAGGTCTTTTTCTTCATATTTTTTACATATCGACAGTTAGTTACAAGCCCACGAAATATTTCGGATTGAATCTTGAATCGCTTTCTAGTACTTTATAGGTTTTGACCATTATCTTAGCTGACGGTAAATAACGTTGTGGGCCGACATGGTAAATACAATAAAACTAAAGAAACTGGTTCTAGTACCAAGCGAGGCGGGTTTAGAAATCTATCAGATGATTACTACGCTGAAAGAGCCTCTGGCTTATTTGCAAGGATCCGAACTTACGTCGATCAACGTGTCGTTCGAACACGTTAACCGTTGTTAGTAGCCATCATCGGTTCATAATGGCTGATTTTATAGATCCAACATGGTATTTATCCGTATAAGATGACCGCTAAAAATATTTTTAAGCAATATTTAGATACTTACACATACAACATTTTTATTTTATTTTTCTCCATATATGGTTGGTTCCTTTGAGACATGGATGTAAATATTTTGCAATTTCTCCCATCCTGACTCACAATCGAAACATTTATTTATGTCAACTTTTAAGTTATTTTTGCTTGCATATATATATATGAGTGTCTATAACTAAGAAGTTTTATTTTATATAATTTAAGCCGACAAGCACCACAATAATCGAATGTGAATATGATGGGGAACAAATTCTTTTTTTCTCGAATTTGTTTTTCTTTTTAGAAATTCCTAGATACACTAATGTAAAAATTGTCCCCCTAAAGGAAATTCTGTATCCGCATCTGTCCCCTCTAGTAAACTATGTGCGAGTAACCAACAAGTGTACGGTCAAAGGAGGTAAGCTTATAATCTTCGTTTGGTTCACTGAATGGATTCGGTTTGGCTCAAGCCCAGTTCCACGCAAGCCGAAACCAAAAAGGTGAACAGTATTATGCAAATGTCCATACTCTTTGTTTTGTTCCGTAATGCTGTTTACGTTTTATTTATTTGAAGCAGTAATATAATCAGGGGTTATTTTGCCAGTCTGGATGTTTATATTTAAGGGTCATTAAATGGATTTTGAGGGTTTGTTCTGCTTATAATGGCGTGGAATCTTTTATTCTCATCTATTTTTTGGTGTATAAAATAACTATCCTTACTAATATTATAAATGCGAGTGTTAGTTTGTTTGTTACGCTTTCGTGTCTTAACTATTCAAAGCGATCATCATAAAATTTTGCATAGACGTTGTCAGGGGTACAGGATATAGGGTACCTTTCATCCACAAAAAAGTACTATTTCCGAGGGGTAGTTCAAATCGAGCGAATCCGCGAATAAAAGTTAGTCAATACAAACATGCACTCGATAGTATGAGTTGTCATTCGCTAATCATTGGTTTTGAAACTTTTTCCCATTAGTTCTGTATCAAATCACTACATACTTATTTTGTAGACTACCTTATAATTGACTAAATTGTTCCCGCGACTTTGTTCTCGTTAAAATGATTTTATGTTTTATCCGAGTTAATTATAGGCAGTGTTTTACTAATTTAATTGTAATTTTATCATTATTAATAAACTTCTATAATCTGTTTAACGATTAAGTCTATTTCTATGAACTTTAGGATTATGGCTGATAGATAATCCATTATTTCCTACTAAACGTTTTGTCAAAATACGGTCTACTCGTTCTGAATATCAACACGAACAAACCGCATGCATTTATATTTTATTTATACACTAGGTTCCCCGACATCCTCTGCGCTATTTATTACCTTAACAATATTTTCTAGATATAGAAGAAAAATTATAATAATAAATGAAAGCAAAATATACTTTGCGTACAAAGTTTCTTTTGTGGTGCTTACAAAAATAGTTTTTCTTAAAACTTTAATAACTTGATACGAAATGTGATTATCGTGATATATTTTTTGAAACTAAGAAACAAGTGAGTAAGAAGTAAAAAAAAATACGGAAGTCCATCCACTAGTTTTTACGCGATGCATGCACTATGACAAATTTCTATCATTTTATTTACATAGTATATAGATTAGGAAACCGCAAATTACAGTATCGTTAAAAAAATTGTAGTCATATTTTGTTTACAATTCACATTTCTATTCTAAGAATAAACTTATCTATAAGCGGCACGTACCGTTCGTATATGCAGAAAAATATTTTAGTTCAGTTCTCCTTAAAGTCTTTGTTCGAGTTCCGGTGAAGCATAAAAAGTAAATTACCAGTAACATATACTGAGGAAGATAGCGATCGTTGTTTTGCAATTATTATGGACGGCTGCTGTGTGTAATCATAAATGATAATAGAGAATGTGAATGAAGTAAAATAAAGTAACACATTACCATGTAGTAGATACTCCATTTTAGATAGAATTTAATCGCATCCAATGTATTTATTTTAAGCATTTTGAGGCACTAAGATTTGAGTTGTTCATGATATATCGCTTTGGTCGTTTTTCTTGACTGCCGAGTGTTATGCCAGTCCTTAAGTTTACGAATATAAATGAGAACTTATATAACCATGATCGTTTTTTTTTTCGAACTGCTATTGACCTATCACGGACTTAATAGCTTCACCGGACTACGACCATGATCTGCTTTTTATGGTATACAAGCACAGCATTCTCTAAGCTGTCAATTATAACGTCTAAAGGAATAAAGCAATTATTATTATATCTTTGAATATTATGTCAAAAGCTGATGAGTTATCGTGACGCAGTAGATGTAGTATAATTTTTTAATACCAGAAAGTTGGTTTTGAGCTCTGCAGATACTCGGGTTTCGTATTTTGATCTCTATTGTATATTATATATAGGTGGTAGAGCCACGCTGAAGCTACTACTGGTTTCAGCATGAATGGATCGGCTCGGCCGGGGTACTACCACCCGACCAACGGAAAACCGCCGTGAAGTAATACCGGAAGACCACCTTCCCTCCCCTTCCTCCCTTTCCCGTCCTCTACTCCCCTTCCCTATTCCCCCCTTCCCCAAATACAGGCTGGCAACGCACTTGCGACTCCTCTGGTGTTGCAAGTATCTATGGATGGTGGTGCTCACTTAACATCAGGTGACCCACCTGTTCGTTTGCCTCACATGATATTTTTTTTAAATGTACACCTTTTGTATTTCAATATTAAAATGTACTTTGAAAATATACATAAATATATTTTATATACCAAATATAAAATAAGCCTCGTAATTTTATTTTATACATGCCTGCACCTTTTTAGGCAAGTAGTACAGATTTTTTTTTAAAATAAATAAAAACATCAGTTAAGTTAATTACTTAGGTTGTTTATTTTCTTTTTGTTCAAAGGTCACGTTCACAAAAGCATTTGCTCAATATTGATTAATTATTCATTATATCTTACGGATTTTAAGCAAAAAAGTGAGATACATTTTAAAACCTCTTTATTCAATACTAGCCTCTGCCCACGACTTCGTTCGTGTGGAATAGTTACTTTGGACTAACGCTAACACACAGCGGAAGCTCTCAAGAGGAAAATAACCCTGATTTTGAAATATCCTTTATTGGTGCTCCGCTCCTATTGGTCTTAGCGTGATGATATATAGGCTATAACCTTCCTCGTTAAATGAGCTATATATGTTATATATGAGCTATATATATTTTCAAATCGGACCAGGGGTTCTGAGATTACCCCCTACAACGTCACAAACTCACAAATTCACAAACTTTACCTCTTTATAATATTAATATAGATAATTGTTTGTTATATAATAATATTTTGTATATAATGAATTACGCAAGGGGTTTACAAGAGAAAGCGTTGGCGACATTTCTTTATCCGTCTTGATTTATTTGTATCTTCATTATCTACTTTATGATTTACTTAACGTAACAAAATACATACTAAAACATGACAAAAGAACACATCTGTGGATAAGAAGAACGGTGTAAGTTGTTTTACCGATGTAAACACAATTAGAGATGACGGAAAAGTAACTGTAATGTTAGCATCTATAAAGTTTTTTTCGATAGTTTGCCTTATAGATGTTTGTAAGTGTAGTAATAGATAAAAAAAACTTTAAGCAGTCATAAGGACTGTCAACAGAAGTGACAACGAAGAACAATGGAATAACTATGTTCTTTTTTTAATTTTCAAATTATAGTCTGAGTTATTTACATTTCATAATTTCTAAATTGAAATTATTAACGTTCTGGTTTTCACATTTTTTGGCAGTTCGAGCTATAATTATGTATATTTTCATGCAGTCTATTAAGTAATCAAACATATGATTCGCTGCACAAGCTGAATACAAAATATCAATATTATAAGTACATAAGTCGCTATACCACGCGTTGCTAGTCTGGCGCAAGCCAGTATCGTCACGGTTATATCGACGTCATCGGTGACGGTCACAAAGATTAGCCATCCAAAAATTCAAACACGCATACGATACAGTTGAGTATATATAATGTCTAGCAGAATCGTAATTGCAATGGCAATATGTCACGAGCATGTCGAGCTCAGCGGTGACGCTTCACTATCATGTCAAGGTCATCGGTCATGACAACCCATAAGTTTTTTCTCTACCAATTTTTTTTAATCCCTCAACGCGGCTATAAAAGTTGTGACTTCAAAAAACACGTTGAAGGTATTATTTCCTGGAATTGAAATTCACAAACAAGAGAACATTTGCAGTCACGTGTTGCTCTTTGAAATGTATATAATAAAAACAAAATCAAGTCTTATAAAAACCTTTGTTTATTCGACGTCCACATTTCAAATTTCAAGTTAAGAAAGCTAAACAATGGTCTGTTGAGTCTTTATCCTGGATACTGAAGCCCTTGAAGTCTACTCAGTGAAACATTCTTCTCTCGGTTACTACGAATACGAACTTTTGGGGTGTAAGGGGTGTCGAATAACATCATATGACTTGAGACACCCAAGCCAACCTCACCTGTACGTGGTACTACTCAATAACGAACGAGGCAATGGCGAAAGCGGGGTGGTAGGGTTTTACAGCCTGACTGGGTCGCAACCACCATGTATATGGCGAAAAAGCCCGTCATAGTGATTCACTTCTGAGGGTCGCGTTTTGGGATCAGCCTGTGCATATCCAGCTTTTCGCAGGCCGGCATAGCAGCGGCGACCAGCGATGGATGGTGTGTCACTCGGTGGTCGACATTGTTTTTGGATTGTACTATGCTTACCATCAGGCATAATGACGTCATTTTACCGTGCTACATTAAAGAAAAATTAATATTGCCAGTATATAAATAATAGTACATAAATTATATTGCCAGTTATGAGAAACTGAAATATTTTTGCTGCATTTTTAATATAAAGCGTACCTGAACTGAAAATTCTTGTTTTTTCTTATGTATGTTATCAGTTTCGTACCGTCGGTGAATTATGTATTTAAAGGGAAACTTGTTTAGTCGCGTTTAGCGATTTTTGTTAGGGGAAAACTTATGGGTTCGTGTCACCGATGAAATCTATTTAAATGCTTGTGTGGTATTGTGCTTGTGTCAGAGTAGCGATGTGTAGTATAGCGGCCTGCGTACATGTAATATTTTTTTTTTCGAACTAACTATGCTATTGTCCTAGCAAGGTCTTAACAGCTTCACCGGACTACTAAAGCGAGCGCTTAAGGCACTCTGCCGATTTTATTTGACAACTAGCTCAAGGGTGCACGGCACATCTCGGCTTGGGCTGTTGCCTGACTCATGCAATTCGTGACCTATCTAAGCTAACCTAAGCTAAGCTACATATTTATACTTATATGAGTTATTGAAACATATATGTGTACCAAGCATACATACCTCAACAACTCTTATATGTATTTTGTGTCGGATATTTTTTTTCTAAACTAATTCAATTCGATAAGGGACAACAATAAAACCCTTCCACTATCATGTGTAAGCATGTGTGCGTGCACGTGTGTGGAGGTGTTATGTCTAATGTAATAATTGTTGCAGTGATGTAAGATTTTGTGTGACTGTATCGCGCGGGCAGCGTACTCAAGGGCTCTACGCCGAAGGAACGGACCCAGGCTTGAGCCGTTGTCGAGGGGGGCCTAGTCTGAAGTGCGGGAGTGAAATTTACCGCCAGACTACGGCGGCGTGATCTGTGGTTACGCGGGCGTGGGCGTGAACACGCTCTGTTTGGAGATTTATATTTTATGTTGAGCTTGTGCAGCTCATTATATATTTAATTAATAAATGAACTGTTTAAAAATGTATGTAAGTATTCCTCAGAGTCTTAATAAATGTGAAATCAGAATAATGTTAATAATTCATATTATAATGGATTTAAGAATTCAAAACAGAACAGATTTATTACATTGTTTTGAGTTTTCACTCTTGTGGGAAGTTTAGTTTATTTATAAAGATGAAATATTTTTCCTGTATGTATGTATATATTGTCATATTTTTGAAGTGAAATTTCCTGTGGCACGGTTAAGAAAATTTTTTGTTAGGCTTTTAACCTAAGATGTATTTGTGGGTATGTATAAGTGTCTGTTGGGTTTACTAGTATACAAAAAACAGTAAATGTATAGTTAAGTATTTATAACACGGCACTACGTATAGTATATAGTTTTTAAGCGTTCTCATATATGTAATTTTATATATATTAAAGAAATTCCACTTCCTCCGCATGTTCATGTCGGCGCCATGCCAGAATTGTCCCCAGAATCCATCATAAAAATAATACTATTCATGAGAACCAAATTAATTATATATTTTTTTACATCGTTACTTTACAATTATCGTCCAAAGAACGTTTTCTTCTTCTTGCCCGTTTGTAACTCGCTCAACTCCGCCATATCTTATTTTTCAATGATAACATATTTTCTTTATTACAAACATAATTAATATCAACGGTTTACAAAACAATATAAAATAAATATTAATATGCAATTATTTTTAATCTTAATTAAAAGTTTAAATATATCTTAATTCGCTTATTTAGAAATAATTATAATAAAAATACACCGGAAATGTTACAGTTTACACATTTTAACAATATTACATTATAATTAAACGTAACCAAAACTTTTATTAAATATCTGTTCGTACTCTTCTATATTTTATTTACTTTATAACAAAGAGTTGCTAATAATATTTCCTGTGTTATTTAAGTTTCGTATTAGCCTATAGATGGCACTACAGATAATAAAGTTTTGATTTAATTTGTTACTTGTCCGTATTGTTGTTTTTCGTCCGTCGTTCGTATTTCGTATTGTCCGTGTTGTTGTTGGTAGTCCGGTGAAGCTGTTAAGACCTTGCTAGGTTAATAGCGTAGCCAGTTCGAAAAAAAAATGTTACTTACTTACGTTGACACCAGATGGCAACACGGTGCAGCGCCCATATACACATTGAAACAGGCAATTTTTATTTTTATTGTATAATATTTGCGAGCAATTACTATGTACGTTAGATGAATTGATTTTAATTTTAATTTGCTCGTTATCTTTATTTTTTTTAATTATAAGTTACTATTCAGTACGAGTACTTACTTCTAAATAGAATGAGTTGAACTTCATTTAGCTTCGTGCAGAACACTGAAAGCTTTATCAAACGATGAACGGGACCATGATTGAAAGGGGACGTCTGTCTAGCTGTTTAGTAAACAAACTGTGGACTATTGTCCAAGGCCGCTGTTTGTGCTATCGGCCGGATACGCTATTGCAATTACACTATGTACTTAGTGTGTAGATCAGTCAGAAGTGGATTGCTTTGAAAAAGCATATCTTCACATTAAGATAAATTCAATAGAAAATGTTACTCAATTTGTTTCATTAGCTGCAATATACAGCCAGGCCTTCCTTCTAAGACTTTTGTGCTTCGGCCGTCGACTGCATAAAATTAAAAATGTTTAATAAAATATATTTCGTGATGTTATCTATCTATAATTTACGTTTGCAAGCAAATGAAACTAGCGTATTCTATAATTGATATGATATAATTCTTATAAAGTGTAAACAAAATACACTTAATGATTATTAGTAAGCATTCTTACAAACCCTCATCAAAACTTGTAAACTTGACATTGACGTCTCGTGCTTACACCATTTGAGATTTTAAATAATTTTTGTAACAAATATGAAGACTCTTAAAGTTGTGGCCCGGATTAGGTATTCCAGTTTGACTGCCCTAGATCCGGGACTGTTATCAGCAAATGGTTCAAATTTAATCAAGGGTGATTGAATTTAGATTATAATATACTAGCGGCCCGCTCCGGCTTCGCACTGGTATAAAATATACAGCCTATGTCATTCACTGAAAAAATTATTAAAATCGATCCAGTAGTTTTGATTTATTCATTACTGCCCGTGGCCCGCCTGCGTTTGTTGCAATGTAAGCGGAAAAAATGTAATTATTTACAACATCACATTAGAAACCTCAAAAATAACAGTATTTCTCCACTATTTAATGGATGTTATTATAGATATAATCCTTCCTCTTCAATTACTCTATCTATTAAAAAAACCGCATCAAAACCCGTTGCGTAGTTTTAAAGATTTAAGCATACATAGGGAGATAGGGACAGAGAAAGCGACTTTGTTTTATACTATGTAGTGATAAAGAAAGATTCACTCTGTATCATACTTTAGTCTCTTTGTACTATGCAAAAGAGGCAAAAAAAAGTGTGTGTGTACTTATGTACACGCGTTGAAAGTTATACTTCTTTGGCGTGACAAGATAAAAATCTTTTCAAAAATTTTATCGGTCGCCTTATTCTACGTTTGTAGAAAAAACGACACTAACAATAGAAAAAAGGTATTTAATACATTGAAAGTTTTAATACAAAGAAATACAAACAACAAATACAAAGAAACAAAATGTTGACTATAACTAACTTCAGGCTGTCGGTTTTTGGTGACGGTGTGCGTGCGCATTGTAAAAATTTACTCTCATAATTTTTCCCTAACGCGCCTAAAGAAGTATAACTTCAATAATTAGGTACCAATTGAACATATTTTCTTAACAATACATCCAATATTAAAGGTTTCTTGTCATTTTTTCCCCCTTTCTTATTTTATTTCGTGTGATGTAGTATTCAACATTTTCTTCACGAGTGCATGGTGGCCAGGATTTAAAAAAATGCTCACATGGGTAGCTACTATCTTAAAAATGAAAATCTCGCCAAATATTTACTGATTCTTTGACCTGACTTGAATCTAAGTCTAGCGTTTTGCTACCAAATACCATATAATCGTTTAAAATCAGATGAAACTGTTGTAGGTACATGAAGTGAAATAGACTGATACTATTCTGAGATAAATGTAAGTAGTAAGACAAAAATAGGTTATTATATTTTAAAATAATAAAGTAACCATATACTCAAAATATTCTGTATATTCCAAACAACATTGTCGTAGTTATTCCCTTATATTATTGTCACAATAGTTGTTTGACATTACTTAAGCCAGACAGTACAACAAAACGACTGTACCGGGTATACTTTATCTATGTATTTGTGAATGTTTAATTTTATAAAACGAGAAATTGAAAGGTTGAAATCAAATATAGATATTGTTAGACCTTTATTATTGGTTTTATTATGGATTGTAGGCTAATGTTGTTATGAATTTAACTTGTTCAACAAACAACGATACAAACCATTATTACTGGTCTAGTACAATTACATATTTATTAATTCTCCGCATTCAGAGCAAACCAGTATTTTACTTATATTATTAATGCGATTCCACTTAATTATTTCGATCATAAATCTCTAGATATTTACTTATTATGCCTCTCTAATATCAGGTTGACCGTACATTACTGTCACGCTATGGGGGATGTAAGTACATTTAATATTTAGGCTTGGCCAGCATGGAAATCAAAAGAGCCTATTATTGTGGTAGAAAAACTGCCCTTCATAAGTTTGTTTACTTGTTCAATATAATGAATGTTGTAAAAATAATTTGATGTTTTATACTACTTATTATCGAGAATTCTAATGATTGATGATATAAACACGCACACCTGTTCACGTAATTTTCTTTATAATATATTTCTAGGACAGTTTTTGTTCTAAATATACATCAATGATCTGCTGCCAATGGTTTTTTTTCTTCTTATCTGCAGACTCTCGGTCCGCACCATTTTTTTTGCTATCGTTTTATTTAATGTGTAAGTTAAAAATCGTATCTGTGAGCATCTATTCTTCATATTCATATTCATCTATTGGTTATTTTTTTTTATTATTCTTATTTTTTTATATATATTTATTTCTTTATTTTTATGATTTCATTTAACTATTTTATGACGCATTTTTTTTAAAGACGTTATTGCCTTTATGGCGGTATCATTTTGGTCCTTTATCGCCATCTTCAGGTTATATAATCCACAATATGCCGCGCCGGAGCGTCCATGGCCCGATGGATAACAACTGCCGCCAATGGTTAACAACTGTGCTGATATGGTGCTTTTTGCTTAAAGTGAAAAGGATAGATTCAGAGGTTGGGCACCTAAATAATTAATACCTTAAACGAAATTTCTCATTGTTTTTTTTATATTATAGGTGGCAAACAAAAGGCCGGGTCACCTGATGGTAAGTGATCACCGCCGTCCATAGACACTAGTAACACCAGGGGAGTCGCAAGTGCGTTGCCGGCCTGTGTTTGGGGGAGGGGGTAGGAGAGGGGGGCGTGGAGGTGGATATCCGGCGCTCTCACTGACCGAACGAAACCCAACAATGCAAGCACTGTTACTTCACACCAGTTTTCTGTGAGAGGGTGGTACTACCCCGGGACGAGCCGACCCGTTCATACTGAAACCAATAATAGCTTCAGCGTGGCTCTATCACCTTCAGAAATTTGCATTCAATAACTTTAGTACTAAATGCAGATAAAACAAAATGTAGGTATGAAATTTACTTTGCCGAATGTTCCACGCGTTGATAGTATCATGAAGATCGCAGGGAAATTTGTAGGGTTAGTTCATAATACTGTATTCGTAGGTTTCACACTTGACTCGAAATTACAATGGGGACCTCACTTTCAAAATTGGCAAGCTGATTAAGTTCTGCAGCGTTCGTAGTACGTAAGATTCACCAACTAACAGTTATTGCCACTGCTAGGTTACTTTACTTCGCTTACTTCCATAGCTTAATATTTTATGGCATTTTGTTATGGGGGACAGCAGCTAAGGTGGATACCATATTTATATTACAAAAACGGGCAATTCGAGCAATATACATTATGGGACCTCGCGAATCATTAAAGACCAAGTTTCAGGAATTCGGTATCTTAACTCTACTCTCCCAATACATTCTCGATAATTTAATGTATGTCCGCAAGAACCTTGAAAAACTGAATTTCGTAAAAAACCGGCATGATCTAAATACTAGAAACTGCGACAAACGGGTTGTTCCATGTTTCAGACTTAGTAAAACCAGTAAAAGTTTTCTACAAGTGTTAGTGTTAGATTTTACAACAAAGTCCCGAACTAAATTTCATTTATAATCTTGCGGTAGGTTTGACTACAATTTAAATAAATGGATATAAGCTCTAGTTGGGATTTATTCAGCATCGCAGCTATCACTGTAGATGTTATATCAATCATATCGAACCCTAAGCAACAGAGTTTTTCTACTTTTGTAAACAAAAATTCACAAGACATTCCGGAGGCCTCAAACTACTTAATAAGGGGCTCGTAATGAACCAACAATGAAAATAACTATAGTATTGCTATGTGGCTTCTAAGTTATACGTACAAAATGCGACATAATTTATTAGTAAGACATATCGTCATACTTCTACATACGGACTAAACAGTAATTATAAAACTTCACCGAGGTAACTTAGAATAGGTTAAATTTTGTTAAAGTGTTAAAATGATAAAATGAAATAATACACAATCAATAAAAAATACTTTTACGAGACTGAAGTCGCGGGAACAAGCTAGTAAATAATATTTTTGTTAAAACAAGCTGAAATAGATATTCCCATAATGTCTGTTAGATATATCAATGTTATTAAAATATTCGTTTTCATTTAAGATTATAATTTTACGAGATACTTCACATTATTATTTCAATAAATATTACCACGATATAAATTAATTATGAAACCGATTTCGTTTACATTAAATTACCTAAAACGTGAACGAACGTGAATGAGAGCTTTAATTAATTTTTAATATCTTAACGATGTGTGGTTGTTACATTAATTTACGAATATTATGCTTTTATATTGGTTAATTTATAAGCTGGATATAATAATAATATTATGTCGTATCTATACATTTAATAAGAATGTTGTATGTGGTAGAGCCACGCTGAAGCTATTATTGGTTTCAGCATGAATGGGTCGACTCATCCGGGGTAGTACCACCCTCTCACAGAAAACCGATGTGAAGTAACAGCTCTTGCTTGTATTGTTGCGTTTCGTTCGGTCAGTGAGAGTGCCGGACACCCACATCCCCTCCCCTACCCTTCCATCCCCTCCCCTCTTCTCTCCCCACTCCCCACAAACACAGGATGGCAAAGCACTGCAACTCCTCTGGTGTTGTTAGTCTATGGACGGTGATGATCACTTAACAACAGGTGACACACCTGTTCGATTGCCTCCTATGACATAAAAAAAAGTATGTAAATCTAAAGTGTCTGTACTTTTTTGATTTTCGTGAAAAAAATTGTTGTATGTGTCTAGGAATAAGTAATAAAATACATTTTAATCCTTTTTGGGTATGTCGGTCTGTCTGTTTGTATGAACACGCATCACTGCTAAAGTACTGAGTTCACAATAAAACATCATAAAGAAATTAATAAAGCATATCTCCGAAAATAACTTAGTTTTTGTTTCATTAAAATCGATCCACTCTATCAAAAGTTATTGTAATTTTAATGACGACGCAGCGTAAGTACGAGAGAAAAGTAGATAAATAAATGGACTTAATAGATTCAGATAACATTATTAATCACTGTTTTCTTACATAAGGTTAAACGCGGACGAAGCCGAGGGTAAGGCTAGTTATATAATATGTCAAAGTATTCATTTCGTGAAACATTTAACATTTTATCACTTACAATAGACAGACTGACGGGTCGATAGGAAGTACTTTTTGAGTCGATATCGAGAAAAATTTACCGATATAGAACTATTCACAGATTTTGTTTAGTAGGTAACTAAAACAAAATGTAATGAATAAACAATTAAAATTTATTTGATCCCCAATTAGGCCAGAATAACCCGTCATCACTTACTTTTATCGTTTTTAATGGGGGTTACCTACACCTACCTAGACGACAATCCTGCGTCACACATACAATGCAGTCTTTCACAGTCGAACCATCATAGTCTAAAAGTATTGGGGAGGATCGCTAGCAGTTCAAGTTTGAGCATCTCTGATTTACAGTGTTCAATAGAGAAATTCTATACGTTAATAAAATTGATGTTTAATGTTTCTCCATGCTTATCTCCAAAATGGCTGAAACGATTTTGATAAGAGATTGCTTTACATATAGAGAAATTTTCCGATTATTATCTAAACTATATATCGTTATGCTTTCTATAGGGGTTGAACAGTAAAGATAAAAGTTTACAGCTGTAACTTAAAATCGGTAAGCATTATAAGGATTCCCATGAAACAACAAAATAATCGTCATGTAAACGAAGTTGCAGGAGCCAATTACTTGTATAATAATTCTTTATTTTGTGTAGAGAGAGATGACTTAAAGATTACAACATTATTCGGATTATTTTGAGCTGTAATCGCTTAGTTATATCGTCTATTTATTTTATGAAATATCTTCTTTCACGGATTTGTTTATATCACCTAAAAATTGCCGCTAATATTATACTGTGTTGTATTTGTTTACTCTATATAGATACATTCGTGAAGTAGAAAAAAGTTAATTGATATATTAATTCCACACGCAGTTCGTAAATTGGATACAGCCGAATTGTTATTTCATTTTAAATCGTAGATTGAAGATACATACCCAAATTAAGGAGCTACCATTACAGAGTACGAAAGTTTTTATAACACTAGGTGATGCAGTCTGGTTGATAACATCAGAACACTCGAATTGAACGTCACGCTTACATTTTTAATTTAAAACATATTACAATGATATTCGTAAGACACTAATATGATTATAAAAAAAACGTCGATCAATACTATAATAACTATTTCTTTCATATGTAACAAGAGGTACATTGAAAAATTTTATTATTATCTTTTGTATACTTTTGTAAAACTGTGTATATAGTCCGCACCATATTTTTGACCACTTTGATTACACGTATTATATTATAGTTATTATATACATATAGATAATTGTATCTCGAATAACTTAACGATAAACAAACGCCAATTTTAAATTCCTATAAAAATATTTCAACTTTATTTTCTATCATATTCGTGACTATCTTATGCATAAGCCCGAACTTACGGGTATAATCAGAGCAGCCACAAAGACTCACGGGGACTATACTTACGTATATGTACTTGAAAGTACAATTCATACAATGTTTATATAAAGCCCAATATAAACTTGAACATGGTTTAATTAAATATCGAAATAATTCGTAAGAATCTAGATAACTCTCCTTAATCCATTTATATTGCTATAGGTCTAGAAACAACTATTGAAATGTTGGTAGCAAACACTACTTTTCTTATTATTTATTATAACGCACGGCTGCCTCCCAGCGTTAAGTGCTACGACCTACCCAGCCATGGGTCTGCGATAACAGAATTAGGTTCTATATAATTATGTTCGTGTACCAAACTTTTCTTAAATACAAAATCTGGCTTTTCTTTTTTCACGGCCTATTACTATTCGTCGAATTGTGATTAAAATCCTTAACGGATTTTTTTGTGAGCACTATCGAGTTTATACCTAACGTGTTATTCTTTTGACCGGACTTTAGAAAATGTAACAACTCTGACGCTATTTTTTTGTGAAGTGAATGTATTAATTCATTGACCTTTATGAGTGTGCACAAAATAACTTAGCAAAGATTAAGCACAATTCTACGAATGATATATGCACACAAATAAAATAAATTCATACTTGCTGCTGCCTGCGTCTTTTTTAGCATCAAAATCGTATACTTGCTTGAAATAAAATGAGTTGAATTAAGGCGAATAAGACGGGGTTAAATGGTGAACAAAACAGACGATTAAGTTAAAATACGATAGAAGTGCAAAATAAAAAATAGAACTAATGGAAAAAATATAAATAATCCTATATGTTTTAATTCATTGTCAGGCACTCAGTAGCTTTTTTTCTTTTATACTACGATATGACAATACGTGTGGGCCATCTGATGGTAAGCGGTCAACGTATGCACGCTTGAACATCGGATGTATCACATGTGCGTTGCCGACCCTGACGACTTTTCACCTGGAACCACAATTAATAATCTTTGTGAGTTACTAATATATGTGTATTATACATAATGCAGTTTTATTTACCTGTTATCACATAAAACCACGGTGTAAGGAACGAGAACTGGTTTATCTTTTTATTGTATACATTTTTATAACAAGGCATTGAAATCATCCTATATTTGAAACTTAAAGGTTTCGGTCCTTATTACGAACTATGACCGTATCGTGTACAAAAAAATACAAGAGACGAGGTCGTATACGGAATTAATAAGTTCATAACATGGTATGTATTATATATAGATTTACTAGCTTTTTCCTGTGGCTTCGTTCACGTTATCATAAATGTCATATAGCCCTCGGGAACACAACTTTAGTTCTGGATAAAAAGTACCCTATGTCCTTTTCTGTACCTCTGAAATCGTGTATATACAATTTCATGAGGATCTGTTTAGTAGTTAATGCGTGAAAATGTAACAAACAAACTAACATTGATAATTATAATATTAGTAAGGCTTTTACAAATGTTCAGTATGTTAATACTGAAAAAATAAATAACATTGTATGTTTCATTCCAATATTAATAGAGGATATAAGGTAATAAGATCCGAAAAATACCAACACTTCCATTAAAAATGAAAAAGTTAACATATTTAGCTATTTTATTTTCGTATATTCTCTTTTTAGTTTGAAAGGGATATAATGTCAAATTTTATCATTATTATAGTTAAACTAGCGGGCCCGGCAAACGTTGTCCCGCCCAGGTTATAAAACAATCCTTGACAAATTATATACCAAAATGTTCCTCATGAATCACTTTATGCACTGGTGAAAACCGCATGAAGATCCGTGTAGTAGTTTTTGAGTTTATCGCGAACAGACAGACAGACAGACGCGGTAGGGGACTTTGTTCTATACTATGTAATGAAGAGCATTGACAAGTAATTATTAACACTGACTGCCACGCCGTAATCACATGTTTCTTTTAGAAGGCCATGGATGAATTTTTACAATTGTAAAAAGATCTAGTCACCAATGAATACCGTGGCCGATCATATATGACGAACGTAGCTATGACAGTGTTAAATAAATATAAATACAACATGACATATATTTCTGAGCAAAATGCACTGTTCTTAAATACGATGTATTCTTCGATGGAAGAACAATACTTTAAGTGTACACAAGATATTAAGTTGTCGGAATGAGGGATGGAACTAACTGATCGCACACAATAAGATGGAGTGTAGGAACTCTATCCCACGGGGTCGGAGCTCAGTTAGCGGGACAGCTAGTCTCTTCAGTGTTAATAAACTTGTTTACCGTAATGATAGATAGTGAGAGATTAATGGCAGTTACTAAAACCTTGCTAGTGAAGATATATAATTAAATGATTTATATGAGATCGTTATTGGTAAAACAACATCATTATTATCGAGTTTGCTCATTAATTCCGTACATTAGAATCGGTATTTATGATACCAAAAGTATAGGCAGTTGAAAATGGTTTATGTGATAGAATAAATTAATAAGTTCCTTGTAAATTGTCTTATAGAACTAAACACAGTGGTTTTACTCGTGCTTAAATTTTTCTCGAATTACCTTTCAACGATGTAAGGAGTTCGACCGCACGACTGAATCGAGTAGGCTGACATAGGCATATATAGTAAGTAGCTCCTTCTCGCTAATACACGGTTCTCGTTGAGTGAGTAACCTGTTATTCCACGCCATGCTATACGGCTCGCCTGCAGTAGTATGTTTTTGTACTAATTGCTCTAAATTACGTTAGCGTAGATCATATAAAGAAGTTTTTACTTGTTGTATCAGGTTATGAGACGAGTTGTTTACGGTTGCGCAATATGGTCACATCTGGCGTGTGCCAGAGCGATACTGCAGTCTCCTGGTGCACCGGTCGTAAATCTACACACGAATTTCTACCTCACGACGTGAAGGATTGTATCATTATAATAACATTGGGTTTTATGGGATGAATAATATTGTCGAAAGTAATAGTAATAAGTATGTTTGTTATGGATGCATTTACTCTAGTTACTCTGATTATTTTGAACCTTTTGTAATATCTCTTGTGTGTGTACTTAAACTCACTAATATTTTTATTATTTTTGGTTGACTATAATACAACTAACAATTATAATTTTATTCAGTGAATATTGATTAATTTGCTCTACCAAAATCACTGCATTGATTTGTTATTTTAGATTTATTTGACAGTAATATTAATACTTACGGGTTGAACGTATCTGTACTAATAAAAAAGGAAATTGAAGCTTCTGTTTGTAACGTCAAAATAACAGCTCTATAATAACTTGAAATGAAATATATAGGCTACTTATATAATAACCAAAATTATTTTTGAACATTTTAGTCTATTTGCTTGTTCCGGATAAACGGTAGTATCGATTCTGAAGGGGTTTTCAGATTCAGAGATTTCAGTAGATAGCTGAGGTAAGGAGTGGCTCAGGCTTATATTTAAGATTGAGAAAATAGAGCTCTGCGCAAATGCCATAAATTAAAAGTATTGCCTAATATCCGAGACCCACACCTTTACACTGATCAAACATTTGTTGCTTAATTCCAAGCGGTCGAAGTTGCTGGTAAGTTATATATGTGTATACTTGCAAGCTCCACACTAAATTGCAATATAAAATGTAACAAAAATATAATATAGACTTCTCACTCTCATTCTCATTCTTGTCACTTCACAAGCATGTCGATGTCATCGGTGACGTGAAACCATAAGTTTTTCCGCTACCAAAAATTGATCAACAATCTAAATAAGTTTTCACTGCAAAAAACCGAATTATATTATGATTTCCTCGTAAGTAAGATACATACGTTTCTGCTATATTAATTTATGTATTTTTTTATGTTTACGTACTTTTGAAAACAAATCACCGTATTTGAAAAATCCATTTGGTGAAAACGTCAATCATACTGTCAAGATTAGAATAAGAGTTAGATTTAATATAGTTCTAAAATTGTAACTACTCGGGAACGTTCTTAACTTTAGATTGTAATATTGATTCAATTATAACACCTACACAAAGTCTTTCCTCGCGAAGACATCCATCTACCTCACGGAATTCTTTAAACTGATTATTGTTTGAATTAAGTCCGTAGATTTAGTTCAGTTTCGTTTTTTATAATGAATCAATAATATTATAATAAGTAACTAAAAATGTATTGATTTTGTCATTGATAAAAGAAGAATGTGAGATTATGAAAATAGAAAATCATGGGTATGCGAACGAGCTATTTGATTGAAGAAGGCGGTACTTTGCGGAAATCCAGCATTAAATATTATAATGGTTTCCAGGCGGAAGTGCAAAGTAGCGTCCACTATATTATTGAACGAGCTATGTCCAACGGTATTGTGGTTTTTAATGTACTTTTTTATGTGTTTTTTTGTGCATTTCACCAAAATCTCACCTGATGTGGTCCAAGATGGTAAACTAGAAGGAGACTACCTCTTAGGTGCAGCTGCTGGATTTTCTTCGTGAACTTTGTAGCTAGCCGGTCAGGCTTAGGTAAACTCTAATACGATGCTATAGTTTTTTTTATATCATATGAGGCAAACGAACAACCGAGTCACCTGATGTGAAATGATCACCGTCGTCCATAAACATTAGCCACACCAGGGGTGTCGCGAGTGCGTTGCCAGCCTGTGTTTGGAGGGAAGGGTGAAGGGGGGAGAAGAGGGAAGGAGCGGAGAGGGAAGGGGAGGGGAGGTGGTCCTCCGGCACTCTGACAGACCGAACGAAATGGAACAATGCAAGCACTGTTACTTCACGTCGGTTTTCGGTGAGAGGGTGATACTACCCCGGACGAACCGAGCCATTCATACTGAAACCAGTAATACCTTCCGCGCGGCTCTACCACCTACAATAGTTTCATCACGATGTTCTCCCTTACCGGAAGCTGTGGCTCATTCGCTAAAATTCTTAGCTAAGCACTGAGCCATTATTGCTAAGCTGTTTACGCCTCTATCTATTCATCCACTTGCGACTAGTTTGTTCAGGTACAAATCTAAATAAGACAAAATATATTATGAATGAATACATATCGTCAATTATTTGAATATAGATTAATACCTAATTAGAAGGCGAACAATTAACTGAGTACTTAAAATTAACCTATTTTACTGTATCATAAAAAGTTCGTTGACCTCGAAGCCGCGCCGTGACTAGCATTAAGTTCAAATAATACAGCCAAGTATGTAAATACATACCTTATAGCGATATTAGGTAGAAATAGAATTATAACAATGTTTATTCATTACAATTTCATATAAAACGATATAAGATGAATATTTTATTACGTTTAAATTATTATAAAAACTCACGTAGAAAAGAAAAGATGATCTGTAAAACAAAACTCGACAGTCGAATGTTAATTGAGAAATAAAACTCTCAACATTATTTTCCTACAAAGCTGCGGTTCAAATCTCTTACTTTGTTTCGAAGGCATCTGCCCCTTTTCAACTTAAGTTAAACAAATTTTCCGTAACAGACTTGCTCGAGACTCACCTAGAGGATTTGGGAGATCTACGAGCTTTTGTTTTTACCGTTTATTTTTTATGTATTTACCTTTTTCGTGAAGCCAATATGTCTGTAAATATTTAACTCAGCTTTTTTAGACGCGCGATTCAATTCAAAGGTTTTTTTAATATTTATACTTAAAATTACACAATATACATTCTTACATTTTAAAACAATATATTTCAGGAATATTGTTTATGTATAATATACAAGCTGTCAATTATAGATGGTTAGTATATTATTTTTTTACTTGAATGACAAAAAAAACATCGAATCACTAAAGAAGTTATTCTAGGATTTTTCTAAATATTCATTTCTCTATATGTCCTTCAAAATTTAATGAACGAACGTACATCCTCAGATAAATCTAGATCCATATCTTGTGATCGATCGTCATAATGTTGGTACTATAATCAAACAAAAAAAGTCGTGCCGTTTTAGGCTCATTAAAACTAAACGAAGTTTCTTAGGTGCTGGTTTTACTAAAGGTTTTATAGAACATTACCGATTTAACGAAGAATCATGCCAGCAGGTTTTACTCTTAAAATGTTATTATAGGATGGATTATTACGTGAATGAATTCCTCTTTGAATATATACTGAAAGTAATATAATTATTAACTATAAGAGCAAAAAAACTTTGATATATACCACGGAATATGCCGGCTCTCCTCGATGACTGGGGTGTTTTCCGAATTGATGGTAATCTTTTAATTATATTAATTATATATTTATATATTTAATTATTTTAATTATATAATACCTTTGTCGAGTCTTGATTATATAAATGACTAGCCTTTGTTCGCGGCTTCGTTCCCGTCAATATCAATTTGATGTATCCCACGGAAAAAGTACATTTTTTCTGAATAATGATGAGCGGTTGGAACGTAGTTAAGATGTGAAAGCGTTACAAACCAATGATAATTGATATCATTGTTACAAACTGACAAATAAACCTAGTTTCGCATTTATAATATTAGTTTAGATTTTTGATTACAGGTCTGATACCTGGGTTTTTAGGGTAATTCGAATCACCAATATGTAGGACTTGGTGATTAAATCCGACCTCTGGTTAGTTGTAGTATTTAGGTCGGCTATAATTGACTACTTTAATTATGTCGTTATACGAGTTTTTTTAACAACATATATTCATTTTAACTCCAAATGTGAAATTTCCTCAAACGAAGTGTATCGAATGTTGACGGTGTAATTCATCCATTTTTATAGGGATTTAGAGTACTAAGTTGTTTCTATTATGACATACTTGTAACTGTTGCATATTACAATATAAAAACTTATTCTCAATTTATTTGTAAGTAGTTAAGTTATGCATATTGATATCATACAGATGATCAGTAAATATCAGCGAAGCTATTATCGCAAGTGACATTGAGTTACTAGTTCATAGGGTGTTGCAATGTGCCATTTTCGACAAACTTGTTTTACTAAATATGCTTTACTAAATTATTGTTATAGAGACGATTCTAGATGTCACTATTAGTTATACTCGTCCGCTCGCATCGATAGAGTCAACATCGATCTGAAGATGCTCCGTGACGGAGCCAAACACGTTAAGACGTGGTAGCGGCCAATCTATTCCAGGCGGACGTGCAAAGTAACGTCCACTATAATATTTAATAATGGATTTTCGCAAAGTAACGCCTTCTTCAATCAAATATTATTAGTTACTAGTGGGCCCGGCAAACGTTGTCCGGCCTGATTACAAAAAAATCCTTGACAAATCATATACCAAAACGTTCCTCATGAATCACTTTATCCACAGGTGAAAACCGCTTGAAAATCCGTTCAGTCGTTTTTGAGTTTATCGCGAACAGACAGACAGACAGACGCGGTAGGGGACTTTGTTTTATACTATGTAATGAAATAATGATATTTATCTTAATATCATAAAACAAAGTCACTTTTCTCGTCTGTATGTGCGTACCCTTGGTTCTTCTAACTAAGCAACATATTTTGATACAGCTTTCACAGTTATTTGGTGAAGTTCTTCTGGAAAGCTTTTATGTGTTACTTATTTATATAAAATTTAGGAAAAGGTAGAAAACAAAATTGGTGTATTCTAATAAAGTCGTAAGAAGGAGTTATCGGGAGCTTTTATGTTAACACTGATAAAAACTTATGGTTACATAACTTATATACATAATAATAATGTAATACAGAATTGTCCACGATGGTATGTATCTTTCTGCTAAGGATAATCCACAGTATAATTTTAATCTTCTATATTTTATTACAAAATAATTGGATGTTTGTGACGCTTATTTCACTAATATAGTATTAATCTTCATCCGATTAAATACTTTATTTACGTTGAATGTTTGATGTCAGTCAAAATTACTCTTTATCAGCATATTATTTCAACGAATATTTTAGGAGATACTGCATATATAAAATTGCGAAAAAAAAGGATTTGTTTGCGCTGATTCATACGTAGCTTCTGACTTGATGAACTGAAATAAATAAATACAATTATATATATTAAAATGTTAAAAAGTGGTTGTATTATGTTATGACATCTATTGCGTTCACGCGAAACTGGAGCTGGTCGCTAGTGATTGTCATAATAAAAAAAATGTGTAGTAAAAGATATGTCTGAAGAAAATAGAGCTTGTTTCAAATTATGTTTGAATAATTCAGTCTGGTATTTGATAATAATAGTGCGTTTAAACATGCAAACTCTCCAAGTTTATCGTATTGCTTACGATTTCAGTTAGGTAATAGATTATATACTTAATTTGCTTCAAATTTAGACATTAAGCCTCATTAATTTTTTACAAATTTAATTTTTAAGCCTTTTGTTAAAATAAATTATAGTTCATCGTATACCCAACACGTGAAAATTTTCTTTACTTTAACATTTTATTGTATCTATTTTGGTAATCTTTAGAATACTAAATCCATGCCAGTTTATTATCAATTTATCTACGACTGTTTTCTGTGAATGTGGATTCATTTGATTCCCGTCCGTCTCGGCTCAATATGCAGCATGTTCAATAAAAAGTAGACAAAAGACCAAACGTTTGCGAAAATACTGGAATACTGTACATTCTATTCAACTGGCAAAAACCCAGGCAATAAAGTGTTCGTCTGAATTTTCAAGCATCTATTTTTCTGACCTCTATATAAAGTTTTTTATGGTAGCTGTAAAGCAATAATTATAGTTTCAGAACCAACTCTACAATTGCAACATTTATACGTTATGTGTGTTGTAGCACGATCATTTATATCTTATTTCATGTTCTATTTAAACAAAATATTGTGTGACAATATTGATTTGTTGTATGTATGTAATAAGAATACATTTAAAAACTTTAGTACTATATTATTGAAACTTATCTCAAATAAGAATCTAAAAGTATACTGGAATATAAACAGTAAATGCATTAAGTTTATTTATATGGTAAACAAATTAATTCGTCTTTAATGCTCTTCATAATTACGTACTGTGTAATTCTCATTACGGATATGGGTTAAGATACTCATTAGACAAACAATAAATAATAAATATATTACTAAGAAATTGAAATAGGTATTTATAAATAGATAAGTTTACACAAAACATGATCCGAATTTATGAAATTATGTTATATAATTTCGTCACAGTATTAAAAAAAATTAAGAAATTAAGTAAATGCGTTTCGTTGTGTCAAGAATCATTTATTTTGCTGTAAAATATTATTTTTATTCTATTATCGGTATCGTGCACAAAGTCAGCAACGAAACCAATGAATCAGGTTAGTTTGCGTGACTAATGAGCTTTTGTATTTCTTATTGTTTTTCAGTTGTTGACCCTTAGCTATCGACGTTTGTTGGTCGTTAGCTGGCAGGGAGTTTTGGTAATTATACCACTAAAATGATTTATTTCTACAGATTGTTATGGCAAAGATTGTTCACCGCCGAAAATTGGATTGGACTTTATGTCAACGGTGTAGTTTAGTTCATGATATGAATCTAAAGCCAATTATATAAATAGTTGCTCATTACCACTGGGAGAATTGATATAAATAAGGAAGAATTGTCGCAGAGTCAGGGTATAATTTTATATGAAAATATGCTAAAAATTTTCACTACGTCACGCCTGAGACAAGTGTTTTCGAATCTATCACGAAATGGGAGGGTTCTTTGTTCTAATGATAGCCACAGTACAATAATCGAAGAACATCGATGTCTATTGAAAGTTATCCCTGTCAGTCATTGATATACAAAAACCCAAAAATGCACACTTAACGTCTCACAACCGGCATTTAAAAATAAGTGCATCATGTAGTCATTTCAAATAGTCTCGCATCGCTTGCGTCCTTGTGCAAACAACTATAAATCATTCAGGTAAGGTTGAATTTGCAAATTATAAGTTATCACATAACAGGATAGTCTGCTGCCTGAAAAAAACTTAAATCATGGAGTGAATTCAAAATTAAAGTTTACCTTACTATGCTCGCGCGGCTTTAAATCATTCAGGTAAGGTTGAATTTACAAAGTGTATCGTATAACTACGTATGTATATTGGGGAGTCTTTGCGATCGGTTTTGAGCGCTACTTTTATTCTGGACTGTGTGTCTTGGGTTTTTATATGTCAATGCTGTCAGTGTAGAATATATACAGAATGATTTACACTAGCTAAACCCCAAGCGCGAGAAACCAAATAAAAGTTATTGAGAAGTGATCATTGCCATGTGCGTCGTGCTCGGGAACAGACACTGGAGGAGCCGTTGCGTTGTCGACGTCACCGGGGGGCGGAGGTGCGTGCGTTTCTATGCTAAATTTAAGTGGACTGTATATGCGGGGGTGCTATATTTGATATTCAACTATTGCGATCAGCTATGAAGAGGGAGACAAGGGTAGGAAGGAAACTTGGCACATACCTCGCGGCGCTGCAGTCTCCACGTGGCTAGCCGGCTAGGTGATTCTTGTTTCTCTCCACTGGGTCTTCTCCCACACAACACTTATTGTTTATAATGTATGTCGGCACGTATGTAGCGATGCGTTTATTTCTCACTCGACCATGTGAAAACTCAAAATGTTAGCACGCGGCGCGGACAACACTACAGTAATGTACTAGCAGCAGCAGTGGCCGCCGCGCGTCCGACGCGCGCGGCGCGGCCAACAACACTGGTAGCAATGGAACTGGCGGCGCGTTCGTCGCGATACCTTATATAAGCATGTGCCATAAGGAAGGGTGCGGGGCTGGTGGCGTGATCTGATCACAATTAATTGGTCGGGCTTCAAAGTGGCGTGACCTGATCACAACAATGCGGGAATTTCAAATATATATAAAGCGGCGCAACCAGACACCCCGTGGCTCCACTTTACAACTGAATTTACATCGATTCATCCCGGATTGCGATACTTATAAGGGTGCTATTCATTATTGATATTCAGACATGGGTTTTACTTCTAGTGGACTTTGATCAAAATCTAGTCATGCACAACTGCTATACCCTATGAACCAGTAATTAACCATGTTTTATAAAAAAAAAAAAAGTGGGGGTGTAAATATAAACAAAAAAAAAAAGAAAAAAAATAAAAAACTTTTTTTTTACAAAAAAAAATATAAAAAACTACCTAAAAAAAAAAAAAAAAAAAAAAAAAAAAACCCATTTAAAAAAAAAAAAAATAATAAAAAAAAAAAAAAAAAAAAAAAAAAAAAAAAAAAAAAAAAAATAAAAAAAAAAAAAAAAGAAGGGGGGAAGGAAAAATAATCTTTATATAGAAACAAAATAATTTAGGTCTGCCGTTGTGTGCGCTTCACTCAAAAACTTCTGAACAGGTTTCGACAAATTTTCTATTGTTTTATTTATTAGACACTTGGTTCTTATCTAAATAAATTATCACGATAGCCTCATTTAATATAAATAATCTAAGATTTTTGTAAACACTACGCGTGTCAAGCGACGTATGTTTTCTTACCGTGGAGAAGTGAGGTAAGCGTTGTGATGTTTATGTTTTTGCTTTAGTATATAATTTTTTTGTTAAGATAATAAACGACGCATATGATCTTGAGGGTAACAATCCTTATATACATGGTACAAGCCGAAATTAACAGCAACCAAGCTATACTTAGCTTGTCGTCACTGTCATGCTGACCTGCATGAATGTGACTTGAAGGACCTGATGTCATAAGAATGATAGAACAAGCTAGCCAAAAGATTCTCCCACAGCTTTATGATACGGCAAAGATAAGATGTTGCGAACTTTTTAGTTCGTATCCAGATGGAATTTACCGTTAAACTGCGGCTCCGATGCCCAGCTCGCGTGGTTTAGTTATAGAAGGAAGAGACAGGAATTAAATTAGATAGTTCTTCGGAACACTTGCTTAGATACGGTTGGCAAAACACGCTAAGTGACACGATGCTCCTACGTAAGTGAAGCGGCTCGATGAAGTCAGTAATATCTGCATTGACAATGCGAACACCTAGAAACACATTGCTTAGTAAATTAGGATTATCATCGTAATGAAAGATATTAGAAAATAAATCGTGGAAATTGCGACCGTTATTAAATAAAATTTGTAAGGCAATGGAATGTTGTATAAAATCGTTAATGTATGAACAAAACTTTCCTGTAAAACAATTAACTTTCAAATGTAAAATTATTCAGAATATGGAGCTCTTTAATTAGGTGTAAAATTATAAATTAGGAAAGTTTGGCCGTAAAAAGTTCAGGGATGTTAGATCTGCATATCTATTTCAAAGTTAAATAGACATTAAAATTTAGTGGATCTATATTTAATTTTAGCATATTGAAGATATTTAAGGATGTTCTATTTAAATATAAATAAACATTTTTTACAATACGTAGGTAAGTCATATTCAGACGTAATCTAGTCATGAGACTTTAACAAGCTATTTTTCTTTCTTGAAGCCTGTGGAAGGATTGCAACGAGTTCAAGGTATATAATAAAGTGTATTTCTAAAGTTCCGCACGTACACGAAGAGTCCAATAAAGTCTTATTAGAAATCGCAACAATGTATATATGAGGTAACCTCGTTTGAAAATAGTGTGTGACTATGAGTCTATTTTTGTCCTGTGAAATAATTTCTAAATTTGTGAGAAGCTATTTAAAATAGGTATATTTGTTAGTCAAAAGGCTTGTAGGATTGCTTTGAAAAAACTTTTGCTTCAAGCCGTCATTTACACTAGCTCGTGTGGTCTCCTTTTATATAAATTTTAAGATAGTGATCTAAATATAATAGCTTATCATCATTTATCAACTGCATATTTAACATTGGCACTTGCTGACAACTGTAAGGTACATACGCTTTGCATAGTAGGCACGCGCATTGTGAGGAAAAGTGAATGGAAAATAATACCACGGACCATGAATTCTGAGATGCCACAAAAACTCCATGGAAAGTTCTAACAAGAGAGCCACCATTTTGTTAGTTCATTGAAATTATATCAAGAAACTTGTAATATCGATACTCACTTGACAATGACAGTAATAGCCTACTAGAAGACTGGTTGCCAAAAATGGAATGGAAGAAGAACTTGTAATACTATTAACTACTCGACAATGGCAGTAATAATCTAAAAGATTGGTTGCCAAAAATAAAGTTAAATAAAAGAATTACTTAATGAGTGTATGAGAGTATGGATGACTTTTATTTCAAACTCGCTTTTGCTCGCGGCTCCGCTAAATTTAGTATAATATTGATATATCACTCGGGACCAGTACATTTTTGATGTGTATAAATTAAGTTATAATCATTACATAGTATAAAACAAAGTTCCCTACCGCGTCTGTCTGTCTATCTGTTCGCGATAAACTCAAAAACTACCGAACGGATTTTCATGCGGTTTACACCGGTGGATAGAGTGATTAATGAGGAACGTTTTAGTATATAATTTGTCAAGGATTTCTTCATAATCAGGTTGGGACAAACGTCTGCCGGGTCCACTAGTTAAATGTTCAAACTTTTCGAAGTAAATATATTACGTAATATAATTTTAAGTTTTATATGTGATAATTTTAAATTCTGTTATGATTTATAATTATTTAAATATTCTTTTTAGTTAGTTTAGTTTTTAATTCATCGTGACAAAGCAGACGTTTAACTTAGCAATTAGATGTAGTAAAAGAAAGAAAAATGAAACTTAAGTGACAGTAAAAAATAGTCTCCAGTGTTCTTTGATATTGCAGGTAGACGGTACTTTATGGTATTAGCTTTAATCGTCCGTTTGACCGTATCTTACAGAATATTCTGGAAAGGAATGAAATGTACAGTAACTTTAACCTTACCCGGGGATTTTCATAATAAAAATACTGTCATCTTTTTACATTATGACACGTACGACTCGGCTTGTCTGTTTATTTACGTGAGTGTTAGTTTATTTTAAAACTTGGAAAGGACACTTAATAATTCTCTTTTCGAGAAAAGTGATGAAGAAAAGGAGCTTAGGTATGTTTAACACTCCTTGATCTTAGAATTCTTAGATGTGTATGTTTACTATAATCAGATGCATTATTATTAATACTATAAACTATACTGAAATTATAAGGAGAGAGCGGATTTTTGTATGTCTGTTTATATGACGTAAGTAAACTCTGGAACCACTGCATAGATTTGAGAAATTCTTTCACAATTTGAAAGTTATTCTATTGCGAATGGACATAGGTTATCTATTATATTACTACATACAAATCATACTGTACAAAATTATGATGATGGTTGTTAGCTAAGGAAAAAAAGTGGTGCCTTTTCAGAGCTTCTGTGAGGGGTTTTACGTTGTTAGTTAACTTACGTAAAAATGTGTCTGTGTGAATCGTTTTTATAACAAAATCTATAAAATAGTTTACGTCGCTAAATATCTGTTATACTAATAAGCCACAAAACCTTTTATAATTAAAAAAAAATGAGTAATTTAATCAAACAAAAGGCGATCAGTTTGATAGTTCTACTCTCACATGTTTTCATAACAATTAAAAAAGCGACCAGTTTAACAATGTCCCCTGACGTCATCCAAGAGCAGTTACCGTATCTATTGCATCCAGGCTAACCCGGGACCGGCCGCTAGTAAAAAATAAAGCACCGAATATTCAAATACTAAAAAAAAGAAATCTTATTCACTATCCCCAGTAAATACGTTCATAAATTTCGCCTTTGTTCCTAGAGAAACATAACAAGACACGCAGTTTACGACAAGAAAACCATTCACAGCTCAATCTTCACTTGTTCCGCGGATATGGTAACATTCAGATGCAGTTACCGGGTAAATTGCCCGCTTCCTACGTTTTCGAGGGGTCTCTGAGCGTTGTACACTCGTGAACTATAACCATCTAGAAGTATCAAATGCAAAATTATAGTATCGATATATTAATTTGTGGTTACATCCTATGTTCACAATAATATAAACATCAAACATTTTGTACCACATGTATAGTAGTCTACATACCTTCCAAATTTCATGTTTCACACTCAGTAAAACCAATAACAGTTTTTAGGTAATAGTGTTAGGTTTTTTATTAAAGTCACACTGTATATTGCTGATTTACCGGACTGTAAGTTTAAGTGCCATGTCAAGCGGGTTTTGGTGTTAATAGGGTGGATCAATGTGAACGATGGCGATGTCTGGAATTGATACCTCTCGTGCATCCACTAAAAACGATTGTAACTTTAATGCATTCTTTTTGTCGTTACTACTTAATGTCGGTTGTTTTCCGAACCGGTGGATGTTTTGACGTTCACAAGCGCCTTCTTAGAGTCTAAATTGAATAAACTAATTTTGATTTAGATTCACCAGATCAGAATAAAGAAACGGAAACAAAAGACGAAGCTAGCGAAGAAAACTAAGCAATACGTTATATTTTATTACAGTATAATATGTATTTACATTGTTTCAGCGAATCAAAAAATATTATTATATATTGAATTTTTCAATATGTCAAACATATTGTAAGTTGTATCGATGTAATAAAGCATTTTAGGTTTTCAGTCATGTATGCTTTTTTATTATTGTTTATTATTCCATTCATCGGACTGTTGACTGTTGCAATCCACAATTGTAAATAAATAAATAAATCTGTACTCTTCTAGTGATTCTTGGATTCTGTGTTCGATATAGGGTGCGTATTTTGTGAAATATTTTACGATTCTTCAGTCATAAGCCTTTCAAGGTAGAACTGAATATGGTTATTTTGCTCCTATTTGGTTATCTATAAAATGTACTGGTATATTGCAAAGGCGTAAGTAATATTTACGCTTTTTAATAGATTACATGACTATAAACATATAAATACGAGGTAAAAATCTTGCACAGAGATATTTAATTCCAAACTGAGAGTAACTTAAATTATGACACCCAATCAACACATATACAAACAATTGACAGTTACTATAGTCACAACAAAAAGTCAGTCGGGAGATCAAATGTGATCTCTTAACTTATTAGAAGGATTTACTTTTAACTTAATTGTTAAGCAGTAATACCAGATTAGGCCTCCCTCGGCAGTGGCTCAAGCCTAGGTCTGTTCCCTCGGCATGGAGCCCTTGAGTGCGCTGCTCGCGCGATACAGTGACACAAAATCTTACATCACTGCGACAACATTACGCAAATCACCTCCACACACGTGCACACATACACGCTTACACATGCAAGTGGAAGGGTTTTATTTTTTCCCTTATCAAACTGAAATAGTTTAGAATATTATCTGATACGAAATATATATAAGAGTTGTTGAGGTATGTATATTTGGTACACATATATGTTTCAACAGCTCATATATGTATGAATAGTTAGCTTAGCTTAAGTTAGCTTAGATAGGTCGCGAATTATATGTATCAGGCAACTGCCCTTGTTTTTTTATTAACGTTTAACGTGGGGAAATCCTTTATGGATACACCACCCTCTCGGGGGAGAGAGTGGGTTTTGTCCGACTCGCATGGTTTAAAACCCCACGGTGTACCGTCCGACCATTTGTTGGGGCGGCAAGGGATCGAACTATGCTAGTCCCCTTGGATAGCCGCCCCAACGGTCCGCTCGGACAGCGTCAATAGTATAACGCCCGAAACGCTCGTCCGCCAGGTCCTGCCTCCATCGCCTTAGCGTCTCCTCCCGGCCTTCCCTCCTCTTGGCGTCAATCTCTCTGGGGGCTGGAGGCTCCTCAATTCTCTTCTTTGCCGCCGTGAACTCGTACACGGCGGCAAGAACTGCCCAAACCGAGGTGTGCCGTGCACCCTTGAGCTAGTTGTCAAATAAAATCGGCTGAGCACCTTAAGCGCTCGCCTTAGTAGTTCGGTGAAGCTGTTAAGATAGTACTAGGTCAATAGCGTAGTCAGTTCAAAAAAATAAATATGTTAAGCAGTAACTGTGTTAATATACAAAATTAAAAAACAAAGTTTTCTATAAGTTTTTTAGTTAAAAGTGTAGCCACTAAATGTTGCAAACTTACACCAGTTTCCTAAATTATATTATTCATTTATTTTAGTAGTAAATTAAACTATTACGGGTTAACGACAAAAAACTAAAAATGCCTAAAATTACGTACAAAACGGTTTCTTGGCCATTAAATTCATTGATTCAATAAGACTGGGAAAAGTTTTTATTTGACAAGGGACTGGAGCCTATGAGTCACGTGGATTCTTAGGAAATTGAAAAGGGAAATGGGTTTAGTTTACAAAATGTAGCTCCCACGAGATAGTACATACTTGTAATGATAGTTACTATTAAATTATTATAAGGTTAAGGTTATTTTCTTCAACAATATAATTACTAATTTTGTGACAGTAAATAAATTGATGTGATTTTTGTCAGCTTATTAATTGTACCAGTATTAAATGTTGTAATCCTTTCCGTATTGTTATGTGTTAGATAAGCATGTTCTTAAAAAACCCAGAACCCGATTACGGCGACTCCCACAGTTTCCAATTGTGAAACCAAGCATCCGCTCAAACACATACCTAGTTGGTTTAATTCACACACTTACGCATGTGTAGAAGAAATGTCGATGAGGCGGACGTAGTGCCACCTATTATTCATCAACATCAATAATATCGTTTTGTTTGAAATACAAGCGACCTTTGAATAATTTGGATTTGGATTTGAACACAAAAATCGCGAATAAAAAATGAGAGGAGTTAGGAAGGTAAACATTTTGGGGTTGTAGATATTTTTTCATTGCAAATTAAAAAAAAACACAAAAAATAAAAAATGTCCAAAAAATTGAAAAAAAAAATCGGGATACGGTCATCATAATCACCTAGAGGTATAAAATATACTTTACGACCTATTCTCATATCTACCTAATATATATTTGAAAATCATAAAAAATTCATAAAAATCAGTCCAGCCGTTTCGGAGGAATTCAAACACTAACACCGTGACACGAGATTTTTATATATTAGATGTATAAAAGCTTAACAAACAAAACAACAAACTCACATTCACACTTATAATATTAGTTGATTTAATTATTACATGAAACAAATATGTTACCTACAACATAAATATAATTATGTTGTCTCGTTAAAAGTTGTACTTCTGCACAAAGCTACAAAAATGTAATGTTACTGTTAATATTTTGAAATGGATCTACGAACTAGTTTAACAAAAACATGGTTCTGTTTTCACGTATCTACTTTTGTTTTACGGTCGACAAACGGTACTCTTTTACGCAACCAGAACAGGGATGTAGTGAAAATATAAAAATATCGTCCGTAGTGAGATTCGAGTTGCATCGGACCTGTCCATGCACAATTTGAACAGTTTACGCACTATACACTAAAACCGTTGCGATCGAATCTTTTCATTGCATATAAAATTAATCGCGTACGACCCTAGTTAATCTTCATGACTCCTACTATAAAAATGGGGTTTCTTGATTCCTAAGGTTTTCGGGTGTTTAAATGATATTTTCAATTTGGTGATAACGTTCCACTAAAAATAGAATATATATCGTATAATTTTATAATATAGATCGTCCAACAATGTACAAAGCCAACGCGGTGTTTTAAAATGTCATTAGAATAACAAGTATATATTTGATACTAGGTATTTACAGTACCATAATGAAATGACATAAATGGACGACTGAATATAAATCTGTCAATTTTTTTGAAGATTTTACTACTGTCTTGTTTATATGGAAATTTTTAACCTACTGTTTAGAATCTCGTACGGTCTTCCAAACATTTTCTTTTATACGAACCTTGGTAATACAACTATAACTAACAATTACAAATATAACAAATAAATTAGACATGCTGGTGTGGTGGTTCTGAAATTATGCCTTTATATATATTCAGCAATTAATATTTATTTGTATATATTAGTACATTTAAAAGCATTCTTCGTATGAAATTTTATAAAAAGTCTTGTAGGAGTTTTAGAAGTTACCTGTTGATCTAGAACCTCAAATTAATTAATGATGTTTTGTAAACTCTTACTTTTGCGTTTGGAACGCTGCGTGTTAATATTATAGTGTGTATACAATTGAGATGGCTCAACGCAGCCGTAACTTCACGCGCGGCCGCCGCCTGTAACGAGCAGCCACATAAAACAAAATGCCAGCACAGAAGGGATCCTCTAAATTAGCTTAAATGCCAAGTAAACTGCGAATCGCTTCGCCATTTGTAAAAAGATCTTAGATTTAGGCGTTATTTTATTCATAGGGGATACCCGGCCTCGGCGCAATGTACCATACACAAAAATCAAATTCGTCTTCCTATAACTTTACCAAATATTTTGAGCTTAATTTTAGTATTAATATAGAAAAGTTGTATATTCGTTATATTAATGGTCAATTTTAACTATATAAGCTGATATTTTTAAACCTAGACATTTTACATTGTTAGAAGTTGTCAATATTTAAAAAAATACCGTAAATATGCACCTTGAAATAACAATCTGATTAAAAATTGTAGGTAAGGGTCAAACACCAGGTAATATCCGCAATATTACTTAGATGTGCATCCACTAATCAAGCCACGTGGTAGTACCACCAAGCACATTGTGGTAAACTTGTCATAATACATATCTTCTGCGAGTTTGGTGGTCCATCCAGATTTTATCATATAGTCTTAATTGGTCAATCTTTAGTAGCCTGCTATAATTTTCGATACAACGATTAATTGATCCGAAACGACACGATTGTGGCATAGACAAGGACGTAAGAAATAGGATAAATGCAGGATAGATGAAATGATGAAAGGTGTGTGAGGTCGCTTGTGACTCGAGTAAAAATTGTATAAAACTATTATAAGACCTATCGTACTGTATGGATCTGTATGCTGGGCTATGAAAGAGACGGATGAGAGAGAGATGCGAATGTTAAGATATATCTTTGATGTAATCAGTATCGATAAGTTTAGGAGTGAGTATATCAGCGGAAGTTTAAAAATAACACTAATGACAGAGAACGCTGCCACGCTGCAAAGAAGAGCCACGCTGAAGCTATTACTGGTTTCAGCATAAATGGGTCAGCTCACCCGGTAGTACCACTCTCTCACAGAAAACCGACGTGAAGTAACAGTGCTTCCATTGTTGCGTTTCGTTTGATCAGTGAGAGCGCTGGAGGCCCATCTCCCCTCCCGTCCCCTTTTTCCCCTTGCGACTCCCCTGGTGTTGCTAGTATCTATTAACAGTGGTGATCACTTAACATAAGGTAACCCACCTGGTCGTTTGGCTCGTATGACAAAAGAAAATGTAACTAGAAAAAAATTAAGCACAAAGGTAGCCAGATATAGGAGTAGAGGAAAACCGAAAAAGTTATGGATGGATTTTGTAAATATGATATGCGTATGAAAGGTGTGCATACTAAGGTAACATCTGACAGAGGACAGTAGAAGGGAAAAACAAGTCGCGGCGACTGATACTGATAGCTTTGTAGGCCAGCAAGACAACGGTGACTGTTGATCTATTGCAAATCTCTGGAGGCCGTATTTTAAACATGTTTGAATGGAGTCATCGTATTATTTTCTTTTTATAATTTTTATAAATCTTAATTGTCGACCTTTCCAGCACTTAATTTGAACTAAACCTCGTTTAACCAGACCAATCAACTAAAATTGGCCGTGTTTTTATATTACACAAAAGCAATTAAAACTATAATGCTTTTGTTTCTACAAGAATATTTAGAAACCGTATTATATTTATAGTTTGATATGAAGCTAAGTTAAATAAGTACCAGAGTATAAACAGCAATAAAGCGAATATGGAGGAATCGTAAACAGGAAACATTTTATAACGCCCTCCCTGCGAAAACTCGACCTCAGATATGTTATGTAGATAACAAAAAGTTGGATAGCTGGAGTAGGAAACAAAATGTGGACAGAAATATTTTAGCATTTACGAGTAATGCTTGTCTTAGTAATAATATAGATACAAAAATGTAATTTGGCAAGTGTACATAAAGTTTTTAGTTTTATATTGTTATGGTTTTCCTGGAAAATTCTTTATGTAAGTTTTTACTATTTATGTACGAAAATAATTTTTTCCTTCAATGTGAAGTTCTGTTAAAGAATTATTATTTTGTACCATATTATATTACCCAAAAATAAAGTAAATTTATGAAACTTTGAATATTTAATGGGATTAGTACCGTGACCTATTATACAGTTTTTTTTTAATATTTTAGTTAAAGTATATTTATAATCTCAACTTGTAGATGGCGATAGAGGCGATTACACTTAGAAGGCACTGAAAAGGATTGTCTGCTTTGTTTAAGAAGACAAATATGATTAGATAGACAATGAAACGTAGATGCTTGACAGTGTATTTTAAATGTATACTGGTGGGCCCTGCAGACGTTGTCCCGCCCTGATTATAAAAACATCCTTCACAAATTATACACCAAAACGTTCCTCATGAATCACTTTATACACTGGTGAAAACCGCTTGAAAATCCGTTCAGTAGTTTTTGAGTTTATCGCGAACAGACAGACAGACAGACACGGTAGGGGACTTTGTTTTATACTATGTAATGATATTACAGTTTATACCCATTTAAAAATACATTATAATGAATTCATACGGTGAAGAAATTATTCTCACATGCGTCTAAATGATTTCTATAAGACTACATTTCTAAATCGTAATAAGATAAAAATCACAAGATATAGAACTGAGTAGTTTAATTATCTGCAAAGAGCGAGAAAACGTATATAATAAAGTGGTGTTGTTCCATACTTTCGGCTTACATTGAAGGGTGTATCGTGTAATGACAAATAAATGAATCGACACGTTGCAACTCATAATCGTTTTTCTATCAGAACTACAAAAAACATATGTATATTTGACAAAACCATTGTCATATAGCCTATCGCATAATAATACAGTCGGTTCTGAGAGTACATAAATCACACGTGTCATAGTTTAATAACGCTTGACAGATTTGAGAGCGCAGCAGATTCAAGCAATATGTCACATGTTCGCAAAGCGAACCCTCGCTTCTCTATCTCTGACGTGAACCTAGAGCTACGATATCCTTTATTATTACTCTGCTCAATGAAAATATTGTATTTGATTATATCCTCCTTTATGATAACATTTCAGGTGTTTGTTGAGTCGCTTTTAAAATATTTTATATTTAGAACCGCCTGTTCGTTTGCCTACTATGATATAAAAAAAATAATCTTGAAGTTGTTTTTTTTATATTTTAATTTTGACAACCAATTTTGTAGATTATTACTGCCATTGTCGAGTAAGTAATAATAAAATACAATTACAGGTGTCTTGTGATAATGACAATGTTCGAACAAGATGGTGGCCTCCTTAGTCCTTATCAGAACTTTCCAAGGAGTTTTAGTGACACCTCAGAATCCATACTCCGTGGTATTATTTCTCATGCACTTCACTTATGCACAATAACCGATCTATATTAAGTAAAATACAAAATATAGAGTCAGATAATACAAGAGTATGAATAAAATATTAAATCCACTACATGAAAGTCAAAGATCCCGCCAAGAACTCCCTTCTAGCTGTTATAAGTTTTATTAATTACTACTCGAAATGGTATTTTAAATCGACAATATAACAGGCATCATATTATTTAACTCCCTTATTTAATTCCTTTAGTTGATGTATTTTTAACAATCGTTACCTGTTTTCGTTATGAGTGTGGTGGATCATTTTGATCATTGGAGATAGATTATCCTTGTTGTGTCGTTTTTCTGTCGCATTAGAATGGAGGAAATATTGGAGATTAACTACACTGCGAAATGTGGCTTATTTCTTTTAGTTATTTTTATGAAAAAGACACATTTCACCCATTAATGAAAGGTAAATTTTTTATAAAAACTATTTTACACTTTAATAAATATTATAATACCTTATATATAAGTTTTAAATCTGTACATTGAAACGAGGATTATTAAAATAAAAATAGGATAACAAACACATACGACGATTTAACTTTTGAAGATTCAGTAGCTCCATCTTAGTAACACACTGAAACTGCTGTTGTACGTAATAGTTTTCTAATTTCAGATATATATGTTTGCCCTTTACTATTTCAGTAATTTCATTGTATTGAGATCAATGCCTACGTGGTAACTTACAGTTGTCGTGACTTATGACGTTTGTATGGCCTCATCCTTATTTCTAACTGTCTATTGTAACGGGATTATAATAATTCCTCTTAGTGATACAAATTTCACATAAAAAAACGAGAATTTCAAGACAATATAATGATAAAGGGTATTGAGAAAGACGAGAAGCAGATTTGGCTTTAAAGTGGCGTGAATTATAGAACGTGGGACGAGTCTTCTCGAAACTTTGTTATAATAACAAGCTTACTTTGAAAATAGACAATAATATTCAATGTATTTTAAAAAGGTCAGTAACCTCTCCGATTGATATGCTGTCCACGATGACCTTCGATTACCGTGTAATGTTTCAATGAGTTATAAGATGAGAAGCTAATAAAATAGAGAAATCTCGTAAGTTAACGACGCCTCTGAAGGTTAAATAGTTGTATAATTTTGACCTTTTTCCAAACATTTTCTTTCTATTGAAGATATTTTAATGTCACCGATGGTTAAAAAAATTCTACCTCCATTGATGACTATTGCCTTTTAGTAAAAAGTCTAACTTTATTATAAAATTGTAATGTAAATGTAAAAGCGACGTACAAACCATCGCGCTTACTCGTTCGCTCGCATTGGAAAAGGTTAACATTGATCTGAAGTGGCTCCGTGACGTAGCGAAACATGTGTAATCGAATGTGGTTTACACGTTAATCTGCGATATACTCGTATTTTCATTAATTATATTTCACAGTTATACCAAGAGTGTACACCAACGTCAGGTTGAACCATCAACCAAAGACTCGTTTTTAATTACTTTTATTGTTTTGGTTAATAATATTTCACTCTTTCTAATACCAGTTTCAGATTTAACTTTTTCAGGTACACCTCGCGCAAATAAAATCAAACGTTTTTTTCTTGTAGTGAGACGTGGAAGCGGCCAATTAATTCCAAACGGAAGTGCAAAGTAATCTCCACTATAATATTTATATGAAAAACAATTCTTACTGTTTTTAATATTCGTTCTGAATGTGAAATCGATCGAGTTTATTTAGAAAGTAAAATAACTACTCAAATAATAGTTTTAAGTGTTTATTTGTAATCAGTAATTATTAGGTATGTAGGTGGTAGAGTCACGCTGAAGCTATTCCTGTTTTCAGCAATAACGGGTCGGCTCGCCCGGGGCAGTACCACCCCCTCTCACAGAAACACCGACATGAAGTAACAGTGCTTGCATTCTTGCGTTTCGTTCGGTCAGTGAGAGCGATGGAAGCCTACCTCCCCTCCCGCTCCCCCCAAATATAGGCTGGCAATGCACTTGCGATTCCCCTGATGCTGCTAGTGTCTATGGACGTTGGTGATCACTTAACATTAGGTGACTCACATGTTCGTTTGCATACTATAACATAAAAAAATTAAGAAATCGAAGGTCTAATTTGATACAAATGAAGAAACGGAATGAATATATGGAAAGGAGAGTGAAATTGCTAAATGAGTAACACGCAAAGATCTTAGTCGATTAGCTTTGTCATGGTCGATCCCACTCGCTAGTTCATGTCACTCCATGACTTTGAGACCTTGAGACGAAACAGTCGTATGTAATTTTCTAATCTGCAACAGACGTGCATGTGGAAGAAATATAAATATTATTAGTTTATCGACGTAAAATTTATAAAGATAAAAGTGGAGTGACGCATGTTAGTATAAATATTAATGATGATTCTAAGGTCGGGAAGGGTGGCCTAGGGGAGTTGCAAGGAAATACCCGACGGTTCGCAGAACTCAATTGTATGGCGCCGGCTCGACGGACATTATTTACCTGGAAGCAAAATAAATTATAAGCATGTTTTTGGAATTCACTCGTGTGTCCACGGTACAATCGAGGAAATAATGTAAATTAAATAACAGTCGATTAGAAGTTAGGAACGTAATAAAAACGGTTCAGTTATTAAAAACGATTTTTAATCATGTTATGAATTGTTTTATAAATGTTCGGATAATTGCCCTTTTTAGACAATTTAATAAGATTAGTTAATCTTATAAGTTCTGTGACCGAGAGTATAAGGCATATCTAATATCTATCGCTCATATATCACGATTAGCAGTTAAACCCTCGGAACGTATTACGTTTTAAGTTAAGCTGTCCTTTATACCTCTAATTACAACAAAAATGTGTTTTTTGTAATTTTTATACATACTTATATATAAAAGCGTATGTAGGAGACAATATTTTTTCTTTTCAATTTACTTAGAATAATGAAAAGTTTTTATGTTTTTCATTTGTACAGGTTTTATTTTCGCTGATAGTGAAATAGATAGGTAAATAATTAACACAATTTTATATTATTAAGATATACTAGTTGTTGTAACAGCATAAATACAACAGTTACTGACATTGATATTATTTTTAAATTGCAGCCACGAATACGAATGTCTCAAATAAATATTCCTAGTAATCAAAAATGCACCCTCTGATTTCAATGTATAAGTACATTGAAGGGAAAACCAAATCGAAGTCAGTTACAATTACGTCTGTTTTTGTAAAGAATGCTTAAGTCTTTTAAAAATCCAAATCTTTAATAAGCATCCTTTCTTTGTAGCCTTTGTATCTTTCGGAGTTTATAAAAATTGTTGTCTAGATTGACATCACCTTGAGCAGCACAAAACTTTGATCAGCTTGTTGGTGCAAGTAGTGGCATAATGATGGTGCAAAATGGGAGGCAAAATAATATACAAATATCAACAGGAAATTTGTTATATTATATTAGGGATCATGGTATATTGGCCATAACCATTCAATGTTTCATCTTTTATTTTTCTTATGTAAGTCTGAGATAAATATACCGCGATAGATGTGTGGCTTTAGGCGACAACATTGCTTTCGAAGCAAACACATTCATGGCAACTTTGGTATCCGTGACGTCGCGGGTAAACTACAGGAAATTTGTTTCTGTTTGTAGGGCAACATAAGTTGTAGACAACCAAATTATGTTGGAAACAAATACCTTAAAATGACTGTGCAAGGGTCAAGATCTCGGTAGACATAAGAAACTGGCCGGATTACGTGGATGAAAGAAGATATGAAAGAGAACGATCACACATAAACTAATGCCGAAGATCGGACAAAGTGGAAGAAACTAAGCCGGACCAGGACAAGAAAACGCTAGGGAGAAGAAGAAGACTAAGAGATAAGGCTAAAATAAGTCTTCGGTTCAGTATTAAGTACAAGTACCAGTAGTTAAAACAAAACTAGATACAGTGGATAGGTCATCGCAATATATTCGATTAAGTCGCGATCACTTTACACCAGGTGTTATAATCGGTATAATAGGGGGTGTAGGACGACAATTGTATGTGGCCGGGTCGTGGTCGTCACACACTCCAACATCCACCATAGTGGCACTACCAGCCACTACCAGAGAAGTGGTTCTGTGCCCATACGGGCCACAGCCACTATACAAATTTAATATTATAGTGGACGCTACTTTGCACTTCCGCTTGGAATTGCAAAGTAATATGCGAATTGTAATATAACCCTCACAGTGACTGCATTGTGTTTACCGTTAGTAGAGTACAGTCACTTTGTGTACCCTCCATAAAAAGACGGAAATTGGGTTGAATTAAATTAATTTGAATTATTTAATGAAATTTTAAACATTTACACCTAAACAGAAGGAATCACCAACAAAATATGCCGTATACTTGATAAATATGTATAGGATGATAAAGAACAGCGTTTTTCAAATCAGTTCTATTGTGTAGTCTTCTGGATACATTATTAACTAAGTTTAAATGCAAAATCCAACTATTACCTTTATGTATAGACTAGCGGGCCCGGCAGACGTTGTCCCGCCCTGATTATAAAAAAATCCTGAACAAATTATATACCAAAATGTTCCTCGTGAATCACTTTATCCACTGGTGAAACCGAATAAAGATCCGTTCAGTAGTTTTTGAGTTTATCGCGAACAGACAGACAGACAGACGCGGCAGGGGACTTTGTTTTATACTATGTAATGTGAAAATGTACAAAGAATTTTAATAACTAATACATAACCACAAAATGTTGTGCAAATGTACAAAGGATTTTAATAACTAGTACATAACCAAACAAATACATAACCACAAAATTTTTAATGATGTTCAATGAAGAAAACGTGTTTATATTTTAATCATTGCGAATGAATTTAGTTTTATTATCATTTTAATAGTTTTATCAAATGATTTAGTTAATATTTTTGAGATTTATTTCAAACGCATGAACAATTACAAAAAAATCTTATAGAAATGGTAAATAATATAAGTCGAGGTAAAAGGTAAAAATCAACGAAAAATCAATGTTCGACATAAAAGCATTCTAAAGGTTTCTGGATGTTGTGGTTGCGACGTGGTTAGAACATTATTTAGCGCGTGTTCGGAAATAGACGTACTCGAATTTCTCATAGCTTTATGTAACCAAGTGAAACCTTTGGAAGTCTTCGGTTTTTTATGCTTTTGTCGAAATTTTATTAAAATTTGAAATTGGATTTATCAAAACTTTTAGAAGTAATAATTTTTAGGTTTAAATATAGAATTATTTGATTAATGTGTTTTTATGGATTCAGTTTCTCAAAATATTAAAATTTACGGACAGACTTTAATTACTTACAACTCCTAACTACAATAATATAACTCTTGTGATTTATCGTACCTCAGGTTTATTAAAAAGTTACTTTAAGCATGCTGTTATAAGACAGGCCATTCTAGAAGGGATATTTAATATGCTAGATTCATTATGCTAGGTTCATTATACTAGGCATAATTATGACAACATAATTTGCTGAAAAAAGCGATGTAGGCTATAGAAATATTTTATATAAGATAAAGCTGACAATCATGCAGTAAGGCGAATTTAAGTAGGATATTTTTTTTGTTAATGGTGTACTATCAACTATGAAGATTAAAAAGTAAAAAATATATATACCTCGTAACGATGGTCCGCTGGTTTATATTGAAGATTATCTACGAGGTCATGATTGTTATATTAATACCGTTTTACCTTTACATTTTACTACCTTCTTTTGTATTTTTTTATTCTTATTTAGCACTACTATATTACTTTTACCCGACGTATTCCAATTTAGCATTGGTTAGCACCTTTTGATATTATTTTTAGGACAATTTTCGAACCGTTTACGCACGTTGGTAGGGCGGGTTAATAGAGTTATTATATGAACTGTCAATTTGAGGGATCTTTTTTATGACGATAAAGCATTTTAATATTTTCAACTGGATCCACAGAAAGGCTTGTTAAATTTAATTTTGTTAAATGGTCATTTTTTAAATAGTTTTCTTTGGTTTTTTATGGTAAAAGTGTGCGTTTTATTTTTATTCTCAATTCACATTCCAATCATTATCTTTGATTATTTTTTTATTATCTTCTAGTTACGGATTGTATTTTATTATTAATCTACTTTTTATAGATTTAATGATATCAGGTCTTAAATATCAGAGTATTTGAATATAATGATATAAAATGTTTCCAGTTTTTGCTACATTTAATTTATCTATTTTTAAAAGAAAATAAAATGCTAAGGCATAGCAAAACTTTAACCAATTAGTGTTGAATATAAGACATAACTATTACGAAAGTCTATTTAATGTAGTCGCAAATATAACCGTATAATATTTTTATGCATACATCTAATAACATACGGTTATTGAAATAGTTTTCCGGCTCTTTATACTTATTTGCTCTCACCAATAAATGTAATATTTCAACCTTATTATGTTAGAAAATGTCAGAATCAGAAGGTTATAGCGAAGGCTGTATAATGAAATGTACGCGTGCCCACCTTACGAAAGGGATGGAGATAAAAGGGGGTGGTGCTTCGAATAGGTACTGGTGCAAGTTGGTTGCAGTTATCCTTGGACTGCTACCGGAGGCAGTCGCGTGTTAGCCACATCGCTCGCGTCACGTATAAAACTTTCACGGAATTTCGGGAAACTATTACACGATTTGGAAGTTAACCGGCTCCGTAATCACTTATTTGCGTGTGTTGAATGCAAGTTAAAGAAAAGTTTATAGCGTGATTTATTATGTTTTTTAATGACGAAACAAATACTTAGTTTTTTAGATTTTACTTACATTTCTTAATTTGTTTCCGTTATGCACGTTTTATTTATGTAAATTATCACACTATATAGTACGTGGCGCCCAACGTGTTACTTCAATTTCTATAGTAGAATCTCCAAATGAATTGTTTTGATTTAATTCCTTTGTTTAGTGTAAAAATGTTATTGTCATTACTTGTATTGGATTGGTTATTAACCGGCACAACGGATGCTACCACTCGTAAGTTGTTTGATATAGTTAGTAAACTTTCGCAATTTATTTTTTCGCATTTAAGTATGTTTGTTTGATTTTTTTGTATGTTCTTGTAAATTAATCTTTATCATTGCTTATGATCTCGTAACCATAAAATGTTTCAGATATTTTATAGTTTCAAAATGATATTAGTTATATTTGATTCTATTTAGGTATTTAAATGAAGGTATCTTCATGGTATAAAAATCATGGTGTAAAAAAGCGAAGAGTTTAGAAAATAATATTTATGAAAAGTGTTTAAAAATAATTTAGGTAATTTATCCTTTACGCCTATGAACGCCAAAACTAAATTAATGAATTAACAAATCGAAATCTTTAAAAAACATCAATAAAAAGTATTTTCAGCTGTAATGATAGAATTAATTTGAGAATTCTTGAATAATGCTATAGCTAATGTATTAAACGTCAATTCATTAAAATATACCTTAAGTATTACTGATACCTTATTCATAATTAGAAATTTATCTATGACTTAAAACAGATATACACACCTCAAAAAAGTCTAAGCAACATGCGTGATATTACAAATTTTACCATTTATATTAATTAATTTCTAAGTATTTACTCAGACAAAGTGCGTAGGTAAGTAAACTTTTTTGTTATTGATGACATCAGTATGTAAAAAAAAATTTGATTATGTTTTGTTTTTTCATAAAATTCAAATGACTGCGAATTTGTTTGAATTTAAGTGCGTTTTAATTGCTACGTTTAGTCTTGATTTTATAATTTTACCAACCATTTAAATAAAGTTAGCGACAAAATTGAATTGTTAGATATTCTTTACGTCATGAAGCGACGTCATTTGATGGTAGATGAAATGCAAAGAGCTGTAGGGATGTTGCAAGCGGGAAGTAATCAATCTCAGGTATCTCGACATTTTGGCATTCATAGAAGTGTTATTTGTCGTCTTTGGCAGCGCTACAATAATACAGGAGAACCCGCTGAACAGCATCCAGGCCGTAAAAGGAGTACAACCACTCGGCAAGACCGGTACATACAACTGACTGCAAGACGCCAGCCGATGTTAACCGCTCGAGAGATAAGTTTGAGGCTACAAATTTCAAGTGGTGTTGATGTAAGTCCTCAAACTGTGCGAAATCGACTGCATGAGTACGGCCTACGAGCTCGTCACGGGAATCGCGCTCGTCGATATGAATGGCGTAGAGAACGCATAACATGGACCCAGGAACAATGGGATAAAATTATGTTTTCCGATGAGTCGCGATTCGGGTTTAAGCCCGATACAAGAAGGGTGCGAGTGTATCGTTGGCCCGGAAATACTGAAAGGCTCAGGTGCGTTCAGGAAGTTCATCCATACAGCGGCTCAACAGTTATGTTATGGGCGGGTATTATGAAGAACAGGCGAACTGAGCTCGTTTTTGTAAATGGAAACATAAATGCTGAAAATTACATCGAGGATATTCTCAGACCTTATGTCTACCCATTTGCACAAACCTTTGGCTCCGATTTTAGGTTAATGCATGACAATGCGCGTTCACATACAGCTCGGCGAACCAGTGAATACTTTGCAACGGAGAACATACGGGTATTGCCCTGGCCTGCACAATCGCCAGATCTCAACCCCATCGAGCACGCATGGGACATGCTCCAGAGACGTGTTTTGAAGGACTTGGACGGAGCGACAACAACCCAACAGCTGAAGGATTTGCTACAATTCCATTGGGAGCGAATACCGCAAGATGACATAAACAGTCTCATTAATTCAATGAATAATCGTTGCCGACAAGTTCTGAATAGCAGAGGAGCCCATACTTTGTATTAAATTGTTCTATTCTTTCACAATAAATACATTTTCTTTAGAAATTTCATTTTGTAAGAAAAAAGTTTAGTTTCTTATGTATCTTAGTTTCTACAGTATATTCTAATATTGTTCATTTCTGTTATTAAAAGAACTTATAAAGACAACAGCTGTTATTTTTACATCATAGAACCCTAAAGATATTATTTTAAAAATAAAATACAGCGTTATAATGTGAAGAACCATCCTAAAATTTAAATTAATACATGTTGCTTAGACTTTTTTGATGATGTAATAATACAGAACAAATAAATGCGAGAGCGAAATAATTGTTACGTGTCTATCTATGTACGCTCGCAATTTGGCTTAGATAATAATTATTATATTTTTCATCTGCAGACTATTAATTGTTTGATAGCGACAACAATGTTTAAATGCATATATGTACCAACTAACACATATGATTTCCATGGCTTTCGGTTCAAATTTGTGTGACACACAAATTTAAAATATAAAATAAACATTATATAATATATAACAATGTTGACAATCCTTAACATCTTTTATAACAATTTTTTCTTTATTTTTTAACCGACTTCAGAAAAGGAGGCGGTTATATGTGCGGCTGTATGTATTCTTTTATGCATATTTTTGATTTTTCGTCAGTTCTGAACCGATTTTAATAATTCCTTTTTTATTTCATTTGGTTAAACTAAGAGGTGTTCCTATTTAATATGAACAAAAATATTACACCCCTAAGGAGGGGAAATGACACATTTTTATGATTTTCACTCTTTTCTCGTCTACGCATATTCAGCGACATCTTCGTCGATTTCAAAACCGATTTCAATTATTTTTATTTCATTTTAATAATTTCCGCGCTGCGGTTCTGGAACTATGACGTGGAGTACTTCTGAAATCTGTTATCGAAGTTGACGAAGGTCACCTAGACTGGAAACAATCACTTATTCATCACGCATATAATTGTCCTATGGGATTCGAACCTGTTAAATCCAGCGCGGCAAAGACGGTGAAGCAGCCGCTTTAAGTATTGCGTCCTCCGTTTATAAAATTTTTCATTTGTTATAACTAATAAAAAACAAAAATAATAAAAAATGAATCTACTATACATTTAATGTAGATAACAATGACCAAGAAATGATAAGCATAACCAGTTTAGACAGTGATACTTAAATTACTTAGTTTTAATAATATAAAAATAGTATTAACGTCAAAAAGAAAAGTTATTTTATTTATATGCACTTGTCATAAATATGGTAAAACTTGCGAGATGAGTAAGGATGAGTTTGCATCCAAAATTAGATTTTTTCTTATTGTCCGACTAGATGATACTCGTCCGCGTCGGTGTGCATTTAAACTTTAAATTAAAAAAAAAATGGCACAGAGTCAATGGATTCCAAAAAATAAGTTATATTCCTATGCCGATACGTTCAGTAGTTTTGACGTTATTGAGTCTCAAAGGTATTGTATTTACAGATAATACACATTAACTATACACAGTATAAAGAACAGAGGTAGGTTATTTTACTAAATAGTTAAATATGATAAACAAAAATTAAGTTTTTTTATTTTATTAATTTAGGGCCTTTTATGGATATATGAGTCCCATAGTAAACTTAACTTAATTTATAGGCTGAATAATATAAATAAAACAGATTCTTAAAGCTAAAATGAACGGGCACGTCACTAATGACGACTCGACAACTCAAATTGACTTCAGTGCTTCAACTGTTAGGTTTGGATAGTAACCCAGGAAACATTCCAACATCTTGTAAATTCAAATTGAGAGTCGACATCAGTAACTGTCTATCCGCTTGAGGCCGAATACATTTAGTTAATAAATGATCTATATCTTCTATTACCCCACACCCTTCACAGTTTGATATAGGAGATTTTTATTTAAATATTTATATTTGTTAAATAGAATTAAATGGATCTCACCCTAAAAGCGTTGACAATATTCTCTCTACAATAATTGTTATTTGCAAACCAAGGGCCACCAAACGATAAGGCTCACATTGGATTGATCAGCACCAAATTCCTTTCATTTTGGATGTATATTCGTGTAATGATTTCCACATTTGGAAGTATTTAAATTTATTAATTAATTTTGGTAAAAATGTGGAGCACTATTAACTTGTTTGTCGCAAATTACACTTAATTTAGCCCTTTCATTGCCATCACTACCGTAATATGACGGAAACCACTGTAATCTTAATTATATTCCACTATTGTGAAGATTCATAATTTGTTGCAATCTAATATGCTATCGATACACCTCTGAAATCAGAGGCGCAGCGAGCAATATTTTGCAAAGCACTTTTACTGTCGGTGCATATGACTACTTTTTTGTATTGCATATGTTCCACGTAAGCTATTACTTCTGAGATGGCAACGAGTTTCACCGACATTATATGATACAAATATCACCTATGATTTTAATACAATTCTCATTAACATCTCATCTCATCTCATTAACATTGACTTTAACTGATTCAAAACTATTGAACACTGAGTAAGCATTTGACTCTAATCTCACCTGATGTTAAATAATGGCTTAATATGGTGACACGGTAAGCTTACAGTGAAGTCTACCTCTTAAGTGCGACTGGCGGAATACGGGTCTAGGTGTGACGTCAGATTTTCAACTTGTGTGTAATAGCAAACCGGGTGGGCAATATAAAAAGTCCTACCACCATGCGAAATGGTATTGAGTAATCACGTAAATTGGCACACAAAAGTATTTTTTATATAGAAAAGGTTCTTGTTGGAGAATGCCTAGATTTCTAAGTCCACACGTTTATAATAAAGTTGTTAAAATCATGGACGTTTTCAACTTCATACGTTCCTCACGCTGTCACGTAAAAACTGTCACTAAACGATGACTTCATAGATGTTTCTTATGAATAGACGGAAGATCTACTCAAGATTAACTTCCATCCCAAGAATTATACATATCTGTCATACGAGCACATACACATGTACACTCACTCACTTCTACCCACACACTCATTATAACTACAGATACACTCTCTCAACTCTAACGTTTATTTAATTATTACAACAATTTTTTGTTTAATTTTTTCTCTAACTTTAATTTTCTTAAAATTTAATTTCCTCTAAATGTTAAGTTAATTCGCGCTACCATCAATTAAGCCAATCTGTAATAGTTTGGGGCCAAGTTAATAATAATATTTTGTAAAAGAATTTAGAAATAAAGATATTTGTATTTGTTATGCGTGTTACTATAACTCGCCAATAGGTGGTACTGAAGCATACATAATCTTCTGTAAAGTTAACAGATTATCATGAAAATTGATATGCTTATATCCATAGTGTTCACATATACTGAGATTAGTACACAATAATAAGTCTAATTTGCTATTACTGAATTTATTAGAGCAATTGCCTATATATGTCCGAATCTGTGGTCACAGCTAGTAGTATTCTTGTAGTCTTCGAGCTCGTTAATCGATACAAATAAAATAATGGTCTACCGTAGTGTGCATATAACTACAGAATAGAATTCAATCAATCTCTTTTAATTAGTTCTTAGACACTTGTTCTTTAGTTAAAAAGAATTATCAAGATATTTTAATTTCATATAAACTTATTAAAGTTTTGAGAAACTATGACTTTTATAAGCACTTCGCGATGAGCAATGTGTGTTTTTGTGCCGAGAGAAGTGGAACGACTGGACCCGGTAGATGGCGTTACGGTTGAATTTTAGAATTATTTTTATGATCGATGCATGACAACATTCGCTGGGCCTGCTAGTACAATATAGAATATATTGTGACAATAATAAACAGCGCGGACACAGTCGCGTATATCAGCTAGTATCACATAACTGAGCAAAAATTACGTTCCGACGGATGATAAATTTAACATCGATGTGAATATAATCGCTCAAACTTTTAAAGTATTGCCATTTTAAGTAGGTAAATATTTCATAGTATAGCGTAAATCTATTTTTTATCCGCCGTGCGTTTGTAAAGTGCTCACATAAAATATTCCATTTTGTGTATTCATTTTACAAAGAATTTTCTTTTACTTTAGATGAAAAATTTTCTAAAGGAAAAGCCAAGTCTAAAAGTTAAAAGGGATCACTTTCCGTATATTTGGATTATATCGCGGCCAAATTTGACGTGCAGTCAATTAATGGGGGCAGGGACCGCGACGGGGTGCGCTTGTAATTTGTCAGTGACAGCGTCGGAAGTGTACGTATCAAACCTAGTTTTAAAAATACATCACGATAAACATACCGCTATTTGGAAAATAATTAATCGTAGCGGTTTACTTTGGTTGATAAAGTATATTGAGTATATGCGCTGTATACAATAATGTTCCGTTGAAACATGTTTTTACATTTTGTACCTTATTTTCTGACCAAGTTGGTGTTTTATAATATTAATTATAAACTAGACAGTACCTACGACTTCGTTCTTCTGTAAAATGGTATTGATGGTTCATAGGAGATCGTGTTCTACCTAGATGCTTTAGGAGCTAACTTAATTTTAAATTTAATCTGTATTTAGCCCGTACTTTTTATTACTTTTCCTTTTTATCCTCTATCGGTGTTATTACAAAAAAGTTAAATACATATTAAATACTTGGTTGAAAAAAGTTTCCTAATAAATGCACCGCGCTCGCCCGAGGCTAGTTCGCGTTATCCTTTTTCACAAGTCTTACCTAACGTAACCAAAGCGAGACGAAAGAGCAAGATGGCGAACATTCAGCGACAGCGGTGCATTTAATATGAGACCTTTTTAAAGCCAGGGTTCAATACGTATTTAACTTTTTTGTAATAATACCGTAATAGGTTTTAGCTTCGACTACAATCTCATTTTATGTGAATTGATAATATTGTCTTAGATGGTAAACATTCTAAGCCTAGAGGGGGTCTGGCTTTCAAGTGCAGCAGCCGGAACACAAAAACAGCTGGTAGTCAGGCAGGCAGACTTTTAAAAAGTTCTACCATCACAATCGATTTTAAGTTACATATACCATATTTTATCATTACTATAGCCCTTATAATTTTTTTTATAAAAATTAAAATGACTTCGCTTTAATACGGATGAATATTATTGTATTGTTCTCTTAGCCTTTTTACATATTCCCCGTACCTTAGTTCCCCTCCATCAGAGCACTAAAAATCTTAAAAGTCTTTCACAAATCTTTTAACGCTGTTCGATTCTTTTTGTTAAAGAGCAAAAAATAGAAGTAAGTTAAAGTACGCCTAAGCTTATATTTTAAGAGAAAACTGATCATAACTATGTATAATGTATGTTAAACAAACTACATATATGAATATTTTGAGAACGCTGGTTAGTTTCATTTTGAAAATTGCATATTTATTATCTTGTCAACATTTATGCTATCAATTTTCAAAGGCACGTGGTGCGACATACTGGTTATTATTTAAAATACAAATGAAGCTATATTAGATAATATACATCATTATACTATTATTCTTTTCTATGGTTATTTTTCATTTTATTATTCTACTTATTGAGTATTTAAAGTGTAGAATTTGGAGTTTAAAGTGGTAGAAGGTATTTCCCCGTTTCATTTACAATTATTGTTATCATTGATTCCGCAAAGAAACAAAATATTCTGTACATAAAATTTAGCTACAGAAAAAAAAATCGTGAAGATCCGATATGTCACTTTAAAGTTCGTTAGTTATTTTTATTTATTTTTTATACCGTACTGATCTTTAGTGCTTGACCACAATCTTACCTGATGTTAAATTGCGACGTAGTTGAAAATAGTAAACACGTTAAACTTAGAAGGAGACTGGGCCTCAACCGCAGCTTTCTGAACATACGTAATTGGTGTTTGACGATAGATTGTAAACTTTAAGGAGTTAGTTAGCCAAATAGGTTTAGAAAAATCCTATTAAGTAGCTATCGTTCCATCACGATGTATTGTTTCACCAATAGGTCTTGCTCATTCGCAATAATTCGAACCTACGTCCATCGACCATGACCAGGATACCAATTCGAACACGCTACAAACTGAGTCATCGCCGCTTTAAAACATACACTACTGCACACCTCTCTGTATGTGGTAGAGCCACGCCGAAGTTATTATTGGTTTCAGCATGAATGGGTCGGCTCGCCCGGGGTAGTGCCACCCTCTCATAGAAAACCGACGTAAAGTAACAGTGCTTGCATTGCTGCGTTTCGTTCGGTTAGTGAGAGCGCCGGAGGTCCCCCTCCCCTCCCCTCTCCTCTCCCCCTCCCTTCCTTTCCCCCAAACACTGGCTGGCAACGCACTTTCGACTCCCCTGATGTTGTTAGTGTCTATGGACGGTGGTGATCATTTAACATCAGGTGATCAACCTGTTCGTTTGCCTGCTATGACAAGAAAAAAAACCTTTTGATAAATTCAATACAACTGTAACACCCTGAAAATGTTCCTTTTTCATTTCTTCATTCAGTTAATGTTTATGGTCGAGTGTAATTTAAAAATGTCAACTTTCTACTGAAAAATACCTTAGAATGTGATATATCTGCGTTCCGCGGTACTAAAATGTAATAATCATCATATATCGTCGTTTCGTTTGAATATGGTTTAAAGATCCGATAATTATATTACTAAAAACCCACAACGTTAGTCTTGACCTGTTTTTGTTTGTAGGTATATTTATGTTTCGCGTGTCGCGTGTCACAGAACTAATTTAATAAAAACACGGTTTATTAAAGGGTATTTTGGCATTAACGCTCAGCTGCGAGTTACACACTAACGTTCTTAAGTTAAGCACCTTATCGAATTACACTTGATAACGCGTTTACTCGTGGAAACGTAGTTTAACCGTTATTGCTGGTAATTAGTAAGAAAAATACCGAAATAATGCACTGGCTATAGTGAAAATGACTAGATAAAAATTATATTTAAATAATGTTACTGCTGAGATAAATTCGGTTTACATAGCTGATGTTAATCTTCCTTTTCTGTTGTCAATGACTCACCTAAAGCGTTATATATAGGGTTAACATTTTGCGATTTCCGTGTTTGGCAGTAATTCAATATATATTTTGAATATCAGTAATCTTACTCTAAATGTACCATTTGTTAATAACGACAGCAGCACCATCTACCGGATCAAAGCATAATTATGAACCGTCGTGTTATTTTGAGAATATAAATACGTTGAATATGACCTCAATCAGTGCGGTCGATTAGAAGTTACACTATAAGTAAATATCGAAACTAACGATTATATTAGCTTATTTATACTAGCTGTGTCTACAGCTTTGTACGCGTTAGGTATTTGTATGCTACACATATGATTATTTGTTTTGAATACAATTTGTTGTAATAAGTAAAAAACAAATGAGTATTTAGTTTAATTATATATCGTGTAAAGATTATCGCAATCAAATACATATCATAGCGATCGGCTCAATGGTATAAAAGTTGATTCGCTGCATCGCCATCTAGTGGCGAATGATAGCAAACTAGATGACATAAAACATACTTCATGTAAACTATATAAATACATGAAACAAGAAATATAACTGTGTCAATTTCCACGGTGATGAGCTGTACGGAGTTGGAGTCTATTGAGTTCTGACAAGAACAGGAGTAACAAAGAGTTGCTGATGAAATAGTATGAATTAAAGCTGTCAGAATATAGGTTTTTTCAGAGTATTACATAACTAAGTACCTTGATGTCGTCTTAAAATAAATAGCGTAAAATGAGGCTCATGTATTCGTTTGATTTTAAAAATATATTATGTCTATTCTAACGTTCAGTTAGACATAAATAAATATAAGATAAATGGTAAAATACAACAATATCAATATAAATAAATATTTTGAAAATAAAAGACGTTATAATCACATAACATCTTTTATTTTATCATGCGTAGAGAGATTGTTTTTATCAATTACATTGATATAAATTATTTGTTAATAATATAGAAATTTTAACTGATAATTATGAATGTACTGTTGTTTTCTCTAATGTATTTATAGCAGAACTTCTGATATGTGACATGGTTGACCTAATTATGTACCGGTGGTTTCCCGTATAGATATTATGAGGGATATAGTAAACTGAGCACTGAATCGACGCGACGTTTCGCTTAATACAAGATATATTTATTTAAAATCCAGTTTATTATACTTGAGTCTTAGTTCATTGGTATTTCATAAGAATTACTTGCTTACAGAAATACACTCATCAAAAAAGTCTAAGCAACATGTACTAATTTAAATTTAGGATGGTTCTTCACATTATAACGTTGTATTTTATTTTTAAAATAATATCTTTAGGGTTCTATGATGTAAAAATAACAGCTGTTGTCTTTATAAGTTCTTTTAATAACAGAAATGAACAATATTAGAATATACTGTAGAAACTAAGATACATAAGAAACTAAACTTTTTTCTTACAAAATGAAATTTCTAAAGAAAATGTGTTTATTGTGAAAGAATAGAACAATTTAATGCAAAGTATGGTCTCCTCTGCTATTCAGAACTTGTCGGCAACGATTATTCATTGAATTAATGAGACTGTTTATGTCATCTTGCGGTATTCGCTCCCAATGGAATTGTAGCAAATCCTTCAGCTGTTGGATTGTTGTCGCTCCGTCCAAGTCCTTCAAAACACGTCTCTGGAGCATGTCCCATGCGTGCTCGATGGGGTTGAGATCTGGCGATTGTGCAGGCCAGGGCAATACCCGGATGTTCTCCGTTGCAAAGTATTCACTGGTTCGCCGAGCTGTATGTAAACGCGCATTGTCATGCATTAACCTAAAATCGGAGCCAAAGGTTTGTGCAAATGGGTAGACATAAGGTCTGAGAATATCCTCAATGTAATTTTCAGCATTCATGTTTCCATTTACAAAAACGAGCTCAGTTCGCCTGTTCTTCATAATACCCGCCCATAACATAACTGTTGAGCCGCTGTATGGATGAACTTCCTGAACGCACCTGAGCCTTTCAGTATTTCCGGGCCGACGATACACTCGCACCCTTCTTGTATCAGGCTTAAACCCGAATCGCGACTCATCTGAAAACATAATTTTATCCCATTGTTCCTGGGTCCATGTTATGCGTTCTCTACACCATTCATATCGACGAGCGCGATTCCCGTGACGTATCGGTGGGCACCTGATTGAGCGTCGAGCTCGTAGGCCGTACTCATGCAGTCGATTTCGCACAGTTTGAGGACTTACATCAACACCACTTGAAATTTGTAGCCTCAAACTTATCTCTCGAGCGGTTAACATCGGCTGGCGTCTTGCAGTCAGTTGTATGTACCGGTCTTGCCGAGTGGTTGTACTCCTTTTACGGCCTGGATACTGTTCAGCGGGTTCTCCTGTATTATTGTAGCGCTGCCAAAGACGACAAATAACACTTCTATGAATGCCAAAATGTCGAGATACCTGAGATTGATTACTTCCCGCTTGCAACATCCCTACAGCTCTTTGCATTTCATCTGCCATCAAATGACGTCGCTTCATGACGTAAAGAATATCTAACAATTCAATTTTGTCGCTAACTTTATTTAAATAGTTGGTAAAATTATAAAATCAAGACTAAACATAGCAATTAAAACGCACTTAAATTCAAACAAATTCGCAGTCATTTGAATTTTATGAAAAACAAAACATAATCAAATTTTTTTTTTACAACCAGCCAGTATGTCATCAATAACAAAAAAGTTTACTTACCTACGTACTTTGTTTGAGTAAATACTTAGAAATTAATTAATATAAATGGTAAAATTTGTAATATCACGCATGTTGCTTAGACTTTTTTGATGTGTGTACTAGTTAATACCCGCGAGTTCGTCTGTATTTTTAACGATGTATTTATATACAGAACAAAGAAAAAAGCACCACACTGCTTGCCTGACTTATCCGCGAAAATAAAACATACAGCGCTAAAAGCGTAGCACTTTTAAAAAACAAAGTTTCTTAAAACTTAACTTTATATTAAACTAGCTTCTGCTCGCGGCTTCGTCCGCGTGGAATAATTACTTTGGGCTAACGCTAACACAAGAAAACAAAACACCGTTTTTGAAACATTCTTCATTGGTGCTCCGCTCCAATAGGAGCTAGACTAATAGGTCGTACTGTGGTGATATATAACCTATAGCTTTTCACGATAAATGAGGTATCTAACACTTAAAGAATTTTTTAAATCGGAACTGTTGTTCCTGAGGCTAGCGCTTCAACCTATTAAACACACCAACCCTCCAGCTTTATAATCTTTATATGTAAATTTCTTCTGTACGGGTGTATGCCACTGAACTCCTCCTAAACGACTGGACCGATTGTGATGAATTTTATGTGCGTATTCGAGTGGATTCGAGAATTCACAATTGTAACCGGTAGGTGGCGCTGCGGTTGAATTTTAGATATTTTTTTTATTATCAAGGCAGGACAACGTCCGCCGGGACCGCTAGTATTAGTATAAATTACTACTCTCTCTCGTACTTAATTCGAGCCGTCATTCAAATGACAATAACTTTTGATAGAGTTGACCGATTTTAATGAAACTAAGTTACTCCTAAGGATATGCTTTATGATTTTCTGAGAATGAAGTTTTTTGTGAACTCAGTACTTTAGCAGTGATGCGTGTTAATACAAACAGACAGATATTTCTAAAAATGATTGAAATGTATTTTATTATTTATTTCTAGACACCTGCAACATTTTTGAACATGAAAAAGTACAGACACGTTACATTTACATTGTTATTATATGTATAGATAGATGAAGCTATCGTGATAATTGTTTTAGATAAGGACCAAGGTTCTAAGAAATAAAATAAAAAAAAATATGATTTAGATAAATATCAAGTACTTTTATCATAATACACGCGGATGGTCTCATACCTTTATTCTATCTATATAAATAAATAGACGTATTGTATTGTTTGAAACAAATGAAATTCGATATGAGGACTTATGTGATCTGTGACCATCTTAGTGAAGAATCCGTCACAGTGTCTCCCATTACGTCAGCTATCTGGAGACATTCGTTAGACGGTACTGTTAATTCACGATCCAACAATGTTGTTTACATGTAGCTGTTTATATACTGTATGTATCTTCTTTGCAGTGTAGTTTTTTTTAAGTGAAACTTCTAATGCGACTTCCAACAAGGTTGCGTTAAACGTTTAACGCTACCATGGAGGGGGTATGAAAGCACTGTTGCGTTATACGTTCAACGCTCCTGGGGAGGGGGAATAGAAAGAGATAGACCGAGAAAAATAATCAAATATTTCGTATCTTACTTTAGTTATCATAACCCCATTGTAAATGTTATAGATTTGGATATTTCTCCACTCGAAAATGATAATTAAAAGATGCGATCAATTGTGAATTGCACGCAACGTTAATAAAGTTTGTCTTAAAGAAACAATATGATTTCATTAAAAATCAATTTCTACCCCTTTCTATTTTCATTTCCACATTACACTTCACTTCTTCCGCGCGGAGAGACTCCACGTACTATATTTTTTTTCTTTATTTTCTTTTGGGACTTTTATCATTTTTAATATGTCAGTCCTATCGTAACTTATATCTATGTACATATACATCATATAATTATATCTAAAACTCTTAAATCTAAATAGACAATTTGACAAACTACTAAATCTAAATGTACTAAACAGCTTTGTGCAACAGTCCGATACTGGTTCTGCCAGAATGCCAGAATACACACCCACATCACCGATATTAATATTGTATTCTTTAATAAAACGCATCCTTTCAATTTGATTTATTTTGCACTCTTTAAAAAAATCATGGATGTCTTTAAACTTACCATACACGTTGCATATTGGTGAATTTATAATCTTCATAAGATATTTAAAAATCCCTGATGGGAATGTGTCCAGACCTTAATCTAAACGTAGAAGTAAGGGAGTGTAGTGTATCACTTACATAAATCTGGTGTATTAATGTAGCTAATTGTAGCGTATATAAAAATATACATTTGTTTTGTGTTTTTAAGTTAATGTTAATTAAAAATCCTTTAACATCTACTCCCAGATTAGTAAGTTTTATTTAAAAAAAGTATCTAAATATATTTACAATATCGAGAACGGACGATCGGGTAATCACTGTTGTGTGAAAAATAAATATTTTGCGATGTCTAGTGGGTGTTTGAAACTTTTGTAGGTCGATGTTGATTTTGTATAGTTGTTTTACGATTATTATTCATTATGAGTTTGTACTTTGTGAATTATTACCCGAGCTGTCTTGTTTACGTAATCGATACAGAGCTTTTTAGTGAACCGTGACGAATATTGTGAACAACCGAACTAAATATATACGTTTTCTAGCCAGTATAGCTAGCTAGTATAGACAAACTTATTCGTATATACATCAAAGACGTAATAGCTCTACTATTACGACGTGTATTTATTCTATTTCTTTAGCTCCGTGACAATGGCCCGACCTAATATTATAAATGCGAATGTGAGTTTGTTTGTTTCGCTTTTACGCGTTAACAATTCAGCCGAACATCATTAAATTTTGCATACACGTTATCAGGAGTACAAATGAGGACATAGGGTACCGTACATCCAGAAAAAAATACTAGTCCCCAAGGATAGGTGATCAACATTAACGTAAGCGAAGCGGCTAACAAAAGCTAGTGTACACAATAAACTAGCTGTGTTCCGCAGCTAAGGACATATTTTTCGTTATTTTATTTCTATATACTGTGATAGATAATTATAGCAAAATAGATATACTAGTATTTGATTGAAAAATGCGTTCGTTTGCGGAAATTCATCATTAAAAATTATAGCGGACGTTACTTTGCACTTTCGTCTGGAATGTAGTGGCCGCTATCACGTTTTACCGCAACAAAAAACGTTTGATTTTATTTGTCTGAGGTGTACCTGAAAAAGTTACACCTGAAACTAGTAATAGAGATAGAGAGTAATTATATTAGTAACCAAACAATAAAAGGAATTAAAACGCATCCCTTGGTTGACGGTTGAGTAGTGGGGAGTACGACTCCTTAGTTTGATAGTCGATATACCATTTTTTTTATGATTGTTTAAACAGTCCAGTCGTATGTTGCACTGTAGCGCCATCAAGCGATGTTTATAGGAAAATGGATGAGGCAAAATATGTATTTAAAAATTGACATATATACCTATTGTTATGATGATTCGGTTCATAGCAATGAGTAACTGTTGTCATCTATTTTTCTAGTTCGATATTACATCGTCGAGTATGTTACCGAATTCACAAAATTCCATGTTAATTTGAAGTCAATCTTAATTTAAAATCTTGTAACATTTTTTTCTCTATCATTGAGTTTTATTTCAAAACGAAATATCTAAATGTGATTTATTTTCCACTGCCTTTCGATATTCAATTTATTCAATGTAATTTATTTAGTATATTATAGAGTCTATATAAATAAAAATCAACTGTCGATTGTATGTGAGCACAAAACTCCGGACCGGCTGCACTTATTTGGATAATTCTTATTTGTTGTATTTTTAGTTATCCAGTTTTTAGTTAGGTGGTAGAGCCACGCTGAAGTTATTCAGAGGTGGTGAAGCCACGCTGAAGCTATTACTAATTTCAGTATGAATGGGTCGGCTCGCCCACACAGGGTGGTAACGCACTTGCGACTCTTCTGGTGTTGCAAGTGTCTATGGACGGTGGTGATCACTTAACACCAAGGGACCCTGTTCGTTTGCCTCCTATGATAAAAAAAAATATCAGGACAAGATATTATGCATGAAGGAAAATGTTATGAAAAGTTAAAGATTTGGGTTAAAAAATCTTCATATAAATAGTAAGTGAGTAAGACAACACTAATTAGATCTTGAAAAGTATTGACGGAATGGACATATTGACGTTCGGTTGCTTCAGGTGTCATTTTGTTTAATTACATAGTCATACTATAAAGGAATGATTGGATTACATTTTTTTCACTAGTAGACCCGTGTGAAGTCGGAGTATGCAGCTAACACACATATAAAAATATATCTGAGATTATGAGAGTCCATAATAGATCATCCTCATTGTTCACAAACGTGTGAAAAGTAAAAGTGCTTTTATGGAGAACGTTAAATACTATATCTTTTATTATTTGCTACTAGATGGCGTTATAGCACATCAACAAAATTGATTTCTGTGAATAATTAAACAAGGTGGATACTTACAAAATCTTCGTTTTGTTACAATTCTATTAATTTTAATTCAACAAAATATTAATAGCAACAAATAATTAAAAACACAAGTGGATTCGCCGGTATAGCTAGTTACTTTAATATAAAGTGTAATATTTGTTCCATTTGGAAGATTTAAATAGGGCACGATAATGGGAAATTAATCAGCATTAACAAATTTGTAACAGTACTCGGAATTGTATATTATTTTGATTACAATTAATCCGTGCAGCTCGTTTTACACCGTTTATCCTGTGTCGACGACCCGAATACTCGTTTAAAATGGATTCTCAGCCTATAAATTGTTTTTCAGACGAGCCTGGATTCAGCGGTCCTATAGCGAATGTCACCGCCCCACTAGGACGTGAAGCGATTCTTGCTTGCACTGTTCACAATCTGTCAACATATAAGGTGAGTAAATGTGACAACTTTTACGAACGAAAACAAAACTAATATTGTCATGAGAGTGAAACACTGTAATTAGGATATATAATAAGCATAATGTTTAACCAATTATGCTACTAAAACATTATGGCAGACGTAGTACGTAGCAAATCGTATTATTATTTTACATATTATAAACACCTTTATAAAATTCCTAAGGATAGTATTTCGTCAGGAGGGATAAATATCAAATATGAAATATGCGTTACTTTTGCAAGTCTGTTGCCGAATGCCTTGATTCATTATATGTTGTTGTAGCATATTCATAAAGTTTATTCAATAACCTATCTATATAATTTAATTAATAACAGGGTTAGATTGATTAATTATACGATTGGATAGTGATAATAAATTTCTCAAATACTAAAATTATTTGTTGTAATCCATGCTATAGCTACAAAATTACCAGAAAATGACGAGAATGTGGATTGTTTTCTATAATCATGTAAATAATATTATATATCAAGTCACATACAACTTAAAAATTGTATGTTGACGTTATACTTCTTTTGGCGCGTTAGAGAAAAATGATGAGAGTAAATTTTTACGATGCGCGTGCACACCGTCACGAAAAACCGACACCCTGAAGTTACTACAATGCGCGCGCACTCCGTCCCGAAAAACCGACACCCTGAAGTTAACTATAGTCAACATATTGTTTCCTTGTATTAAAACTTTCAATGTATGAAATACCTTTTTTCTGTTGTTAGTGTCGTTTTTTCTACAAACGTAGAATAAGGCGAAAGATAAAATTTTTGAAAAGATTTTAACTTGTTACGCCAAAGAAGTATAAGTGATATCAATAAAAAAAAATAAGGACGCGAATAAGTGATATCAATAAAAAAAAAATTGGAAATATTCTTTATCTTATCATCGACGAGCCAAAGCCTTTACTTTTAAGTTATATGTCTTACTTTAAAACGTTGATTGATTTATAAAAATAATAAACTAGTGCCACAAATGATCACTAGTAGATATAAAATGAGAATAGAAAAAACTATATAAATAAAATAATTATCATCGGTTCATTATGCGTAACTATTGTTTAGAATAATATGTGAATTAAAATATTTTCAGATATTTACTTCACTATAGTCGACGTATTACGAACTGAGGCTTGGGTCATAAATCATAATTATCTGTCTATCTCGCTTGCACTTACAGGTCCTATAGAGAGGCATAGTGATGTGCGTAAGAATTGTAGAAGTGCATATCGATAACGGGATAGGTACGATCGATATGCTAAATTATGTTAAGTTTTAATAAGAATAATTTTTCGCTATCTGAAAGTTTTTAATTTGTAAGATATAATGTTTGTTTCGAGGTAATCATAGAGAAACTGTATAGATTGTAATGTGGCCCTGAAAAGGGTCGTCATCCGTATCTTCCCCATCTGTGTCATCTTCCTGTAGGTTAATTAGCAGAGGTGGTGCTTGGCGCATCGACCTCGCGTGCGCATGTAGTTAAGTATCGATAACGAGTTGCATTGCGTGCACATTCCTACTGTCAGTGACATTTATTGCCCGACGACTCAGTTTAAAATGCGTCAAGTATAGTTCATCAATCGATCACTTATTTTTATTGATTTTCATCTAACTATATGTATTGAATTGTCAAACTCTACGAGAAATAACTTGACCAAATTTGCAAAATAACTATTATTACTGCTATTATATGTTCTTTTAATTACTGTTTGTATCTAAATTGTGCTTGTCATTATTATTTATAAAAATGGTTATTTTTAGTTATTAATTATAAAGGCCACAAACTTTTCTCATTGCTTACAAAAGTAAAAAACAAAAGTATCACATTGTGATCATTGTTAAATAAAAACTTTATTGCTTATTATAAGTTATATTTTTATATAGTAGCAGCAGTAGTTTTATATAGTAGCAGTAGAGCAGTAGAATCATTTAAATAGAATGATACAGATAAACTACATACGAATGAAATAAAGTGATAAAACAAGTTGATTTATGATAATTTCCGCTGTCAAAGGCAATGTTTATACCCCTTGTGCCCTTCAAAGTGGTACACAATAATTCCATCAAAGGTCAGGTCGATCATTGTATTCACGAATGGAGTAAAGCGAGAATCATACGCGCCCAACTTAGTTTTTTAATATGAATGAAGTTTAAAAAGTCACGTAGTTTAATGTATTTTTTATAAATCATCTATACTCAATACATATAATAAAAATGAAGTGTCTGCGTGATATATGAAAATAACAAATTTTTAATGATTGTATATGAAAGTATACAGACTACTGATAGCAAAAATGCAGTTTTTAAAATTTTTGTCGGTCTCTGTCTGTCTTTCTGTTTGTTCCGGGTAATCTCCGAAACGGCTGAACCGATTTTGAAGAAAATTTCTCTGGGAGATAGCTAAAATGACAGTGGGTGACATAGGCTACTCTAATTTAGACTAGCTGCTAACTGTGGCTTCGCCCACTGTGCTACCTCCAAAACGATTGGATTGATGTTCATGGAATTCTCACTATCAGATAGCGGACCTTATAAAAAGTAATTTACTTTATTTTAATTTAGACTAGCTGTTAAACGTGCCTTCGCTGTCGTCTAAAACGGTTCGACCAATTTTCACGAAACTTTCACTGACAGATAGCTGACTTAATAAGTGAATTATTCTATTTTAATTCACACTAGCTGTTACTCGCGACTTCTTTCGAATGAGATTTAGCAAGATTTCGATTTAATTCTGATTTTTCAATGATTTCAATTCGATTCTGATTTTTTTGAGGCTTCAACTCTGCATTTTTAATTAGAGAAATAATTATTAACTTATCATTTACAATTCAACATTACAATTAATAGTAACTTTGAAGGTAGAAGAGGTCTTAATAATAAGTTTTTAGACTATAAACGTATTACGTCAAAAATTCCCTAATACAATCTCTCGCAGAAGAGACAAGCGATTATTTTTTGTATAGTCACAAAAACTTAATTATAATTATAATATGGGCATTTCATTACATATTATAAAACAAAGTCCCCTACCGCGTCTGTCCGTCTATCTGTTCGCGATAAACTCAAAAACTACTGAACGGATTTTTATGCGGTTTTCACCAGTGGATAAAATGATTCACGAGGAACGTTTTAGTATATACTTTTCCCGGATTTTTTATAATCAGGGCGGGACAATGTCCGCCAGGCTCGCTAGTTTATAATAATATTTTTAAGTCATTATTTAATTAGTTCTTTATACAGTGTAAGTGAGCACTGAGGTAGTTATTGGTGGGTTAAAGTTCCAAGTATGATGTTGTTGGTAAAACTTATTTGACATATTGTTAGTATATACATATTATGTAATGTATATGTTATATGTTACTGTAAGCGGCGTGCGTGTCGTACTTACAATTGTTTTTGAAAGGGCATTTGTATAATTGTACATGTTCTCAAAATTCTATATTTGTTTAATCTATATACTTTCCAATTTAATAAATGCGTGCGGAGCCGAGGGAATAAACTAGTTTTAAATATATTTTTTAATTATGCGTGTGTATATGTTCAAAGAAATCGTAATTTATGTGAACTAGTTCAATTTTAATGCATGGAATTGTAAATGAAGACGCATTCATCCAACGAACTTTAACTGTTCGCTTTCTTTAACAGTAATCTTTCAGTTAACACGACGACAACAAATCAAACGTACAACTAACTGTAATACAACTAACATGATATATAAAACGATTCGAGAATAGTAATAAGTTGTTGTCGGGTTAAATGTTATTCGATCTCATATTTACTTTTTGAAAGGCTATGTGACATCAACATAATTATTGTGAAGTTTGTGATTATATTTGTTAAGCCATTTGTGCTTTGCTTTGTGCTTTGTAGATGGCGTTGTACAATATCTTTATACATCTGTATCGCGATATCAAGAGGAACGACACATTAATTACTCTACGGGTGCTTGTTTATAGATTCGGGTTTCTAGTTAAGGGGTTTCTGTACCCAGTTAATATCGTTAGATTGTCATAAAAGAGAGTCAAAAAATATCAAAAATCTATCGACGATTCCATAAGCCCTGTCATTGCACTAATAATATTTTAGGAAAGTATTCTCTGGATCTACTAATCTGTATCTCAAAGTTAAGTCACTTATGCCCGGTTTCTGAGGTACTCGGTTAATCTATCGTTAGTTATTGATTCAATAGAGTTATCCATAAGATAAACTGGCAATGCGTTTCTGAGTACCCAACGAGTTGTTAAATAAATATGAAATCCGTAACTAGTTATTTGATGTTCACTAGATGGCTCTTTTTAAGAAAGAGTGTTAAAAATTGGTTTTATTATATTAACTCTTAACTTATAGTAGTAATATTATGATTAAAGAATACTTTGGAGATTAGTAGATGGTTTAATTTAATTTTATAATTATTTACTTATAAATTTAATTATTTTAGATACAAAACTTTTCAATTCGTTAGTTGTTGGTCAATGACATGTCATTGTCAAGATATTAAAAGCTATTTAAAATGTCATAAAACTTATCGAATAGATAAACGTCCAGATTGGCCAGTTAAGTTTAACGGACATTTATCGTATGATTGTGTGTTCAGAAACCTAATTTGACAAGTTATCGAACCGATAACGCTATTGAACAGATGAATGTGACTCAGAAACCGGGCATAATAGGAGAGTTAATTATCTCTGGGCGCTATGGGCTATATTTTGTTGTTAAACAGTTATACCCGCAGTTCGACTTGCGTTTAATTTTGGCTGCTTTCGGTTTCATGCCTAGTACGGACTGTTCCATCGTTCTCTCGTGTACTGTCGGACCTACACTTTGTATTATGATTACTCCTGTACTAAGAGTCGTAAGGAGATTTTATGACTTAGCTAACTAAATAAGCCTGTGATATAAAAAAATGATATTTTAAACTTGTTAGTTAAAAATATTAGAGCGTTCAAAGTAACAAAAAGAAAAAGTTTCCTTTGAGCTTGAATTTGAATTGCCACGTACGAAGCTGTGATTGGTTGCTAATATTAAAAAAATACTGCAGTGGTCTATGTTTTCACTTTAATGACCTACGAATCAAGATGTCTAATTAAAAATCTGGAGGTATCTGGTCTTTTTTCATATCACATGGCCAACTAATTTGTAAATAATTTGTTCTGGATAGTGCTGGTAAATTAATAAAAAAATAAATATTATCTGACATTGGTATAATGGGTTGGCGCAATAGATTTATAGCCAATACTCTCTTAAGTACAAAAAAACTCCATTACCGAAAATGAGGTGAGAATTTCACGGTATAAATAAAAAGTATTTAATTTTATTTGACTGAACTTCTGTAGGCGTTGCGATAATGCCTAAACAAACTGTTTATTGAAAGTAAGAAAGTTCAACAGTTTCTCCGTAGCTGAGATTTTCCGTTCAATTCGTTTGTTTTACTAAATCACTAAGACGCTTGAAACTACAGACTGAACACAGTAAAGAGTTTGTTTTTAAAGCTTATGTACATACAAAACTGTTAAGTCTTCAGAAGTTTCGAGTGCACATGTTTGATAACAGTATTATATTTAGTTACAGCTATTTTATATAATATATTAAAAGGCAAGATTACTTGTAGGTTCTTTTGTTGTCGGTTACTGATATACTAGTTTGCGTAATTAGAATTCATTAGCATTAGTTAACGTAACTTCTCATGGAATATTAATGTACTGAAAAAGGTTGAGATTGTGTTAAACGATGCAATAAATTATTAAATATATTACCTAATTTAGTATTATATAGCTGATACCTGCCCGGTTTGTTGTGCTTTAAATAATTTTTTAATTTAAAAAAAAACGACAAAAGGTCTTTGATATCCAAAAATTAAGTAGCCAAAACAATCTAGCAATAACTTCATATCTAATGTTTATAGTCCTATGCGGATATGTTCAATAGTTTTGACATGAGGGAGCGTTCAAAGAACTGTGTTGTCACATCTTTAAATATAAATTTCTTATGTACGTGTGTATGTCACTGAACTCCTCCTAAACGGCTGGACCGATTTTGATGAAATTTTATGTGCGTGTTCGAGTGGATCCGAGAATAGTTTAGATTCACAATTGGACACGGTAGGGGGCGCTGCGGTTGAATTTTAGGTATTTTTTTATTATCAAGGCAGGACAACGTCCGCCGGTACCGCTAGTAACATATATATATCCTTACCAATACTATAAAATTGTGAATGTGAGTTTGTTTGTTCTTTAGTTTATTTACCACGTTTATACATCAACTACCAAACGATTATTATCAAGGAATTTTGTATGCATGTTGTCAGGGTAACAGAAAGGTACGGATATAGGGTAACCATAAAAATCTTGCTATTCGCGGAGGATAGATTCAATTTACCACTTTTATGAAACGAACCTACTCCTTTCTCATGGATCGAACACGCATTCTCCTCGTGTCGCTGGTGTCCATGAGCGGCGGTGATCACTTACCATCAGGTGACCCGCATGTTCGTTTGCCACCGATGGTATAAAAAAGAATTACTTTATCGCGAGCAAAAGCTAGCGAAAGATAAAGATAGACGTTGATATGTCTGAAATTGCAAAACTCGAACACCGTTTGACCGACCAACAGTCATGAAAATTGACACAAGAGAATTTTCTTATGGAGTAAGCTCTTAACCCACATTACGCACAGTATTTGATCAGTAGATCACACTGTAGCATAACAACTTGTGTACCGTTCAACCAATCCTCATGATAGTTCACATGTTTAGATAACTTAACCCAATTATTTATTGTGAGAAATAGTAATTATAAAAGACAATATTAAACGTGTGCCCAGAAATGCCACAAGCATGACACCGTAGTAGCTATTACCTTCATGTGTTGTATTCGTGATATCATTGGGACACAATTATCGTGTCTTATGAATTTTCACTCACACTGTGGCATTACAGTTGGTATTGTGTCTAAACAGTGCAACTATGAAGAAAAATATATTTCGAAATTGATAGAAACTAGGATAACTGTTATCTAGGTGTACCGTAAACACGGCTGAATCTATTACGTGAATCTGGTTGTAGTAAATATACTGTAACAGGTTGCGTGGCTGAGAGTTGACACGCAGACTATTCTCACAATCCACACGCACGTCATATCGAGGAGTCGAAGAGTGGGTGTTACGCATAGTGACCATCGCACTTGGTTCCTGCACATAAGGGAGCTCCGGGAGACCGATAGAGGATGGTACATGTGTCAGATTAACACCGATCCTATGAAAAGTCAGTTGGGATACTTAGATGTTGTAGGTGAGTTATTTTTTTTACAATATATCGTCAGTATGCTAACTAAGGTTATAAATGCGAGGGTGAGCTTCTTTGATTGTTTGTTTCTCCGCGCCTTAATTATTTTATCGATCTTTATGATAATTTGCATACATATATACATTTCACAAGTATACAGGGAATATCATTTATCGAAAAAAAGAAAAAAAGTATTGTTCCCGAGGGATAAGCTAAATTGAAATTAACGGGAGTGAAACCACGGGCAAAAGCTAAACATCTTATGAATGCTAATCATTACATAGTATAAAACAAAGTCCCCTACCGCGTCTGTCTGTCTGTTCGTGATACACTCAAAAACTACTGAACGGATTTTCAAGCGGCTTTCACCAGTGGATAAAGTGATTAATGAGGAACGTTTTGGTATATAATTTGTCAAAGATTTTTTTTTTATAATCAGGACGGGACAACGTCTGTCGGGCCCGCTAGTAATATTATAAACGAGAAAGTTTGTTGACGATAATGCTATACTACTTACTATACTTACTGTGGTATGGTAGTGAGCTATAATTTATAAAAATATAAAAGCAGACGTAGGCACGGGCGGCTGTTTGTTATCAATGAATAGTAAGTACAACACAAAGTCCTTATTCGTGTCTGTGTCGTTGCGACATAAGCTCTCGTAAAGAACACAATGGATTTGGAAACGGATCGTCCGGAGATTTTTTTCCTGGGGTTTGCACATTCATATTATATTTATATAAAGAGAGAAAAGTCAATCTATTGTAATCAAGTCGTTAAAATACTTTTCTGCTGTTTGAATTGCTAACGCTTGCTAAAAGTCATAGGATACATCAAAATAATACACTTTTATATGATATGTTAAATTAACCTATTAACATGTATTTTGAATATTATACGATGAAAAGGTAATAGTTAACTTGCAAAGCCTATCTGACAAATAAATCAATGATCCACATCCAATTATAGCATAAAAGAAGTAGGAACATACAACATATCATTTTAATGAACACCGCAGGAGAGATTAGAAATTTAAAATTTCGCGCAATAAAATTGCTTTAAATTTGAATTTTCTTTGAATTACACAAAGTATTATGTCAACAAGGTCATAGCTCAAAATATGTGCCACAAAATCTTCACTATTCTCTTGAGAAGTCGCTATTTTTGTATAATTCGTTATTACTTACGGTGTTATATATATTGCAAAATATTGAAGGCAAATTATTAATTACCTTGTCCTTTTATAATACTCTATGAAACCCGAATGACGGTTCATTCAGTTGGTCTATCGTTTACAAAACGCTACGGTAAATTTTAATTACTCGTTATCCGGTATATATTCTTAAATATCCGTGGAGAATAATAGCCTTCGAGGGACCCCTGCGGAGTAATTGTTGATATAATGTCGACATGCCACGAATCATACCATGTGCTATGCTTTAACTTGTAAAACGTGTAAACGTGGGCTGGTTTTGTTTGACGCTTGCTTCAAGATTTTTAACAAAATATATTTTAATTTTAATTTTAATTTCATAGCTGCCACTCTGTCAACCATATCTTACGTGGGTATGTGTGGTTACGCGGGCGTGGGTGTGAACACGCTCTGTTGGGAGAGACAGGCTGGTATTAATAGGCTCTACCACCTTCTATTTTCTTTATTTATTAGAGTGATAGGTATGGGAATATGCGTCTATATCATTTATCCCCAAAATAAATTATTTGTTGTACCAATCCTAAATATCAGATATGTGAGAGAATTACAATTTTTCTATAGTTTTCCTTCTTTCGAAAAAATGCACGAGCTAAAGTTCTCGTAGGCCTGAAAGCACTCTCGCGTAAGGAAAAACGCGTAATTGTTTAATTATTTTTTTCTTTTAATTTTTTTAAATTCACGACTCATACAAAATATTCAATTATCTCCTACATACAATTTTTTTATAGTATACTATTAAAAATATTTTTTCGTTTAACAAAGTATTTGTCTTGAATTAACAGCTGATAATTCGAAAATGTCATATGAAATTTAACTGGGCTATTTTAAGCTTATTCACATTTATTCAGCAGATTTGAATACTTATGACTAAGTCTATTTTTGGTTCTATTAGTGCCACCAGACATACTCGACCGCGGCACGAGTACGGACCAAACAGTACGTGAAGGCGCCTCCGTAAGCCTAACATGCGCCGCCACCGGTTCACCACACCCACAGATCACTTGGCGCAGAGAACATTCAAAGGCAATTAGTATCTCAGACGGAATTCAAGGTGAAAATGTCTTTTTACTCATACAATCTCCACTATTATTATAAAGATAACTTGTTTCTTCAGAATTATTAATCCGATTTTAAAGGGTCTTGGACTAATACATTATTCTTGAGTGACATAAACTATGTTTTTTAAAATTCTTATACAGTTTTAAGTTGTACTTGACACGTTTAACGGAATTGACACGGCCGATCAACTATATATCTTTTTTTTCGCCTATATAAGGCTATATTCTTAACAAGTAACGTGAGCTATTCTGTTTTTTAAAGCTATATTAATGCGAGCGAAGTTGCGAGCGAGTATACAAAATAAACCTAGTATGACAGATTGTTAATATTTTTGCAATTATTACTGTAATAACGTTACTTGTAAGTAAATTTTATGTAATAATCTTCAATGTAAGTAATTTATAGGTTACGTTTACTTACACAACTATTTATTGATTTACATACTATAACAATGTTTCATTATTTATTCGAATATATATATATATATATATCAATATATTTTAACTTATAACGATAGGTCCTTCAAGCGTAACGTGAAGAGACACTTACGCAGCCCGCCACGACAGCGGCGACCAGTGATGGATAGTGTGTCTCTCGGTGGTCGCCATTGTTTTTGGATTGTACTGTGCTTACTATTAGGCATAGTACAGTCATTCTGCTGAGCTACAATAATTTTTTATTTTTTTATTACGTAAAATTGAATTATTAATTTGTCTCAAATTTACACCGATAAAGAAAATAGTCAAAAGAATATATTCCTTCACAGTGTCATCTCTTGAAGGTCCAGTGTTAAATATAAGTCGTGTTAATATACAACACGCTGGAGCATATCTGTGCATCGCTTCCAACGGTGTACCGCCAACCGTAAGCAAGAGGATAATGCTGACCGTCGAGTGTAAGTACTATTTTTGCGTCTTTTTTCGTTGGACTCTTTTCTAAAAGCACTGAAAGGTAATGTTTTCATTATGTCTGAAATCTTTTCATCTACCACTAGAAAATACTCAAAAATCTTTGCACTTTCAAATATATCCGAACATCTGTACACAAGAGGTATACTATCTTAAATGAATTTAATTAATCATTACATAGTATAAAACAAAGTCCCCTACCGCGTCTGTCTGTCTGTCTGTTCGCGATAAACTCAAAAACTACCGAACGGATTTTCATGCGGTTTTCACCGGTGCATAGAGTGATTGATGAGGAACGTTTTAGTATATAATATGTCAAGGATTTTTTCATAATCAGGGCGGGACAATGTCTGCCGGGCCCGCTAGTTATCAATATTTTTTAATATCATATTTTTCCAGTAAATAAAAACTTACTAAAACGATGTCCTTACTCACACACAATTGGGACATAAGTGAATTTATGTTTAAAATGTGTTCTGAATAATTAATTGGATGCGACTTATTATTGCTTAACTCCGGTATACAGTACTCGTCAAACATTTTGGCCGCTCTGAATATATTTGTAAGTTCGGGCTTGCGTGTATTATTGTCAAGAGTTTAATATAATAGAAAATTAAAATACTATTATAGGACTATAAGTATTGGCATCTATTTATCCTTAAGCTGTGTTGATGTTACCGACATATTATACAATACGTATTTATAACTTTATGTTCTACGCACTATACTCAGAGAGGTCAGAAAGTTCGGAAAGGACTGTATATTAGGATTAAACGAATATATACAAAAATCTATGGTTTTATTTAGTTTTCATTAAATTGTAATTATTAATTGCAACAAAAGAGTTTGTAAAATCGTTTGAAATATATATAATATACTTTTCAGTTTTGATGCTTCTAGCCGATATGTGCGACGGACTAGCAAGAAATATTAATTACTTCGTATACATTACTTTTTGAATAATTTAATTCATAAAAAATGTCCAAGCATTTAGTGTTTCATATGATAAGTGCGTATTAGAGAAATTACATTAGCGTGTGACAAACAATCAAAATGAAAGCTCCATATGTTATCATTAAATCAATTGTTTATTATAAATTATTATTTGCTACCGGTTTCTTCCGTTGTAACAAAAATACAATTCATTAAATAAATTAGAGTTTTTCAATTCGATGGGTTTTATTATTAGGTAATTTAATATCTTAGAATTATTTTTCTAACGATATTGCTTGAAGCATTGTGTGAAAATGTTTCATATACAAATAAATAAACACCATCACGTAATAATTTGAAATGAAAAAAAACAATTTTCAAAACAATTTTCACTTATGAAATCTTCCTTGTTATATGTTTTTTTTATGTTGAGTGTACAAGCAGTAATTCATAGGTTTGATTAAAAAAAATAGCAAAAACATGGAAATTTGTTGTGAGATCTGCAGATAAACTTAAAAATAATCACATGCATAATCAACAGTTCCACCAGTAATTACAATCAGAAACCAGCTGGTGGGAGCAGCGTTAGGCACGGACTTAGTGCTGGAGTGTGAAACTGAAGCATACCCCAAACCAGTCAGTTATTGGAGTCGAGAGACAGGAGAAATAGTTCCTGTAGGTAAGTTAATTATATTATTTAATTACGGTATCTTAACTCTGCCCTCCCAATACATTCTTGACAATTTAATGTATGTCCGTAAGAACCTAGAAAAGCTAGATTTCGTAAAATACCGGCACAATCTAAATACTAGAAACTGTGACAAACTGGTTGTCCCACGTTTTAGATTTAGTAAAACCAGTAACAGTTTTTTGGGATATAGTGTTAGATTTT